>CM050930.1:29171262-29737637 GCA_027742785.1 Vigna reflexopilosa | reverse complement strand
CTGAGTTTTAGCTCCAGGAATTGTAGCCTCTCTAATTATCTGCATGATCTCTTCAACGCTCTGCATTGGTTGATGAGGCTCCTCAAACTGGTTGCTCATTGTGCTGTCCACCATCAGATCTGCCGGAAGGTTCGTCAAAAACCACTCATGGCTTCGAATATCAGGAATAGTTATTCTCTGCATGAAACAATACCAGTCTCCATATTTAAGGATAGATAAAAAAACAAACAAACAAGAAGAAGAATACAGCTAGTAGCTGATGAAGCTACAGCTTTTCTTTCTTATCCGTTGTAAGAAACTCATGTCTAGATACCTAATCCTGACTTGCTCCCTTCTAGATACATAACATTCAATAGTATAAACGAAGCACACAATTTTCAGATCGAAAAATTAATTAAAATAATAAGCTGACCTGTGCAGGATCTGCAACGAAGATCCTTGAGATTAGATGACGACATTCGGGAGATATATGAACATAATCAGGAATTGAGTACTGGACTTTCAAAATCCTCTGCAAACAAAATCCAACAGTTTAAACAAAACCGAACTGCAGTGACCTAAACACGGGTGCAGTAACCTACCTGAATTGTCTTTCGGAAATTTGCAGGTTCCTCTGGATCCTCAAAAGGATATGCACCTACCAACATGACGTATAAGGTCACCCCACAGGACCACACATCTGCAATCTGAGTCACAGTTGAATGACAAAGTCAGTGCAATGTACTAGTGAATAGTTATTAAAGAAAATGCATAGCTGTCCTGAAAGTAGTGCTTTCAGATTATAATCTAAAATTTAGTTTCACCCGTAGGAGATAAATCATAACATTAGTCACAACCCTTTCTAACCATAAATGAAAAGCAAACATATTTCAAACATGATTATGTAATAGTCTCACATTAATCAAACTTTTCTTCAAGTTCCACAACCACCGATAAGAATCGTGCACAGAGAAAGTGATGAGAAAACAAGGGAGGGCCGTTATGATATTCAGTTTGGAAAAAGATACTAACACCACACTTAAGAAAGATGAGAATGTGAGTGATAAGTCATGGGATTGATCATCATAGGTTACCGTGATAAGATCAAATTGGGATTCTTATTACTTAGAACGCCACAGTTCTCAGAGAAAAGTCCATTTTCTGACAGAATTCACAATTCACACTGGGGAACCATGAAAGAGATTGGAATGAGTCTTAAATAGAAAATAAGGTTTTTCATTTCTCACTATTGGTTATGTTCTATTCTTCAGGAAAAAGAGCTCAATATTGTAGTTAAGGTTAAAAGTATTACACTATCGTCGTTGTAAGTGGTACGTCATGTCTGCTGTTGACACCCAAACATATCAACTCCAGTTATCAACCAAACTCTACTATTCACTGGATTAGATTTAACAAGTAGGATGATGCTAAAACAGCGACAATCCAGTTAAACCCCTAGTGATTACAGAAAATATCATTATATGTTTTTACATGCAACACCTAGAAATTACAATTGATAGTGTCTTTACTGACATTAAGATGGTAGATTCTACTCTGCATGGAATCAATCAACAGGTGGTTGTGGTCACCAACGCATAATTGCAAACTATGAGAACCAAATAAGCTAATACGACAGTTCTATGAATATTCTTTTGGAGATGGAAGTTACATAATACCTTGCCATCATATTCTTTCTTAAGCAAAACTTCAGGAGCAATGTATGCAGGGGTACCGACTGTAGATTTTGGTTGTGAATGTAGTACAGAGGACTGCAAAAGTAACACAATCAAGATTTATGTCAAAGATAGTACAAACTGATCCATTAATGCAAAAAACAGATGAAGAAATTTCTTGATCTTGGGCTGCAATAAAATTGCAATGAACTTCCTAAACAATACCCAGTGCAAATATCAATCTGGAATGCATGTATTGTAAATGCAAAGAAAGAAAAGTACCTTCGAATACCCAAAATCACAAATCTTCAAACGAGGAGCTGGACTACCATCCAACAGTGTGTTCTCCAACTTTAAGTCACGATGGCATACTTGCTTTATTAAAGAAGATAAATAGAGACATTCAAGTCAGACAATTTACTATATCTTTCAGCTGAAAATGCACTAATGAGAAAGTAAAAACTAAAATTGCCAAACTCACGTACCATTGCATGACAGAAGCTAACCCCTGATATAAGTTGTTGGAAGAAGAAGCGTGCCTGCAGCAAAACATAATAGGCATTAAGGGTAAACGGTAACTGCAACAACACTGGAAAGAATGCTTGATTGGAAAGGATTAGAACCTCATCTTCACCAAATCTCCCTGCTTTGCAAATCCGTTCAAATAACTCTCCTCCAGAGGCATATTCCATCACAATAGCCAAATGTGTAGGGGTTAGTATGACCTATACTTTCAGAGAACGAGAACTGATTAAAATACGCCTTAGGTACAATTAGGAAGAAATAGGCCCTGACTTTGGACGTGTACAGAGTTGAGAGAACAAACCTCCTTGAACCTGACAATATTGGGATGCCTCAATGATCTGTGATTTATAATTTCCCTTCGAACATTTTCATCTATCTGTTAAGAAAAAAACATGATTAAGCTTAATGTAACGCAGGGAAAGCCACATGCATGCAACACAATCCCTTTCAAACTTTATTTAACTCTAGTGCATAACTTAGATTGACACAAACTCTAGATAAGCTTCATCATAGGTGGGAATGCCGTTGTACTTGTGGCTTGTCAAACAAACAAGTGTCGAGGGTTTAAGGCAGCTATAACGTTAGTTAAGAAAGTCTGCTATCAAGCACACTGTAGCATTTGCACTTTCAATTGAACCACTGCAGCCAACATTGTGAACCAAAAACAACACTTATCATTGTGTGTTTGAAAACAGTAAGAGTTAATTGCCAAAAGATACATGGGGGCACCATACTAAGCTTAATTTTTATAGGTGGAAGATGAAAACAAAATCCAGGTTCATATTTCCAAAGTTTGCAAATTCCATCCAAACACAAGAACAGCAAAACCAGTGCATACAATTAGATCAGGCAGCACATACACATCTCAATTCTAAACAGACAGAAATCCAGATGTACACCCAATCAATCCGCAACATCTCTTTTAGCACCATCCAACTGAAAACCAAAGCACCCACCACCACTAGTAGCACCATTTCCAACAAAGAACCCAATCAATCAAATCATAACCTACAGACTTCAGTTGCCAAAATCCCCCACCCAAACCAAAACTTTACAAGCACAATAAAGAGAAAAGGAAAGCTTAATTCACGAAAAGAACAAAAATAGAAAAAAATTGCTATAACGGAAAACAAACCTTTTCACCTCTCTCAATATACTTCACAGCAACAAGCTCCTCAGTGTGCTTGTCCCTCATGAGCCTAGCCACCCCAAAATTCCCCGACCCAATATCACGGACCAGCTCATACCTATCACTGTCATGCATGATTGGCATATCCATTCCTGGCCCAACAGTCATCGCAGAACGATCCATCTCCACCCCTTTACAAATCCCACCTTTACTTTTTCAATCACTATGCACCAAAACAACAGCACCCCAACAGAAAAATCTTAGCTCTCACATTGAAACATCCAAAACCCAGATCAGATCTTTGAAAAACAAAACCAGGGTCGTGGCTGACAAAAATAAAACAAGGCAAAGCTGCTACTTGAGCCCGTGAAAAGGTTTCAACTTTCACCAACCAAACTAAATGGGGATATTTTATTCTTTCTTTCAGAGTTAGCAGTGGTTGAAGTAGGAAGTTGCAGGAGCAGAGGGTCGGTGATAGGCTCGTGAAAGTGAAACTGAACCTGAACGTGAAACCTCTCTGCTTTTCTTTTTTTCTCCCCCTCTCTTCTCTTTCTGTGTGCCTTCTTTCACCAAAGTTTATCTTTTTGATTTTATCCAAAAAACTGAGAATCTGAGATGCATGAGGCTAGCAGGTTTCTAATTTCTTAATTTTTCTTTTTTTTTCCTATGTATTTTCTATTTTGTGCTTTCAGCAACTCCAATGATGATCTGATCAGTTTCCATTTGTTTGTCACTAAATCAGTGAAACGTGTCAACCACAGACTGAGAAATTAAGGAACATCTATACCATTTTTCTAGTACAACTAAGTTTGCAACCTTTTTGGTTGGAAGAAAAAAAGTAATGAATAACATGGTTCATGTAATGCTTAAAATCATTTTATTCTTAGTACTTCAGTTGAATTGGATTATAAGTTACTTTATAATTTTATCATCATAACTGGTTAAGAGCTTTATTTTTAATTTTATAATTTCAAATTTGTTGACTTAATGTTTTTAGCATTAATTATTGTATTTAAAACATGAGTTAAATATAATTTTAATTTCAAAAATTTAATGTAAAATTGAAATTTCTAAATTTTAATTATAATGTTTTTTATGTGTCAAGTTATGATTTTGAGTGACGATATGGTTTGATAAATTTAATTTAAATATTAATATAAAATGTTATTTAATATATATTTTAATTAAATTAAAAATTTATATTTATTAATTTGTAAAAATTATAATAAAAATATATTAATGTTTTCAAAAATATTTTAGTTTAACGTATAATGTCAGAAACTAAAAATTTAATTTTTAAATTATTTGTTTTAAAATTTGAAGTTTAAATCATCTCTTAAAATATTAAAATATATTTAAATTATATTTAACTTCAATTTCTAATTGATATTATTAAATCTGATACCATTAAGTATATGATAATAACTCTTGATCAATAAATAGAAAATTTTATTCCTACATACAATAGTAAATTTGTTATTAATAATATTATTAAATCCATTACCAATTGGCTGGAACATAGACCAATAATAATTTTGCTCTTAGTATATTTATTTATTTCTACAATTGGCAGGAGTTACTTTATGACTCAGAGTTTTATACATATATAGAAGGGAGCACCCATTATTGAGCAAGATTATAATAAAAGTGACAGAATGGTGTCAGTAACAGTAGCAACAAAGAATATTTAAAAATTGGAACAATAATGTATGCAAATAAAAAAGAAATAGACACTAGAAGACAAAAAAAAAAGTAGATGGATAAGTTACTAGAAATGCAGAATGTGCATCCTCTTTCTTTGGTTGCTAGTGCAGTATATTAAAGTTGTCGAAACTTCATGTCGAAGCAAATGGAAAACGATATATATATATATATATATATATATATATATATATATATATATATTTATTTATTTGATAATGTATATAAAGTTTTATTTGGATAAATAACTTGATAAAATATTTTATTTAAAAATTATTGGATAATGGCTTGTTGGAAATCCTAATTGATTAGAGATAAGATCAAATTATAATATATAAGTAAGGTGCAAATTTCATTTTATAAATCGATTTTGTGAGGTTGAGATCACTTTCTAATATAATATTAGAGTTATGATTAGTATTATGTAATTTGTTTGGTTACGTGTTTCGTTACAATATTTGTAAATTATTTTATGGAAAATGTTTTTTAGCAATAGATATAAAGTTTTTAAAAAAAGTTGTTGTGCTAATTAGAAACTAGTTAATAGATATATATTGTTTCTTTTTAATTTTATTGAGTGAAGATAAATTTTTTCTTCTACTTTTACTTCACTTTTATTTGTTACTCTCATTTTTTAACCAAATAGAAAAAAAAATGCTCTCTATTATTGTATGTGTCAACTTTCTACACTCTCATAAAAGTTCAGACGCACTTTGCATTATTTGTTAGAAAAAAAAATTAAAATGTTAGAATGCGTTTGTTTTAAAAGAATAAAAACTAATTATCAAGAATATAAATTGGGAATGTAGCATTTTTCATCTCGAGAATGAGAAAACTGATTTTTTAATTATTTTATAATTTTAAAATATCCCTAAATATGCTAAAATTTATCCAAATATTGTTTTCAAAATTTCTACAAAATAACATTAATAAAAAGGAGGTGCGTCTTATTTTTACACTTTATGCAGCCCAAACAAATGGGAAAGCCATGTACATAATTAGGATATTTCTTCTTGCCCCTCCATAAACAAGTTAAAAAGACAACTTTGCCCTTACCTTCTTCCCCTCTCCCCTTTTTCTTTCTCCACCTCCATTGGCACCGCTTCTTCTTTTTCCACCACCACCAACATTCTTTCCTTCACCTCCATGGATGCTCCCATTTTCTTCCAACAGTTCTATCGAAGACACATTAGAAGGAACATCATCTTGACAATGCAAGTATGAGTTCAAATCTTATATTGGATAAAAATAAAAAAATAAAGTACTATATAAAGATCAAAGACCCGTTAACCTATTGTTTTAAGGTTTTGGATAAAGAGTGGTGTCAATCTTTTATATGATTGGACTTATATCTCATTGGTGTTTGTATTTCTCCACAGGATTCCAGCGTGTCCCGTTAAGATAAACAGCAGTATGAAGGACTACTCGTGGTTGTGATTAGATATTGCATTAAGGTTTTGGGTAGAAACCTCTTTGATATACCCAACACATCAGGCGGGGATGGCGGCGGGAAGGCACGCTTGCAGGAGTGAGATTTGGCGGCGAAGGAGGTGGAGAGGCGGAGGAAGGATTTGAGGGTGAAGATGGTCGAGGTTTCTAGAGAGATACTGAGAGAAGAGAATGCTCGATGAACAATGGAAGGTTAGGAAATTCGTAGAAGCAGAACATCTTTTTGAAAAAGTACTTTTTGTACCTGTTTCTAAGTACTTTTTCTAGTTCAGTGGAAAGAAAAAATAGTAAGTTCATTGCAACATGTAATTCCATGATGTTTACAGTTGAGCTGATCAAGAAGCTAAATCACTTTTCCTGTTGTGCTTTGTGTTTCATGAAGGATAATGATAAATTCAAAACTTAATTAAACCTCTTTTTTAACTTTAAAAAGCCAAGTACTCAGACTTTACAAGGTTATAAAAAATTTTCAAAGCACTTTTTTTAAATGTAAATTAATTTCTCCAACAGGCAAATTTTGCAAGAAAGATTAAGTTTACAAGAGTTGAATGGGTAGGTAGATCGGTAATAGCACCCACCACTAAAAAATAAGAAATAAACGACCAAGAGTTTTCAAAAAGTTACAGCCTCAATCATGCAGAATTAATAATAATAATAATTCTGAATTCTGATTGCACCCACCACACAACGATAATAAATAAACCATGAAGAGTTCTCCAAGACATACAAGTGGAACTTATTAATAATAGGAGAATAGGAAGAAAACAAATTGTGAGTGTTAGAAAAAGGGTGTGCTTTCATTCTTATCTCTTGCATCGGTACTGAGTGTGAGCATTCTATAGCATATTCTCTAGTCAGATTCAAGCAACTGAGTACATTCATCTCTCTGGAGCTATAGATTCTGTTCTGCTCTGATTTGAAATTCTTACAGTTTCGTTTTTAATGGAAGTTGTAGATAACGTGTTTGTGTTTATGTCTGTATTTACAGTCTTAAAAGTTTCAGGGTTACTTTGAAATAATGGATGACCACTTGTTTCTTTCTCGCCAATTCTCCATTCTCCCTCCGCGTATTAGTTAAATCAGGTAAAGTAATCTTTTATCATTTTCCACTTCCAAATTACAAACATCATCTTTATTTCACATCCCATTATCAATTATGTATCATATATGCAGAACATCAACATTTTTAACATCATCTGAATAATAAATGGATGAGTAAAATACAAGATGCTTTCTCAAATTATGCTTACATTCACTAACTTTATGAAGGTACATGTGTAATGTGAAAAAAAAAGTGATATTTAATATATAAATGGAAAATTTGTGTAAAATTTTAAAAGCAGTTTGGTCTCAGTTTAATTTGAGAAAACATAATAGTATCAGTTTACTTTAAACGGAGCTAATGTCCTTTCTAAGAGAGAGTAAAAGTGTAACTAGCTCAAAAGTTTATTTAAATCTAATTAATTTTTGTACACAATGAATTATTTGAAATTAAACGAGTATTTTTAATTTTTATTTTTTCTCTCTTTGGGTCTATTAGTAAAGAAAAAAATAAGACAGACAAAATTATATATATATATATATATATATTTATTTATTTTTTTGAGCTTTTCTTTCTCTGATATTTTCTTTTTAGTACGTGTGTTTTTTGAGTTTTTCTTTTTATGTTTCTTCACATGAGCTCTTTCTTTTTATATGCCAGTCTTGTGATTCTATTTTTGAATATTTTTTATTTAAAGGCTTTTCAATTAAGATATTTGTTAGACAGAGTTTTTATCTTGATCTTTGAGTTTTTTTAGTCTTGTCGTATGAAGCATTTATTGGTTAAAGTCAACTTGTCATAGTAAACTTATTTTTTTAGTACTTTGACAAAAGTAGGTGGTATGATTTTCTTGACACGACTTGTGATGCAGAGAACATTCCAAATATGTACAAAGTAAAGTAGATATACATGCAATAAATATGTCTTTTCTTTTATAAGTTTTGTTATTTTTAAACATTGAGCATTTAATGACATTTAATGTCTGTTCAGAACAACTTTGTGTATTCTACCATTCAGGTAGGATTTGATCGTTTAAGCTTTGTACTAAGATACCAAGTAGTTGATGAAAACTTCACCATTGGATGAAGTAGATCGTTTGGCATATCGTATCGTCTGGCCTATGCAAACGCTTTAGATTTTATTCCGTTCTATTCAACAAGTGTGTTTAGCAAGGTATCTTCTAACATAAGTTTTTGGACTATCGATTAAGACTTTTTAGCATGCTTTCCAAAGACTTGCAAGACTTACAAGTGCATTTATCTTTTCTTGTTCAGGTTTAAGAAAGTTGTATATGTTGGAATAAATTGATGGAGTGTCTCTTGGGTTTTGCATCTTCTGTTTCAAGAGATTTAGTGTGTGGAGCATTAAATCAATTACGTTATCCTTGTTGCTTTAAAAATTTCGTCAAAAGGCTTGAAGAAGAAGAGAGCAATTTGATTATAACGAAAGATAGTGTCCAAAAATTTGTTACGCATAACAAGAAACAAGCGAGAAAGCCCAGTGAAATTGTGGACAAGTGGTTGGAAGATGCTATCAATGATGTACACAATGTGAATCAGTTGCTGGAAGAGGCAAGAACAAAAAAACATTGTTGCTTTGGGCACTGTCCAAATTGGATTTGGCGATACCATGTTGGAAAAAAGTTAGCAAATAAAACTATGGACCTCGAAAAGTTCATTGAAAAGGGTAGAAAATATGTGCCATTTGACCGCATCGCTACGCTTCCTTCAAACACCCTTGATATGCTTTCAGAAAAATGCATGAATTTTGAGAGTAGACAATCTGCATACGAGCAACTACTGGATGCAGTAAAAAATAATGATGTTTCCATGATTGGGTTGTATGGGATGGGAGGTTGTGGTAAAACCACATTAGCAATGGAGGTTAGGAAATTAGTAGAAGCAGAGCATCGTTTTGAAAAAGTTCTTTTTGTAGCTGTTTCTAGTACCGTGGAAGTTCGGAGGATTCAAGAAAAAATAGCAAGTTCACTACAATTTGAATTTCCAGAAACCGAAGAAATGCAGAGAGCCCAAAGATTGTGCTCAAGATTAACTCAAGAAAAAAATATTTTTATAATTCTAGATGATGTGTGGGAGAAGCTGGACTTTGGTCGTATTGGGATTCCTTCTTCTGAACACCATAAAGGCTACAAGATTCTCATTACCACTCGATTAGAAGAAGTTTGTACTTTAATGGATTGTCAAAGAAAGATTTACTTGCCAATTTTAACTGATGAAGAAGCATGGACTCTTTTCCAAAATAAAGCCCTTATATCAGAAGGCACCCCTCATATCTTAAAGAATCTGGGAAGATTAATTTCCAATGAATGTAAAGGATTACCTGTTGCCATTGCAGCTGTTGCTTGTAGTTTGAAGGGAAAAGCTGAGACGGTATGGAGTGTTGAATTGAATAAATTAAGACGTTCGAAGCCAATAAATATTGAAAGAGGTTTGATTGATCCCTACAAGTGTCTACAACTGAGCTATGATAATTTAGATACTAAAGAGGCTAAATCACTTTTCCTGTTGTGCTCTGTGTTTCCTGAAGATTCTGAAATTCAAGTTGAAATTTTAACAAGATGTGCAATAGGATTAGGTGTAGTTGGAGAAGTTGACTCATATGAAGAGGCAAGGAGTGAAGTGATTGCAGCTAAAATTAAGCTTGTTAGTTGTTGTTTATTGTTGGATGCAGATCATGAACGTGTCAAAATGCATGACATAGTTCGTGACGTGGCCCACATAATAGCACAAAATGAGAATAAGAAGATCAAGTGTGAAGTGGAAATAGATGTTACAGTGGAACAAAATTCTGTAAAATATCTATGGTGTTCCAAATTTCCAAATGATTTGGATTGCTCTAATCTTGAGTTTTTATGCTTACATACAATTATGAAAGGATTTGATGGAATTTTCAAAAGAATGGGAAAGCTCAAAGTTTTGCTTCTTGCCAACGATGAGGATGAAAAAACTCCATTGTCAACTACATCTTTGAAAACATTAACAAATCTTCGATATTTACTCATTTCCAATTTTGAATTAAGCGACTTCTCATTTTTAAGCGGTACGAAGAATCTTCAAACTCTCTCGTTATATGATTGTTCACTGCCTTCAATTCCTGAATTACAAACCGATGTTGCAATTACACTAAAATTGTTAGAATTGAATGAATGTTACATTAAAGTGAAGAATTTTGAAGTGATGAAGAGAATCTCGCTTTTGGAAGAGTTGTATATTATTGATATTACAGGAGAATGGTATGCTAACAGTGAAGACAATATTGAATTCTTTAAGACGTTTAGCATTCCCGAAACACTACAAAGGTATGGAATTGTATTAGGGTCTGATAACTTTTATCATTATAATTATGGAGATATTTACATTCATGGCAGAACTTTATTACTTAACCATTTTGACTTATCAAATGAGGTAATAAAGGGTTTGGCAAAAAAAGCAAAGGATATATTTGTACGAAATATTGATGGAGGTGCAAAAAATATGATCCCTGATATATTTGAAATTGAAGGAGGAGGTTTGAATGAGTTGAATACGTTGGAGATACGTGATTCTGCAGGGATAAAGATTTTGATTGACACTCGTAGTCACTCGAGTAAGGTCGTAACTCTCTTCTCCAAGTTGCATACGTTGGAAATGAAGCGCATGGAAAATCTTAAAGTTATTTGGCATTGTTTTCTTCCTGCCAATGGACCTTTTGAGAACTTAGAGAACTTGTATTTAAGTAATTGTCCACGGTTGACATTTCTCTTCACATATGCGGTTGCTCGAAATTTAGGTAAATTGAAAATATTACAAATATCAAGATGTGATGAACTGAAGCATATATTAACATATGATGAGAAAAGTCAAGATGAATTCACCACAGGGCATCCTATACAAATCTTCCAGAATCTGCTATATGTAAAGATAAAAAGGTGTCGAGAACTAAAACATATATTCCCAGCCAACATTGTTGGAGGCTTAACTCAATTGGAAGTTCTCGAGATAAGAGAATGTGACATGCTAGATCAAATAATTGGAGATATTGTTCCATTAACAGAGCAGGATAGAAAAGAAGAACTTGATGAAATCGTTGAAGGTAAGCATCAATATTTATATAACACTTCCAAATAAACAACAGTTGTGACGCATAGCGTGTATTAGTAAGTCTACATAGTATTGCTTAAATGGTGACACTATATTTACAAGTTACATAAACATTTTAAATCTGTTACTATATATGAAAAATTTAAGCATAATAATTATATATTGTTTCGTCACCATGTTATTTTCCATTAGTAAGATTCAAACTCGAGACAATACTAATCTACTTTTACTTAAACTTGTTAATACACTACAAGCAAATTTGGTCTCATTTAAAATTAAAGACAATTATATTTGCATGTGAAGTTGTTTGTTAAATTTGAAATTATATATTTAAAGGAAGCTGTCTTGTACGACTATTTTCATCATTAGATTGTAGTTTTAGTTCCTAGAAACCAATATTTTTTTAATTTATAGTTGCTTTTCAGGAACTCTTTTCAGTCTTGCAAGCCTTAAGATAACATATTGTGGAAAGTTAGGCTCAATTTTTACAGCATCTAAAGCTAATAAGACCTTGACTTCTTTGGAAGAATTGTTCATACATGGGTGCAAAAGTTTGAAGGATATAGTAACTCACGAAAGGGTCAATAAAAATCAGGAGGAAAGCATTGTTGAGGATGATTATATTAGTGAATGTGACTCATTGGAAGTAGTCTTTCCAAAGTCTTATATTTGGGCGGGTCCTAAGAATTCACTGACTCTCCAACATCTTACCACATTAACAATATGGAAATGTGGAAATATGGAAGTAATCTTTCCAAAGTCTGTTGTAAGATGCTTACCTGAGTTGAAGAAAGTAACCATAAGAGAGTGCATGGAATTGAAGCAGATCATCGAAGAAGACGGGTCCAATCTTCTTTCCATAGATGGAGGCTCTGAAGTAGAGGAGATTATTGAATGTGATAAAGAAGCTTCAAAGAATTATTTTGCCTTCCCAAGTCTTGAAAAACTAGAAATAATTGAATGTGCGAAATTGGAAGTAGTCTTTCCAAAGTCTGTTTTAAGATGCCTACCAAAGTTGAAGCTTTTGAAGATAAGCAATTGCAAAGAATTAAGTCAAATCATTGAAGGGGATAAAAATTTGTCTAATATTCTTTCTCCTCAACCATGCTTCCCAAAACTAGAAGCATTGCATGTTGATGATTGTCACAAGTTGAAAAGATTATTCTCTGGATCTGCTTCTAATGACCTTCCCAATCTTCATCTTCTGGCCATAAATGGAACATATGAACTAGAAGAGCTTGTTGGATGTAAACAAGGAAAGACTAAAGTTGAGCTTCCAAGACTCAAACTTTTAATATTTATGCATCTTCCAAACTTCCGTCAAGAAATTGAATTGCATAATTTAAAGAATAGCATTGTCTACAAATGTCCCAAACTCTCTTTGACTTCAACAACTACTCTTGAGAAGCTCCTTGAAGATTTTCCTCACAAAGGTATAAATACTATATAAAGTCTTCAAATGTCCAACTTTTTAGTATTTATTATATCTTTTTTTGTATTATTAATTGTAATGATATAATGATCCATCATGGAAAGTTGAGGTTGTATTCCTTTTGTTAAGTATTTCATTTTCACGTGAATTCCCTAATATATATGTATATTATATATCTTTGTACAGATTTCATAAACACTGAACTTGGTCCTTCGGAACTTAAAGGCATAGTAAGATCCATATATGAATATTCAACTATTAATGGTAGCAGTGAGTTCACTTCATCACAGGTCAGAGCCAACCAAATTAATAGTCTATTCTGTTTCATTATTAGAATAACTTTTTTCAATTTTAACGTACTAAATTTGATCTCCTTTTCTGTAAAACAAATCAATGTCATCCATTAAAATTAATGTACCATTTAAATTCTTAAAGGAATTCATCTTTGGTAGATCAACAGAAGCCACCTTAATTACCAACAAATGCACATCTGCTAAGTAATTTAACAGCAAATGAATGTTGTTGTCCCTTGATTCAGAAAAAAAGAACATTGCATTAGACAAAGTCATAATATGTCAACTAATTAAGAATCAAATAGAAATTAGTAACCTAAATATGGAGAAGAAGGAACTATAGTGACAATGAAAGTTAGACTACTGCTTTAGAATTTAGAAGCCCACCTCTAATTTGTAATATTACTAAACATAAAAATGGATTTTTTAATATTAAGACTAACTCCTAACTTGCTTGTGTAATATTTTAAAGGAAAGTTGGTGTATGAGGAGAAACAGTGAAGGAGGTTTTCCATACCAATATGCACTTGAAGAAGCAATAGTAATAGGGCTCCTTTCAAACTTTAGAGCTACTCACTCAATCGTACTTTTTCAATTTGTAATTCACAGGAGATTGGGGACGTAGAAAATGAGAGCATTAAATCTTCATCCATTGGAGTTGAAGACATTGGCATTGGAGATGCTGTTGCAACTCACATTGATTCCAAGGAGGTAGTTGAACAAGATGATAAGATGAATGAAGGCAAGCCAGGAATAGTGGCAAGCCAAGGAATCCAAGTAGAAGAAGGGTTGAACCTTTTGCATAAACAAGAGGGAATAGATGTTGTTCCTAACAACAACATTGACATTTCTTCAGGTTTCTGATTTCTTATTTTCTCATTTCCATCCAATATTTCCATATCATCCTCTTAAACTTTTTACGGTTTCTGCAGATATCCGTACAAGATTGGAAGCATATAAACATTTTGTTGATCTGGATGATGCACAGATTTCTCTTCTGGTGGAGGCAATAACAACATATCCTCATCTCTGGAATGCTTCCAAGAAGTTTAGTGAGCGTTTTCAAGCTTGGAGGTTGAAAATTTTGGCAGATATGTTGTTGTTCCTCCAGAAGGAAAGTGTGGATAGTATTATTCCTCAAAGAGAAAAAGAGTTCCATAAACTATGTGAAGAAGCTATTGAAGTTGGATTTGAGAGTTCATGGGTAGAGGAAATGCGTCAACGTGTTGTGGCGAGGGATCCTAAGTTGGAAGAGGACATTGCTAAGAGACAAATAGATGAGAATTCTAAAAGGTATGACTATTTTGTTATATGAGTATACATTTGATGAATTTTTACAAGATTGATAGCATCAGTTTGAGTTTTTTGTTCTTTGGCGAGAAATTTAAGTTTGTTACACAGGTGTAGTAGTGGGGACATGGTACGAGATTCCCAGGCTGATGAACAAGGTGATGAGCCTAAGATTAGCTTGGAAGAAGGTTCTAACATGGTTGATAAAGAAGGTGAAGTAGGTGTTGTTTCTAATGACCACATTTTGGCTCCGAGAAATGAAGAACCAGAGCAAGAATTTGTTGCAGAAGTTTCCACTTCAGAAATAGCAAGAATAGCAACATCATTAACAAATGTGAGTCTAATAAATCTTTTTATGAGTATTGGATGAGAATATTGTGATTTTACACCTTTTTATTACTTTGTTTAGCCATTGGTGGATACACAGCAGACTAGTGAACCGTGTTTGATGGAGCAGAAAAAACCACTTGGTGAAATTCTTAAGGTAAATGACAAACAAAAATACCATAAATTATTTTAAATTAATATGCATGTCCACTTGCTATCAACAATAACCCTGCTAGTATAAGTCATAGAAAGAAATCAAGTCTGCAATTTATTACACCACAGCTACATATCATTCGTTCTTGCGCAGAGTATTGATCAAGTTGCTGTAGAGGAAACCATAGCAAAGAACACCAATATGGCAGCTTCATCAATTCTTTCCGAATCTGCCACCTCTAAGTTGGATCCAATAGTTACTTTACAACGTAAATCGCATCCACATGTAAGTTTATTTTATGCAATTCATATTTCCAACATATTTGGTCAGAATAAAAATGATGTTACCATTCTGATTTATTTTTATTATTTGTAGCAGGAGTGGAATTGAAAAATAAAATGTACTGAATTTTTATGTTGGAATTTAAATTTAATATATTTGTTACTGATATAATTAGACTTATAATATAATTCCTAATAAAATAAATAATTATAATAATAATATATCAATAGATACTATCACAATGACATTTTGTTGATAATATTAATTTAATATATTTTTATTTAAACTACTTTTTAGAAAATATTTTTCAATTTTAGAAATTAGTTATTATTTTGATTTAGAAAATATTTGATATTTTGTTACATTTTATTTATATATAGAGTACATAAATAAAATGAAATAACAAGTTCCTCACTATATTTCTTATACCTTTCATATATTTTCAAAACCTTTAAAAATCTGAATAGTAATATTACCATCAATAATATAAGTAAAGGTCGTCATATATTTGAGAAAAAATATATCATATAAAAAAAAAAAACTCATTCTCGAAAGGAGATTGTAAGGAATAATCTCTAAATATAAGTGTGAAGTCCCACATTAAGTAATGTCAGAAAATAAAACTTTTTTAAAATACTCTAAAATCTAATTTCTTGTTTGTTAGATTGATATTAAATATAAATCTTGTGTTTTTGGGAAGTTGATTGTATGATTAATGGTTAGGTGAGAAAGAGTAATAGCATTTATTATTTGGGTAATGATACTTTGACACTCAGAATGTGATAAATTTTTGACACCGCCATGTGTCACATTCTGGGTGATCCACGTGTTTTAAAAAATAAAATGACAAAATGATTTGGATTTACTGTGGAGTTCAAAACAAGTGGCAGATTCAAAGATGCCCTCTTGGTGCTAAAATTTAGTCTAAACTATCCAGTTATTTGTACATTGTTACCACTTTTCTTTCTGCACCATCACTTTAAAGAAAAATGTTTCCTTCGGGATGGATTCGATATAAATGTGTTCTTAAACGATAATTAATGAATTTTATTCAATAAAATTGGTTAAAAATAAGCTGTGGAATTCAAAACAAGTGACAGATTCAAATATGCCCTCCTCGTGTTAAAAATTAACCTAAACTAACCACTTATTTGTACATTGATCCCAGATATGTTACTACACATTGAATCCACTTCATTATGTCATTTTATTTTTTAAAACACGTGAATCACCCAGAATGTGACAGATGACAGTGTTAAAAATTTGTCACATCTGAATGTCAAAGTATCATTACCCATATTGTAAAATACAACAATAACTCCCTTATCTGTTTTCTCTTGTTTTACAACCTTCATAACATATAAAAAAAGAAAACTCATAAATCCATTATCTTAAGGTTTAGTGATAAAAGTAGTGTTAATTTTTTGGATTGGAATAAAGTCACGTTTATATAATTTCTTCTTTATAACCTCTGGAAAGAAAAACAACAATAACAATACAATTTAACTTCTACTTGCACTTATATAACTCATTCAAAATGGTATTAAGAAACTCAATGCTTTATAACTAGCTTGATGTTAACGTCTTTATGTTATATTTTCTTTTTCATCCCAGAGTGAAATTAGGAGCAGCCAAAATGAGGTACGCATTACTAAAGAAAGTGAAGGCCATCATGAACTCATTCAAGACTTTGGGGGCAATGATATGATACCAATTGCTTTGGGGAAAGAGGGTGATGATAATATAGTTGTAAAGACCCTTGTTGAGCTTGAAAAGTATCTGAAGATGTCTCTGAAGGACATAGTTAGTTCTGAGACTAACACCCTCTATCTTTTGTCTACTCTTAATTTTCTGTCCAACCTTCCTTTCAAAGATGTGACTCTTACAGATCGACTCAAACACATTATAGAGACTATGCACCAACACTTCCCAACCATTCTATGCTCCTTTAAGCAACGCTTTGCTACCACTCACAAGTTGGCAGAACTTGAAGCTTGTCAGAATGAGGCGGCAATTAAAATTTCTGAGGCAGAGAATTTGAATGATGAAGCTCGACTGAAGGAAGTGGTTTTGAAGGAACAAATCATTAGGTTGAAGGAAGAAATAAAAGTTTGTGAGGCTGCCTTATCATCTCTCAATGAGGGAAAAAATAAATGCATTGTGGAAACTATAAGATATAAAAAGGAGCTTGAAAATGTGAGAAAAAACAAATCTCAAATGGTGGAAGATCAAAGAAAAGTTGAGCAAGAATTGTTTGAAGTGGCTTATAAATGGTCAGTTCTCTGTAGTGAATATAAGCTCAATCGGATGGCTGCAAGAAATCCCTCCTGAGGGTTTTCGTTGTTCATTGTTATTAAGATTTCCAACTATACTATAATGTTGAGACTTCCAACTTTTTCACGTAGCTTGGTGTCCTGAATAAATTTAACGTAGGTTTGTTACCTTGTTTGTTGTGTAAGAGGCTTCTCTTGGTGAGACAAAGACAAAAGATGTGTTATGAAAAACCAAAAGTAGTATTTGTTGTATTATGTAACTTATTATACTTTCAGTGTTTCACTTCCTTCAATAAGTGCCTTGTATATTCTGTGTAAGGACTTCCAATTCTACAATTCTACTTCTATCAGTGTGTCACGGAAAAGCATCTGAGAATAATTTGTTACCATTTATGTTTAGAAGACTTTTGGAATGGAACAAACCAATCCATTTGAAGACTTTTTCGAAACTTTAGTGAAAAAAACATCATTGAAGACTATTAGAGCAAACCGATTTACATCAAGTATATGGAGCTCCTAATTTTTCTTTATCAGGTTAAAATTTAAAATTACTATTCTCTCGTTTTACTTATAACATATCTATTGTTCATTCGTAATGAGTTTTTTTATTCTCAAAATATATATCATTTACTCTTTTATGTAGGAAGTTAATGATCCGTCTATAATGTCGTAAAAATAAGCATATTAGTGAGTCAAAATGTAAGAAAAGAATCCAAATATGAATCAAATTGATAAACATTTTTATCTTTTATGATAATAAAATAAATCTTTTAAATTAAATGGTTGTGATTGTAAAAGTTAAGGTTTGTTTAAGATACAAGTGGGCATTTCTCTTTTCATCCGTTGTCAGGCCGCTATTGGACCACTCAATCTCTACTATCACGCACGAGATGTCTATACCTCGGTGTGAAGAGAGTGTGTTAGAAGTCCCACATCGACTAGAGATAAGGTCAATTTATAATATATAAGTGAGGTGCAAACCTCACCTTACAAGTCAGTTTTATAAGGTTGAATTAAACATAAACTCACTTGGGTTTTATCAAACAAGATATATCTTTTTTCATCATATAACGGTAATAGAAATTAGTTAATGGGTATCATTCTTTTAGACTTTAGATTATGTGGTACATGTTTTACTTAATTAACATACGAAGAGTAAAATTAATACAAGTAGCTAAAGTGACTTACATAAAAGTTTATAATTTATTTAATATCCAATTAAAAAAAATATTAGATATTCAAAATAAAAATGGATCATATTAAAGATAAGAAACTTATTTAAATAATTTATTTAATAATATAAAGTATTGAGAAAATAAAATGTTGTTCATTCTAAAGATTCTATCCTTTACAATGCCTTCATGAGTAGGGAGGTGGTGAAGGAGTGACACAAATGAACAAGAGCAGGTCTTCACGTGAAGGAATTTTCTTTAATCTTTTCATCTAAAGCTTAGATAAGGTATCTTATGTTCTTTGGTTTCAACCAACTTTCGTGTTCTAACTTTTCTCAAAGTGAGAGAAAATCTTGTTCACTTAATCACATTCAATTTTAGTACTAACTCTCTTACAAGGGAAATAGATGAATAAATGATGAACCTTATTTAAATGAGTTTATGTCCATTAGAGATAAAGAAACTTGAATACATTATAAAACAAAAACATATAAATTTATCATTTTTAGGTTTTGAATTGAAAATAATGTTTTTTTTTTAGATAATTTATTATGGATAGAAATTTTAAATGTAAGTTTATATTTTATATTGAATGAAAATAAAAAGTTGAATATTTTATAAAAAAATTATAAATTTATTATTTTAAAGATTTTAGATTGATGATAGTGTATTTTTTTTTATAATAGTTCGAATTTAATTAGTATTATGTCTTTTTAATCATCTTTTCTCCAAAAACCCATCATTAATAAAGTCAAAGTTCAATTTTTCAATAAATTACACTATGATAAAAATCAAATTAACTAAATAAAAATGAAACAATGATTTTTTTTATTCCATTCTTTTTATTTGGTCATCAAAATTTAGAGAATTTGTTGGCAACTAACAAACCATTTGGTCAAGTTACACACAACTTTGTCTTTGTCAAACGAACTAAAATTCTATGCCTACCACTTCTGGTTTTGTGTTTTTTTTTTCTTCTTTTAATTTAGTCAATAATATTCTGTTTTGAGTATATGGGACAATGGCCCATATCCTCTTTCTTTCAATTCAATGCTATAATTTCTTCCATGGATAGAAACGCCTTTGCACTTCTTCAAAAAAAGTCCTCAACTTTCATCTTATTATTACTATAAGCTAAAATAAAGAGGCTTCTTTTATTTATTTATTTTTTATAAATTTTTAAGACGTGATATACATCTAAAATAATTTATATAATATTGTTTTTATTATTTAGTGTATCTGCTTACCATTATAGTGGACAATAGATGGTGTATAAGATATAATAAATCATTTTGTAAATAATATTTTTTAATCTGTTCTTAACATGGTACACATTCCTAGAAGCATTGAATACTGAAGAATATTGGCAGTCCATTCCAATTTTGTGTTTGATGGAAAGGAACTTTCATTTACTTTTTAGCCAACTTTCATTTATTTTGCATATATCTAAGTCCAATCAAATACAAGTTTTTAGGCTGCACGATATACTTTTATTTTTGTTAAGATGTATTATCTTAATTCCTGTAAATTTAGTCATATTCAGTTTTTAAATCTGAAAAAATAAACTCTTTGACTTTTTATAAATATTGAATTTTGAAAATAATTTCCTTCTTCAAGGATGTAACAAGTATTTAGTATCATATATATTGAACTAATGCATCACTTATTTCATATAACTAGATGAATCTATGTCATTACTAAAAGAGAATAACTATTTTATTTTTTTTTCATAAGAAGTTTGAATAGTTTTTAGATATATTAGTATAATATATTTTTTTATTGTTAGAGTGTTTAAATAGTCTTGTTAATGGTTAATTTCTTTTAATAGTTTTCGTATTTGTACTGGAATCTTAGTCATTAGATTTTAACTAGTCTTAATGAAATTCTTATTTTTTAAAATGTGTATGAAATAAGTCCAAATCTTTAACGATGGCTAACGGTGGTGCACAATAGACATGGTGATGTGAATTATTTTATTATGTAGAATTGAAGTTTAATCTATGACTTACAATTGTTTAATTGGAGACTTTCGTTACGACAATAATCATATATTTGATGCATAGTGTTTTTGGAGATTAGGGATTTCAAAACACTGTGAAAGGGATTTCAAGATCAACATAACAAAAGACCAATATGATCAACTGGGAATTTTAAAATAGTTAGGGACTTACATAGTGTGTGTTTGGTGGGTGGTTGGGTGTTGCGTTTTTTGTTTTGGGGATGGGAAATGGGTTTTATATTGTATTGTTAGGGTATGAGTATTTATTTGCAATACAGTGTGTGTTGTGGTCTCCTATTTCGTTTTAAAATGTATAGAACTATGGTCCCTTATTTGCGTCTTTCAATGGTAAGGAGTGTAATATGATTAATATTTTGTGGGCAGAATTTATAGGTGCAAAGACGTGTAGAGATATATAGTACAAAATGAGTGACAAACATTTTGAAGTGGTGGTCCACCATAGTGGACACTTTATAAGGGATGAAAATGGAAAATTAAAATTTGATGAGGAAACAACACATTGGTTTTGTGACCTAGATATGTGGAGCTATTTTGAGATCTTAGGTGGAGTAAAAGACTTGGTTCATATTGAAGTGAAGGAGTTTTAGTACTCTTTAGGAGGTGAGTTAGTGCTAAAAGATAGGTTAGAACTCTTGACTGATGACCGTGGTGAAATGCATATGCTTAACATAGTCACACTAAACGGTGTAGTTCATCTATATGTGGTTCATAATACCTTAGAACCTTAGATAATGGAAATGATTGAGTGAACTGAGTTGGAGATAAATGATGAAGATGGGTAGGTGGAGGCTAATGGTGAAAAAAGGGTGGAAGAGGGTGGCCAAGAGGAATGTGATGGTTATGGTGATGGTCATGGTGAAGTTGCAAAAAAGGTGGAGGAGGGTGATAATAATGGTGATGGTGCAAAAGAGTTGGAGGAGGGTGATGGTCATGGTGATGGTGCAACACCATGATCGTCATCAACGTCATCATTGCCAAAAACACAACCACAAACATAAATACAAACAAGTATGAGGTAAGCTACCATTAAAACAATAAATAACAACACAATATATGAATGACAAATAAACGCAACATAATAACAAAGTATTCATTCATATCGTTATCCTTATTAACATCATCATCACCAACACCATGATCGTCATCAACATCATCAATATCATGATATTCATCATCATTATTATCCTCGTTAACATGAACCTCAACATCATCATGAACATAAACATGAACATCTCCATGAACAACACCATGAACATCAACATGAATATGAAGGATATGGGTTTATCTCTTGTACCCCACCTCACACACTTGTTATACCAAACAAGGTGGTTCAAGTCATCCCGCCCTCGTAGCTAAAAGACCTAATTCTCTGCTCCACAATGACTTAAGAGTAAAAATGTCGGCGCATTGCACATCGGGCATTATACTTAGCATAACTTACATGGAATCAACAACATATAAATCCCTATACATAAAACTATTAATTACAAAAACTTTAACACGTAAAACAAGTTTTCATGAAAGTCTTCTTGCAAAAACTACTAATTACAAAAACTTTAACACGTAAAACAAGTTTTCATGAAAATCTTCTTGCAAAAAGAGCAATTGAGACTTGATTTTGGGCACAATCAAAACTTCTATACTTCATGATTTTGTTAACATAAAATACTTGTTATCCACAAGTAATAAATATTTGCAGGTACAACTATCCGTTATGGATTTTATCCATAGATATTTGTGGGCACGAGTATTTTTGTCATCTATAACTGAAACTCTATTAACTACTTACACTCAAGTAAAGTAGAAATTATTAGGTGGTGAGAATAGTAGAAAATTCTAGTCTAAGGACTTTACCTTGGCCAATGATGGTAAGAGGACTAATGTTATGTGTGATAGGATGAAACTCATTGGCAATGACTCTACAGACCATCACAAGTACCTATCTCTAATGAATCTAAACTCAATGCATATATCTAAATAATTGAGTCTATAAATTTTGTTGATGCATGATATTTAGTATGATATCTACTTTGAATGGTATGCTTACTATGTATGATAAAATTAATCTATATAATGAATTCTTTTATATATTAAATTAACATCGTGTTTTTATTGGTTTTGTTACGTTCTTCTTTTATAATGATCATTATTAAATGATGCAAGTAGATGAGAAAACTACTACTAAGATTGCTCAAAAAGGAAAGAATAAAACAATTTAGTTATAAGAGTTGGAAACTTTATTTGGTTTTTAATTTTTTGAAAAACTTTATATTCTTTTTATGTTATCTATAGTTTTATTTTAGTCTATATATCTAACTATACTCTTGAACACTTTTTTCATATAACTATAATAGTATAATCATATGCTTTGGCTTCTTGTTGATTAGTAATTATATAATACTTTGTCCCGACGTCTATAATATTATAGGCATCGGGACCCCTACTAACTGACGTCTATATGTATGACAGGTAGGTGAAAAGTCATTTCTTTCCACCATATAGACGTCCGTTAGCAAGGGCACCGACGTCTATATGTCTGACAGGTAGGTGAAAAGTCATTTTTTTCGCCATCTAGATATCTGATCCCACCACCCCGACGTCTATAATCACATATAGACGTCGGCTCCCCTTACAACCGACGTCTATATATACCACGAATATTAATTTTTAAATTGAATGGACGTTACATTAGTGAGGTCCCCAACGTATATTCGAGAATAGATGTCGGTTGCTAGGTAACTGACGTCTGATTTCCTGTTAAATAAGGCATTGCGAACCCGCAGTTACGTGAACTTCATTGTCTTCCTTCGCCTTTCCAGGTGTGTTTGATCTCTTTTGAATCGTTTAAACTTACCTTTACTCCAATTAAAGTAATCTTTGATGTATTATCTTTGGGTAGCATAGTGCACCTTCTCCCTTTGCTAGCTTCTTCGTAAGAAAAACTTACGTCTTTTGGATCTCTTATGACATTTCAACCTAAAGCCGAACCTGGGTCCTTGCCTAGTTTTCATGTCATCGTATTCTTTTTTTTTTTGCGGTTGGAATGGAACTAGGCAACGACCGAAGTTCGGTTTTGGGTTAAAATGTCCTAAGAGATCCAAAAGGCGCATTTTTTTCTTACAAAGAAGCTAACAAAGGGAGGTGCTACTACGCAACCCAAAGACACGAGCAAAATTGCATTAAACACAACAAAAACTCAGTAGACGTTGATTAATGTCATATCTGACGTCTATTGTGCCCTTAGACGTCGGTTAGTGTTATGTCTGACGTCTTTATGGTGTCCTTAGACGTCAATTAGTGTCATGCCTGACGTCTATAAAGACGTCAGACATGGCATTTAACCGACATCTATAAAGACGTCGGACTTGTACAGTTCGATGTCCCATTAACGTCACCCATAAAGACGTCGAGTAAGAATGTGACGTTAAAAACCCAAAATAACATACCTCTAAAGTCTTTTATGTACTAATTTCTTATTCTCTATGGTTTTATCCTTAATGAACAATTTGATAGAAATAATATCAATATTATTAAATTATTTATAATAAATGTTTTCAATATAAAAGGATAGACAAATAAAATAATTACCTCAAAATTTATGTTTCCGACGATCATCCGTCTATCCGAAGGAGAACGGTATGGAGACCAGGTTGTCTCAAAGTGAATTTGCAATGCAAAAAGCAAGGAAAGTGAATTTGCAATGCAAAAATAATGGATACCACGTTATCTCAAAGTGAATTCGCGATATCACTTTCCCCCATTCAGACTCACCAACTGCAAGCCACCTATCTCTAAAAAGGAAAATCATCGGCTGTCTGCGTTAGATCAGTTTTTCAGACAGAGTTAATAAATAAATAAATAAATATCACAAAACAAGTATATATTTTTTACTTTATAATAAAATACAAATAACATTTTCATTTCACTAATAAACAAATTTGAATTTATTAAATTGGGACAGATGTTTTAATCTATATATATTATTAGAAATATAATTAAGCTAACTCAATCCTATAAAATTAGTTTGTAAAATAAAATTTACACTTCATTTATATATTATAAATTGATTTTATCTCGGATTTTTAACATAGGACTAAAATTGATTAAATACATACATTTATAATTTTAATAAGAAAATTAAAACAAAAACCGACACAACAATATATTAATAACCATATAACAATAAATGTAAGCATAAAAACAATTAAAGAATTACAGAGAAAAGAGGACCAAAATATAGTATAATAGAATTATTAGTCTTGAAATCTCAGCAAACGTACACATTTTTCTTTGCTTTAAATAGCAGTTGATTCCTGACTTATTAAAGTGCCTTAGACTTTGAATATTAGAATAACGTAATTTATCATTATTTGACTCTTTCCTCCTTTTCTATACTTTTTAATACCAACAAAAAATAGCTCTAGATTTGCCACTTATTTTATAGGCGTTGGTAAATCTTGAAAGAAATGCCAACCTTAATTTATGTATAAAATTATTTCAAACTTATCCAAGTCACATTTATTACTTAAATCATATAAGAATCCGATCAAAAAGATTACGACGCATGATAATGTAACATAAATAAATAAAAATCACATTAATTATCTAAATAAAAAATTAATCATCGTTTCAATTTGATTGTATCAATTTTTCAAATTGCATAATGCAATGCTATCTAGAGTTGTTTATCGTCATTTTCACGTGCTAAACTTTTTATTAATTTAATATTTCAATTTTAATTGTTTTTTTTAAAATCGTATTAATTATGCTCTAAAAATTTATCAGATTATAATAATAATATATTATTTACTATATGATTTGATAATAGACCAACATGGTTCAAAACAATGTTTTAAAATTGACTATAATATCATACTAAAATCATAATTGACAAATATGCTCCATGGTTGTTTTCTTTTCATAGTTTTAAGAAATGGAGAAAAATATACTTTTAAGAATATTCCAATTAAATGTTTTGAAAGAGAAATTCATATAATTATTTTTGCAATAAAACATATAAAATTAGTAAAAAAAAATTCATAATCATTCAACTTCTAATTAAGAACATCAAAATCATCCATAATAATTAAATGAGAAACATAAGATCACGAATTAAATGAGAAACATCAATCTCACAAACCTAAGGGGAAATATGTTAAACAAAACCATTCCAAGCATATTGAACATTTTTTAGGAAATTTCCTTTGTTTATTCACATCCCATGCCTATGTTTTTTTTTAAATAAATATTCACGATAAATGATAAATATGTTTTAATATATGAGTTTAACATAAATGTTAATATATAATAATGTCTAACATGAACTTTATAAGAAAATTTTCGTTTGATTGATAAATGTGTTTCAAAATGTCTGCCTAACTTAAATGTCAAAGTATACAACAATGCCTAAGTACACAGTATTGTTTAACATGTAACTTTACAAGAAAAATGTCATTCTATTGGTAATGAGAAAAATAGAAATATTTTATTAAAAAAAGGAAATTAATAAATGCAATATTTTTTTAAAAATTAATATAAATATTTATATTATTATTTATAACATAAATATGTATACTGAATAAAATTTATAAAAATTGAAATTAATGATTTAAATGGAAAAGGAAACACCATTTAGAAATTAAATTCTTTTAACACGTCATATTAAATTAAAATAAAAAATGTAAAAAAAATATTAATTATAGAAAGATGATTTACTTCGCATTAACTATTTCTATCTTAAATTTTGAAGATATAATGTGATTTTTGTTATTTAGAAATGTTGAGTTAAATTATAATGTATTGGTGTGAATGACTCTAGAAAGGAGAGTGAATAACACTTTAATGTTTTCTAATCTCTTCAAAATAATCTTTCGTTGAAGTTTCAAATATTTTTCAATCAAGATCAAAATGATATTTGTCATGTATAAGAATATATAAAATATTTTATATATAAAAATAAAATATCATTTATCAAAAGCATTTTGATTTAAGTAATAATTATTTAAATAAAATATTTTCATAATTAACATTAAATCATCTATAAATAATTCGAATGTTGCAACTTGATATAAGAGTTCACAACAATTTAGTAATTTGAAAAACTTGACCCAGCAATGCTCTGGTCAAACACTTATACTCATCAAATGAAGCTTTATGGTATTATTTGATTACTTGAATATTTAATCATCTTATTAGTATAAGTGTGATTTCGATCATTATATCAAATAATCAATTTAATATAAAATCATCTACTCATAAGAGCAAACTTCAACTGCTAGAGTAGATGTTAGATTATTCAAAGCATTTATGCTAAACTAATAAATTGTCATCCACCATTATATCATTTTGTTATTGAGTGAGATTAATTTCCAACCATGTATTGTGAGCATAAGTTCATCGTGTTGGAACTTATGATTCCTTCTTAATAGTATTTGTTATGAATAAAACTATTTCATCTAATGAGGTTTATTTTGTTTGGTTCTAAGAGAACCTGTCTATGTGAGTATTATTTGAACCTTCTAAATTTTTTTGAGTCTGGAGTATGTTGATCATATTATTTAGAACGTGACGACTATTGATTTTGCTATAGTTACTTGTTGGTTAAAAATTGATGATAAGTTATGCATTGTTCTTAAGGTACCTTTCACTCTTCTTTAAAACAGATTTTTTGTTCTTACAAAATATGCTTTGAAATATAGGAAAACACCAAATTATTATACACCAAAGATACTCAATGTATTTATGGTGCTTATCCTATCTTTTCAATGTTGTTGCTCTTCGACATCAAAACTCTATGGGTAAAATTCATGTTCTTTCTCATGAATTTAATGATTAATTGTCTCATACCTCTACTCCTGCCCAAGAAATAGAGCAAGGATCAAAGTTCTTCATGAAATTGACAATACATGATTTTGTTGGTAAATATTCCCATATCTTTGATCATATTTTAGGTTCACATGTTGTACTCACTTTGACTTCTTGTTCCACTTTTTTGTGTGTACCTAGTAAACTGATCAATGATACACCCATTTATGTTTAAGATTCCTCTATGTTAACATCTCAACGTGATGATCATCACTCTCGAAAGCTTGGAGAAAGACTTCACAAATGTGACCATTGTGGTAGACTAGGCCACAAGATTTATAGGTGTTATGTGTTACATGGTCATCCTCCTAGATATGCACTTATATGTGACGATTATACTATTTTTCATATTAGTTATAATCGTGTCTTTCATGAAAGGACCAACATATTGTAATTGATTGTCATTTCATTTGAGAGAATATTGTATCTGAAGACGTCAAGACTATGTTCCTTAGTTCAAGTGATTCGTTAGCAAATATTTTTACTGAGTCGTTATGTGGTTAAGAATTAATTGTATCTGTAACAAGCTTGATACGATTTGTATACACAACTTGAAAGGAAATGTTAAATATATTAAATTATTAGATATCTTAAGTAAATATATTTTATCTTTATCTTTTATTTTTCGTTAATTTGTTATTCTTTATTTATATTTTAAACTTAATTCATATTTTTTTATTATAAATACAATAACTTATTATATATTTTACAAATTATATGTTCATATTTCTTCTGTTATAAACCTAATAATTTATTATTATATATTTAAAGTAAGAGTGATTAATCTACATAGTTTTTTTATTATATTGAACACTGTTTTCTAAATTCTTTACATGTAGAACGGATTCTAGTTGAATAATTCTTGATTTTACGCGAAAAACAACAAACAAAAGAGTGAGAGAAAAACATATTAAAAAAGTATAATCTATATTACGAAGCTTATAAAGTAATTAAGAACTCAGACCATAAAACTTATTTTATCCCTTTAGTTTTAGTTTAAAAGGTTTTGTTACATCCACTCCTGTGTTAAACAGATTATGATATTGGTTTAGATTATACATCATTAGGTTAACAAAAGTAGATATATTATTGATTAATGTAAATTTAAACAATGTATAACATAATATTATGATGAAGACCCTTAAGTATTTTAATTAATCATTTAATCAAGTTTAAGAGTGAAATACTTCATTTGAGCCACAGCTAAGCAGAGGCGATTTTTTATAAAAACAAAAAGTTACATTAATATTATAATTTCACTAAATTACACCATATATATCTTCTATTAAATGCTTATAATATGGGGAAAAAATTTAAATACTTTTTGTGTAAGTTGTGGCTGTTCCTGCTGTTAAACCTCCTTTTGTTTTGAACCTGTTGCTGCTGTATATGAATTCAAGAATCCTTCCTCCTTCCCTTATTGGATAAATCCTGTAAACAGTGAAAAGATAAGGACGAATTTTTTAACGTGCGCTTTAGAGTAATCACACATTAGCAGCAACACACAGTAAGAGTATATACACACACAAATAAAAATAGAAACACAAAGGGTACACAAAAATCCAAAGGGAACACAAGGAGATATTATAAAGATGTACACCTTGATCTATAGGCTGCTGCAAGGGTGAATATTTGAAGCGTGGTTTGTGCACTATGGCGAGTAAAGGGTACGAACTTTTGCCTTCCCTCTGTTGTTCCAGAGCTGCATACCAAGAAAAAAGGAAAAAAAATTATCAGAAATTGGCAGGTGATCCTTGCTTTATCTCCATTCCATGTATTATAAGAAAAGAGAAATAAATACTTTACCAAAAAAATATCAAACAAACTGTAATCACTAAAGAAATAAAATGCATTAGAGAACTTTCATGGTTTATAAGTTATTACTTTTTCAAGACTTTTGTTCATGAGTTCGTACAAAGCACTTGTTAGACCTTGTCATGAATAAAATGCATAATTTAAAAAACGTCAAGATAATTAATATAACTTACACAAAAAGTATAAGTTTTTTTCTTTTATTTTTCAATTACATATTTAATAAAACTGAATTTTCGTTGATTTTTTCAATAATTAATATCTTTAGTCCGTTATTTTCAGTATATTTTTCCGTCCTAATTATTTTCTTTAACAATATTTAAACTCGAACTGTTACTTATAAAAAGTCAAATTGAATCCAATATTTCTAGGAACAATACTTTTAAAATTAAAATTCGAAAAAAATAATAATATTAGTAGGAATTATTCACTAATAATAATAAACAAAATTTGACTTTAAAGAAAAAAACCTTACATATATATATTATTATTATTTTACTACAGTAAATTCCACTGTTATTAATTTTAACTTTCCTAATCACTAAGATATTTCATCGTCACATCATAATCTTAATAAAAATTATATACCATAAAACATTATTATTTATCATATAATCATATTTTAATTTTTTTTTCACTGATGTATTATTATTATTTGATTTGAAATTCGTCTTTCAGACTTATCTGATTCGCAAATCACAATCAAATTCTCTTCAAATATTCCAATTCCAAAGTCCAATCCCACCAATTCTGCAACTATAAATTCTCTGTTTTTTAATTCTTCTTTCATCTCTTCACTATTTCACTTCTCTCTCTTCTTCTTTCATTCCTTTCCCACTTTTTTGACTGCAAAATCGAATGACAAAAACAGAAGAATAATCTCGTAGCCACTGCAACTCACAAAACAAGAGAGAAAGAACAAAAAGAACACCCTTTTTTATCATAAGAAGTTGCATTGAGACACCATCATCATCATCTTCATCATCATGATTCCCGTTCCTCAAGAAGAACCAAGCTTAGATTTCAGACCCTCTTTTGTTAACAATATCGTCACTGATTTTCTCTCCCATCTTTCCTCCATCCCAAATGCCTGCAACAGGATGTCCTTGCTCCAGGAATTTCTAACCAGATTGGAACTTGAATTGGTCAAGATCCAAGCGTTCAAACGCGAACTTCCTCTCTGCATGTTCCTCTTAAACGATGGTTCGTTTTTTTCTTGAAATAAAAACCACTTTTTGGACGTCTAACCAATGTTGGTTTCGATTAGTTCGTAAAGATAACACTCATATCTCGCACGAACGTGATTTTCAGTTCTGTTTTCGATGACGGGCTCTGTTAGTGAGAAATCATTAAGTGTTTTTTTGAATGAACTATTGTACCTATGACGATGCTGTGAGTATTCGGAACATGACTAACTCGCTGAAACTTTTCTTTTATGTTGATAAAGATTATGTTTTGATGGTTTTTGGCAGATGGGTTGTGTTTATTTTCTCTTCAACTTTCAATGGACTAATATTAGTACTGTTCTTGCTTTTATGGTTGCAGCTATTTCAGCTTTGAAGGAGGAGCTAGCGAAATGCAGAGCTTTCAAGGCTGAGCCTGTTTTGGAGGAGTTCATTCCTCTGAAGAGAGAGTATGAGGAGAAGGAGGGTAGTGAGAAGGAAGAGGAATGCAGGGACAAGAATGATTGGGTGAGTTCTTTCCAGCTTTGGAACACAGAAGATGAAGCTTGTAATAGGAGCAAGGCATGTAGATTGGAGCAGAAACAAAAGAAGGTAGTATTACAGAGATTGTTATATGTGTGTGGATTCTGTAAAGTTGATGAATTTAATTTTGTTTGTTTTCTGTTATTTGGCCATGGCAGAGTAAAGGAGAAGAAAGAAAATCTGTGGAAAAGGACTATTTCCGACATCATAGTAATAGAAATGTAGAGAGGGGATTTGTTATGCCTTTCTCCACTTACCTTGCAACAGAGGAAGAATGTGTTGTGGATGGACTTTCTCTTAAGACACCTGCAACTGCAGTAAAAAACACAAGAGAAGGACGTGGTTCCAGAATCAGCTCTTGCAGGGTGGTTCCCTCCGCCACTTCGCCCATGCTGCTGCCGCAAAGTGGCCGGAAACAAAGGAGGTGCTGGTCGCCTGAGTTGCATCACCGCTTTGTTAAGGCATTAGAGGAGCTTGGAGGCTCTCAAGGTAGGAGATTAAAAGTAACATAACTTCAATCTTATCCAGGCACCTAACTAGTACAATACAACTATTTTGCTTCTTAGAATAGGCATTTTGAATCATGGAAACTGTGGTTGGGTTATTAAATGGATGAATTAGGTATTTGATGCTTGAATTGTGTGGATATGAAAATCATCACTTCTTCTTTTTCAGTTTGGATCAGCCAAGAGACATAGGAAACTGTACATATTGCATTGCATATATATGTTATATGGTCACAGTGAAAGTTCTTTACAAATAGATTTAAGTTTGGAAAGTCATAATCATGTGAAATCTTAGTTCATAATTGTCTAATCTTTTTGTTATTTCATTGTAGCAGCTACACCAAAGCAAATTAGGGAACTCATGAGGGTTGATGGCCTGACCAACGACGAAGTAAAGAGTCATTTACAAGTGCGTTCGTGTTGTTCCATTTCTCACTGTGCCTCCTAATGTTGGATTTGAGATTTAAGCTTAGTAGTTTGTTATTGCAGAAATACAGACTTCATACAAGGAGAGCTCCAGCTGCTACAGCTGCAAATTCTAGTATCTCTGGAGCAGATCTTGGAGGCTTGTGGATGCACAAAGAATCAATGAAGGACAAGTTCTTGTTCTCCTCAAGGACCTCTCCAATTCGCTACACAATCTGGGGAAACGACATCCACAACAGAAGGTGACAACATGATGATGATGTAAAATCGGACTTATAACTCTGGAATGTCACATTCAAAACAAAAACATGGAAAAGGTGATGTGTAGATGTTTTCTCACCGTGAATTTTGCAGATAAAATTAGAGGAGTTTCACATCTACTCAAGAACAACACATGATTACATAAAAGAGGATGGATCTTCGGAGAGAGGCTTTTGAAATTTTGAAGGACCAGTTTTCCCTTCCATCCCATGAGTTTTGATATGATACTCTGAGGAAAGAATAAGCTTTTTCACATTAAGAAGCAGGAGCAGTTGATTTTTCCAATATCACAATGATCATTCATTTCTTCTTTTGCCACGAAATCATTATTATAGAGATGAAGGAGAAAACTCCGACACGTCTTTGAAGGGATTTCTGCAGTTATAGGTGGATTTTGGAGTTTCATGATTTCATGGTTGACTTAATAAGCTTAGATTATCCATGTCTGAAAACGGTACTGATTTGTAGCAGAGTCAAAATAAGTCTATGATGTAACTCCCAGTTTTGTTCTCTATTTTGTGTATTGTAATAATAGTGGTGAAGGATTGTTCAGCTTTTAACTTGGAATACCTTGATTGATGCTCTATCAGTGTTGGAGGCAAGGTAGGTTATGAAATTTGTCATCAGGGTGAATTGTAAATTTTTCATAATAGCAAGGGAGTGAGAGATAAAGGAAAAAAAAGAAGCTTGATACAATTTTGTTTACAAAGTTCACAAAACTGTCAGAAAACTTGTTAAAATATGATTTTGATAAAAGGAAAAGAAATATTGTTAAAGTCTATATATGGAATAGTTGTGAACCACTGATATTTAGTGTTTGATTCAACTCATTTTAAAAGAAATAATTGCTAGCTATTGCAGTTTTGTGAAACAGAATTGAAAAATATGGAATGGTGATGGTGTATGATTATGTCTTGTTGAGAATTTAAATGTAATTTTAGGTCTCATGTGAGAAAGTTGGAACAAGCTAGTAAATTTATCATATTTTGAATTGAAAATGGTGCTAATTGATTGGATTTATATCTATTGATATTGTATTTTTTTTCTATAAGTTTTAAATATTTTTTTAAAATTAAATTTAAATTAATCAATAAAGTAATGACACGTATTTTATTATTAAAAAGTTATTAAAAGAAATTATTAAACGAATCATGATTCGTTTATCTATAGGAATGTTATTGGAGAAAAATCTATCTATTTATATTTGGAGTACAATTTTAATCTAATAAGTTATCACAAGAAATAGAAGTTGTGACGCCCGGGCACTGAGAGGGCGGGGAGTGTGTGCGGCTCCTGGCAGGCTTCTAGTGGAAGGAAAAAATGGTCGAATCGAACATACACCGAAATGAGAGAGATCTGAAGACTGTATAGGTATGGAACTATACAGTTGAAGGGTAGCTTAAAGGAATTGATTTGACTACTCATATCACCAAAATGCATTTGCTTTTCGGTAGCCTAATCCATAAGAACTCCATAGTTAAGCGTGTTTGCTATGCCATATTAATTTTGTGCATTTTTTTTATCTTCAATTTGCATTAATGAATTTAATTGGTTTAATTCAATGCCATATTAAAAAGTTAAAAGTTTTAGTAAAAGGAAGAAATTTATTGATGTTTGTGTCATACTAAAACTAAATGAAGGATATATCTAGCATACACATATTAAGAGGTTACAAAATATATATTAAGCATTACTCTTTGTATTATCTTAATTAATTGTTAAAATAAATTGTTAACATTTATTATTTTTATTCATTAAAAGTGGGTCAAATTTAGGGTTAGTATACCACCAAAATAGAAAAAAGTTACGAAGACGGTTGTAAGAAACCGCCACCAAAGTCATCCCTTAGAATATCAACTCAAAATTATGAAGCAAATTTTCAACCAAACTCCACTCACCAGACACCAACTTATTCCAATCTTTGAATCTACTCACTCAAATTTTTATCATTGATAACAATTTTAAATCTTTTGTTTGTATCTTTTTATAATTAAAAATATGATATTACGTGTGTTTTTGCATGCCCACTTTAATAATTATTAAAAGTTATTTTTATTATCAATTTTCACAATAATATTTAAAGCATTAGATGATCATTGTGGTATGATAGTTTAGTAGTATGTAAGTTATTAGAAACATTTTTCTTTGTTATTGGTAAATTACTTAAATTAAACTATCATTTAAATCAATTAGTACTTCAAGTGCTATTATAATTCTTAAGATAAAATATTATTTTTTACTCACAAGTTGTTAATAACATGATTTTTTTAATAAAGAATAACTCATGCATATTTATTTTACATCTAAATAACATTATTGGATTCTCTTGATCAAAGTTTATCGATTTACATGTGATGATGATGTATAACAAAACTACCTTTTTTTTTTCTGATTTCTTAAAAAATAGATGCACTTGGTTTCAAATTTCAATGTTTATCTTGTTGAAGGTGCATGACAAAACGGTCTCTTTCAGAAAAATAATAGAGAAGAATCTTGTAGAGCCAACTCGCTCATACCTCCAAACTTATATACAATATAATATTCTATAATGATCAATTCTAAGATTTTAAAAATCTATTATTATTATTATTATTATTATTATTATTATTATTATTATTATTATTATTATTATTATTAACAGAAACCATACTATATAAGAAGTTTTTGTTTTCTTCTCAAACCATTGTAAAAATGAAGTTTTTCAAAGATGTCAATAAATCTTTGGCATGCAATTCTTGCTAACATAATTTATACTTTTTGAGAAGGCTTAAAAAAATTTATCAAATGCTCAATCATAACACAATAAAAATGATTTTTTGATACAAATAATTTTTTTACGTTCATTTCACAATAGTCTTTTTTATATTTTATTTTCTTTTTTTAAAATATAAAAATTTATATTTTTATAACTATTTTATATTTATATTATTTATTAAATGAATTCGAAAGTGTATCATGAGATACAATTGATATGTGGAGAATAAAATTATTACATTAACATTCAAATAACGAAATCGCCTGACCAATAAATAAAACAATTGATATGTAGGTATAAAAAAATAAGGTAGGCCCTACTCTAGAAGAAGTCATTTCTTGAAAGATTCTCATACTTATCTATCGTAGCAGGTTTTTTATTTTCATCATATTATTATGATTAATGATTAATTTGCACTAAAAAAATTGACTACAAACTCTTAAATAATTGATAATTATTTTTCATAAAATTTGATCTTAAAATTGGATGGGATCTGCAGTTATAGATAAGATATATTTGATAAATTTATAATATATATAAATGAAACAAACCTCACTTTTTAAATTAATTTTATAAAATTAAGATAATTTAAAGTTTACTTTAATTAATATTAAAATCATCTAAATCTGTCATAATCATTATTTATTGATCTATTTTATTCTTTACTATCAATTTATTTTTATATATTTATCAATATCTATGTGTAGATATCTCGACATGAGATATTATGTTAACAAAAACAAATTTACATTATATTACTTTACGAAAGGAATTTTATAAAGTTAAATTAAACTAAAGTTTTGTTTAAAAAAAATTACTTTAATAGAGCAATTCAATTTTACGTATGGTGAAGTATGTTGTATGTTATGACATGGTAAGAAAGAAAACATAATATATACGATAAGAATACTTTAACAATATTTTTTGATAACATTTTAATATCATTTAAATATTTTAATATTATTTACATGTCATTTTATAATTGATTCAAAATTATTCTATAATTAATAATAATTTTAAAAATTAATATAAACTAATAATGAAATGACACATAAACAATATTAAAACGAGTTCAGAATATTGTAACGAGTATGAACAAGGAAATGCCACCAAAAAGTGTAGATCTTTATATGCGTTTGGCAGAAAAAGCCAACTACCACCCACCAATACTCAACCCAACTTCTAATATATATATATTAATTTGTATACCTAACTTGTACATATCTTATCTTAAGTTGTCTCAAAATCTATGTGAAATTTGATTGTGTTTAACGTGCTTTCAGAATCTTTGCGATGGAACATTCAGTACCACTTCAATTTACTTTATTAATTAGATTATTGTTCAACTTTTTTTTTCCTAAAGGACAAAAAGAGCTATTGTCTTTTGTAATGGTACGATTTTAAAATGTGTATAATCTATTTTTTTTATTTGTTATAAATTTTTAAAATAATCATTAGGATTGAAAATAATTACAAATTGTATTTTAATTGGAAGTTATTTGAACTTGTGGTTGAATAAAAATGGGTGGGTATTTGTTATAAAGAAGTAACTCGTGAAACTATTTCTATTTTTGGTTAATTCTCTAAATTGTTTTGCACCAAGACCACTTACTTTTTAATCTTCATAAAAAATAATTTAAAATAAAATAAATTATTATATAAACTTAAATTAAACCATCGGCTAATCTGTAAAAAATCTCTCATTTACCTAAACTAATTTCAACTAGTGCATAATTTAATTGAAATACATAAAAATATTCTTTCTTATAAATATTTTAAAAAAAATTAATTACATACCCTAATAATTGTTTTTGAAACAAGTTGTAAAGCACATTTTTTATTCCTCTGCAAGCTGGAAAGTTTGGCTTATTAGATGCAGTCAGCCAGGATAACTTTTATTTGAGAATATATATATATATATATATATATAGAGAGAGAGAGAGAGAGAGAGAGAGAAAAGATAGATATATAAGTATGTGTTACATAAAGTTTTAGAAAAAAAGATTAATTTGGTACTCAATAATTTAAATTGTAGTATAATTATATTCTAAAGAATTGATATTTAAAAGTTATAATTTTTGTCCATAATAAGCTAATGTGTTTGTATATATTTTCCCTTTTATAAGTGGATCAAGGACTCACTAACTACCTAATTAATATATAAACCTTTCTTTTAATTCAAATTAGTAATAGACTCCATTTATATCATATATCTCTAAAAAGTTTGAATTGGTTAATTATAAGAAACTTTGTTAAAATATATGTTATTTGTTTATTGGTATTACAATATTTTAACTCCATTTTTCTTTTGTTGACATGATTCCTTAGAAAGTAAAATTTTATTTAAATATGTTTGTTCAATCCATAACAATAGGAACTTTAGTCAAGCTTACAACTAACTTGTAGTTTAAATAATTTTCATAGGTTTATGTTTTCAATTTTTATTTCTTTCATCAAGTTTTCAAGTCACAAGACTAACTTTCATTAAAATTGTAATGTATTCACTTCACATAAAGATAATGTCATTATTTATTCTCTAAAGGATAATGATACTTAGACAATATTTTTTTACAATATTTGAACATCATCTATGTGTCATTCTGTGATTGGCCCGTGGTAGTGTTTATGATTATTATTATTATTGATTGTGGAGTAATTTTGGACCAATCACAGAATGACACGTAGATGATGTTCAAATGTTGTCAAAAAATGTTGTCTAAATATCATTATCCTTCTCTAAAATACTATGAAACTGACAAAGGGTCGCTTCCCCTCGAAGACTGCTCTACACTGTCAACATTATTACCTTTTAGTATATTAAATGATCGGTTTGAACAGATAGTATACGAATTCGAAATGTGAAAAATAACAAAGAAGAGCCACTCTTATTTACGCTTTCTTTACTTTAGAGGAAATTTCTCTTCACATGAATTCGCGCAGATTAAAAAGAAGAATTCCTTAAGTTCACTTCCAAGGATTAGCGCGCATGGAAAAGGGAAAATTGCAAGATGATTTTCAATCTCTGTAGAGATGAGATAATTTATAAGAGTTTAAACCAATTTTCAAATTTGTCCTTGTTTTAGTTTATAATAATAATAATAATAATAATATTGCTTTAGTGTATTCTAATATTAATTGGGAATAAGATGTCTTTAACTGGGTATTAATCCTGTATTTATAGGCTTCATGATCATCCAGCCATACTAATTCTTCGTTAATACAATATATTTTTATGCAAGAAAACTTGCCAATCGCTCATAAATGCTATATATTTGTGTTTGATATGACCCTTAAACGTATTAATTGGCCATTAATGATACTTACCCCGTCTGGCTTGTGTCTGCCTGACAGTCGACTGATTACTTGTTTAGGCTCTAGAGTCTCCCTAACCGATCACTATGGTATAGTACATACATGAACGATTAGATCTAAATGACCAACTTCAAACTCCTTCATCAATCACTTAAGGCTAAGACTTGGGAGCCTGTGTACTGTATGATCGTTCGATCAGTCACAAAATGGATGGTCAAACTTAGCTTAGATCATCTAGTGAGCCACCAGTGAACTTGACCGGTCACTAAGCAAACTGGTTGGTCATGAATAAAAACTTATTAACCTTAATGTTGATCAACTTAAGAATATGTATGATTACACGCAATTGACTCGTAATTATGCCAACATTAATTAATATTAAACCTATAAATAAAGATTTGAGACAAGAAGATAGGTTATTTGTATTTACTGTTGCATTAATTGTTAACTATAAACCTTGAGCTAATTTTAACATCAAATTGTCTTTTACATATACTTTTTAAGTAGCTTGGACGAACATTTTGACCTAATGCTTGAATTTTTGAACAACGTTTGGACTTCAGATGACATTGCACAACTTAGACTATTAACCTGGACTCCATACTCAAAACATCTATCATAGACGTTGGATTTCTATAAAACATATATAGTGGTCCTTTTTTTCTACCACTATTTCTCCCCCATATCATTACTAAGAAAATTTCTGATTTTAAAAAACTGGTTAAGGTTTTTTTTCTAATTTTAATTTACTTTTTTGTTGTTTATTTAATAATAATAAAAATATTATTATTATTATTATTATTATAACAATACAAATAATAATAATTATTATTATTAGTATGAAAACAAAAAAAAAATAAAATAAAAAAATAAAAAAAAAATAAGGAACCTTAATCAACGAAAGTCTTTAACGATTAATAAGAAAATAGTAAAATTGAAATTTTGGAGATACACAGGAAGAAAGTAGAGGTGAAAGGAGAATCACTTCCACATATTTTGCCATCTTCATTCATCGCCGGCATTCCGTGACTCCCAAAATGCCTACCATGAGAATCCGCATCACCACTACCATATTCTGGCAACAAATATCCACCACCAATTTTTATCATGGCGCCACCATAGCTGATTTTCAACAACATTGATTCTTTAACATCTTTCTAATTTCCAACACTTCTTGGAAATCAAAGATGATCCCCATGTCAACACTCCATTGATCAATGTTCTATTGACAAGTTGATACAAAAATCTCAATAAAACCTACCATGATTCATAATCTGAACATTGCTAAATTTCACACAAGAAAAATTTGTAAATTAGATAGAAAACCCACGAAGAAAAAGTTTCTCGCACAGCAGAATACCCCGTGGACATTACATTTAGATAGATCTCAAATCAATGTAGTTCTAGATATCAATTAGATAAATGCTTTAATGAGGGGTGATATAAATTAGATTTAATTAATTACTTTAGTTTTGCTTTGAACAATTTTTACTAAAGTTTTGTAAATACCATTTTTAGTGTTTAAAAGTAAAACTTATATTTATTTGATTCTATAAATTTTAATTGAGAAGTTAAATATATAAATCCATTATCTAAAAATTAAAGTTGAATTTTGGTATTTTATTATCAATTCTAGACAACCATATCTGGGAGGCGGATGATTGTTGCATAAAGTTTGACTCAATGCTTCCATCGGGACAGTTTCTTTTAGTTACAGAAAGTTTTAGAATTTTGGCATTCTATCATCAAATATAGTTCTTGATGTGAATAATTTTAAACTATTACCTAACCAGTATAATTTGAAAAGATGGAAAAGGGAAGCAAAGAGTAGATGCGTGAATGATGCACATGAAGAAAAAATTCAAGATGGTGCTAACCTCGATAACACTGGAATATTTATGGCTTATAACCATTGGATTGGAGTTCCGACGAAGCTATTAGGTTCAAGCTCTGTCTGTACATAAAATAGAATTCCGAAAATTGAGAATATTCTTGTAGAGAGGTTAGAGACAATTACAATATACAGTCATACACTCACTATTTTGCTTGGGAAACAAAATTTATCAAAAACAATAGATGGTATTACAGTGTAAAACAATAGAGGTCAAAAATTTATCAACTACAAGTTATAATTATCAAGGCCCAAATCCCTCAACGCATCGGTGGCAGCATCCTTACAGTTGCTATGTGTTTGCTTGGCTTTCCTTATGTATTTCTCAATTCCATTCAAAAGCAAGGTTGTTCTGTCCAATACAAAAGTTCCAACAAGGTTACCATAACGAGGTAATATGATTCACATTCTGCGGTTTCTAGCAATCTTTTTATTTGGCATTTGCCTCATGCAATATTTTTAAAACCAAATCAGTTATTCCTTTTGTTATAAAATATGTTCAAAGTAGTCAAACTGATATTAATCAAACAATGCATAAACTATTACTTAAAACATAATTTTATTATGACTAAAATAAAAACATCGTTTTATAGGTTATTAATATATAATGTACACGTAAAAGATCATAATTCTTAAGTTTAATGAAATACACCAATATCTAATAACAATAACAATGTTACATCTAAAATGAAAAAAAAAATGACAAATTACTGTAAAAAAAATTAAAAGGAATCAAGATCCAAAATTGTAAATTAATATAAATGACTAAATTATATACTTTATAAAAATAATATTGATAGAATAATTTATGCATATTTGTAATCCTTATTAAAATATGTTTTTATTTGTCTCAAAAATGTTTCAGATTAAATTTTACAAAAGTAAAAATAAGTTTTTGAAAACACTGTTCAACCTAGTTTTAAACCAGTTCGGAAATGGTCTAGTTGTTAATATTAACGGAAAAATTACCAGGTCAATTCCCAGTTAAACAGAACTACCTGTTCAGGTTTTTCAAACTACATTCATAGTAAATGCTAGAAGACAAAGACTACAAAACTGCAAAACGAGAAAAAAAAAATGAAAAGCAATGTATGATTAAACATCTTGCATAATAAATATCACGAATCATAAACTTGCCTGTTTTCTGGATTTCTCACAACTAGATTTCTGATCATAAGACAGGAGTTTCTCTGCATTTGGTGTGCTGCAGGAAATTTCTTCATGGCCTGAACAGCTAGGTCACCAGCACCAGCTTCAACGGCACGGGCTGCGTTTTCAGGTGATCTTAAACAAAGCACAGAAATAATAGACATAACCTGTGCCACAAATAAAAGCAACAAAATAAAAAACAGGTACAAGATGTACATATATACACAAATTGGAAGGAAACAAGTAACTATGAGTTTTAAAGAGAAAATTATGTCCATGATATGGTCTGCTATAACTCTTTATAAATGTTGGTAGCAATAGCATGATTAAGTATATTAGGAGTCTGAACCCAGTAACAACATTATAAACCATGATTACATCATTTACAAACTTCAATAGCCACTGTCCAATTGACTAATGCCTATTGGAATTCCTATAACGAAATTGCTGTGCCCAAAAAGAACAATTCAAGACTTCGAGCAGGATGTTTTAGTCTGACTGATTTTACACTGGCTACTCAAACAGATATTGCAGATTCTCACCTCTTGCAAAACAGATGGGTCATCGGAAAACATGCATGAAAGTGTGAACAACTTCTCCATACCTCCTTTCCCAACAATTTCACTCTTGTTCATGTCACTTCCTGCTAACTGAGCAATTAAACAAAGAAATGAGTCATTTAACTTAATGGAATGAAAACGTTTAACTTAATGGAATTGAACGTTAAAAGTTATAAGCAATCAAATAATGAATATGTTTATGGTCATTTCAGTTTTACCTACAGTACTCAACTACATTCATATCATATATAAAAACTTACAAGTATAAATTGTGTTTGGATTGAAAATTTATGAGATTATTACTGCAAACTCCAGCTCATGATTTTATGGAAGCCAAGTGAATTTCATCAGCTACATACACCCAAAAAGATGGGTGGCATTCGCATTTTTATTCATTTTAAAAAGATGCAAGGGATTTATCTAGGACACAAACAAACCACACTCAAATCCCAAGTGATTGAAATTATAACAGTATAATGTGCAGGGAAAACTTTCAGCTCAAGAAGAAAATGTAGGACAACCATCAAAACAACAGAAAGAGAAAATGAAAACCCTACAAAGAACCACTAGCATTGGAAACCATATTTTGCAGAGAGAATTACAAAAAATTAATAATAATAAACAAATGACTAGGTGCCCAGTCCAGAGAAACATTTCAACCCATACCTTTGAAAGTAATGAGCAACAAACTTTGGCCACAGCTTTGTTACCTTGTTCACCACTGTCATCGATACATCTGAGTACTGCATCAACACCACCTTTCTCAGCAATGGATTTACATATTTCATCCTGCAACATAAAATACAAGGCATAAATGCAATACAATTTTTGTGTCAGCAAGTCTTCAGTTTGAAGATGTTGGCATGGCTAACACAACATGCTGTAATGAAGCCAAGGAATGAAATACTCCATGGGAATAATGACTCAAAAAAAATAGTGAAATGGGACAGCTAGGTAACCAGACAGCAAATAAACATTTCCAAGTGGAGAGAATGTCTGAAGGATTGAGCCCATAAAAGAAAAAAAGGAAAATTGTTGAGGAGGTGGATGGTGTGATGCAACTCTATTCCTCTTCTCTCTCTGCCACTAACTTTTCGGATTTCATTGCTCTGGCTCCTTTCTCATTCTATCAGCATCAGTTACTCCTCCTCCCAAGTATACACTCAGGGAGTTGATTTTACTGTTCATACTCAATAAGGCAGCAAACGTACATTTTATTTATTGTGCCATTACACATGCTACGTTTAAATCTTGAAAAAACGTAGAGTCTACCAGGGATAAGAAGCAAAAGCCACTTAATAATTGACCAATGAGACTGCGAGTCTTGTATTAAGATACACAGGCAAATATACCCGCCATTATACCAAAGTTTAATTTCCACTAACATGTCCACCTGGCCTCATCTGAATCAATAAAAGGAAACCATTGCAGCAACTCAATCTTACGAATCATTCATGGTGAGACAGTCCATAAAAGCTCTTGGTCTTTCAACAGTTATTTTGAGACAAAGTATAACTGACAATTTGTCACCACAAAAATCACCTAAAACCATACAACTACATGTTTTATCTAATGGCTGCATACCTATGAGCTTCCAATACAAACACAATTTTGCATACTCAACATAGGATTGGATATTACTCCACTTACATTTACAGCAATGACTTTCAAAGTGGTGCACGCTGGAACTAGGTCAGGTGAGCAAAGCCCTGCACTCAGAGAATCCACTAGAGCTTCTGCAATTCCTATCTTGGCAAATTTTCGTGCATAACCATACACCTGAAAACAGATCAAAACGAATACTTTTGCAATGATGTACACATAACTGAAATGATAGCAGATTACAACTTTGAAAGACATGAACTAGAAATCCCCTGTTCATATTCAACAAATTAAGTTCCTAACTTGCACCCTTTTATTTCTTTATTTTCACGTGTCCGTGTACGTGAACACCTGTGACACTCCACGGACTATTTGGTCAAAAACAATATTCCCATCATCAATATTTCAAATAATGGCAAAAAAGCTTTGTATTTTTCACTTTTCTTTCATTTTCATTGTTTCGTGTATTCATCCCACATAGATACATTTGAAAACAGCACATAAAGTAAAAATAGCATAAAGAATGTTCAGTATAAACCTTTAACCAATTAAAATAATCTATATGTAACTACTATAAAAGTGAATGAACTTATACGTTATTGGATGATGCTATAAGAAACTTTTCCAGGGTCTGAGTTCTATTAGAACATGGGGAATATTATTAAAGTAATCTGTAAGGAATGAAAAAACGAACCTAACTGACCCACAAGTCAGTGAATAGTTAATAAATGGGCACAAATATCAATGTAAATGCTGCAGGAGCAATTTTTAGAAACCCATCATGAATAAGTTATACTTTTCTCTTTATCTCTACCTCTGTGTATTGTTGAGTGAATTCTTTCAATTCTTGGTACTAGTTAGTTGTATCACATTATAAGTAAATTCCTTTTTTGGAATTACTTCAAGTGAATTCATGAAAAACTAGAAATGATTTCTACAATCAAACAAGAGTAATGATATAAACCACAAATAAAATTAAAAAACACCATTGTTATTCATCATACAAAAAGAAAAAGTAAAAGTAACTGAAACTTTTCTTAAGGGTTTAGTTTTCACACACTGCCAATATAAACATTTCAAGATTGTCAAACAAACTCTGAAACCTTGATCTGTGAGCTGAATGGCAAGTGTGATCTGTGTTTTGTAAGGCTTTCTTGTTGTAATCAATTAGAGTTACCTATGACTTTCAAGATAATTATTAAAAAAAAAAGTCAACAAACTATTATACATGAACTATGTGATTAGATGACAGTGTAATAAACATTTAAATTCCTTTCATAATTACCTGTGAATTCATGAAAAACAAGAATTGTTTCCGATACCCAAACAAGACTAATGATATATGGACACATGCTGCAGAACAAATGCTAAACGTATATGACTTTTAAGATAAATCAAATTCTTGTAATTATGCATGGACACCTGTTAAAGTACAAACACAAAATTGACATCTTTCATTTCTCTATATCTATCGTCGTACCATATCATATTCCTCATCACATCATATTACTTAACATGTCTACATTTCGTCCTCTACCACAAGTGTCCATGGATAAATTTTACCAAATTTCTTCAACATCCATAATAATTGTTAGAATAGATAGTCTTTAATAGGATTTATTGTAAGGTGTTGTGTGTTTTGTCTTGGACCTAGTTCTTAGATGTATCTTTTGGAATTTTCTTCTTTTCCCTCTTATACATTGTGTCCCATGTATCCAAAGTTATTATAAATGAGAACCTTAAGAGAGGGAAACACACACTCTCAAATATCTTTTTCAAGTATAATAAGCACACTAAGTGCATGTTTGGATTAAAGTATGGAAACTTAAATTGAGAAGATTTCATTTTGCTAACTGAGTTTGCAAAGGCAACCTCGATATTACTTTCAATTGAAACCTGGTTTCAGGCCAAATGCAGTATGCTAAGGTACTTTTAAGAAAAATCAAACATACAACCAAACTGAGTTTTCGGGACAAAACGTAAATTGGAAGTGACCAAACGGTAAACCAAACATAATCTAACATATCATCAAGCAGCCGAACTCACCTGCGAAGCCACGACTCGATTGTCATCCGGAGTCAAAAGCGCGCGAACTGCGTCATACAAACTCTGGATCCCCTTGTTCTTATGCAACGACAAGATCTCCAAAACCAGCTCATCAACCTTCAACTCCATAAAGGACTCCTTCACGATCTCATCGCCGGTCGCCGCAGAAGCCACGACGCGAAATCCACTGCTCAAGACCTCCACATCCTGCTTATTATCAACCAGAAAACCAATCACAATCGTCGGTCCGTCACACCGCTGAAACGTGCCCGTACTCTGAACATCTGAAACGACAGAGAGAATCAGCATTCAAAAGGAGAAATTCAAAACAGTAGCGAAATGGCAACGGTTGATAAACGAGTAGTCAGAACCGTGAAGCAACGACGACAATGCGTTTAAAGCAGAGAGAAGGAGCTCGCGAGATCCAGTGGCGCGGGGGATTTTGGAACAGAGCGAACAAGTTAACTCGACGGCGCTGTTTCTGGTCGCAATTGCCGAATTAGAATTTGCATTTGGATTTGGATTCGAACACAATTCATGGAGCGTGTTGAACGCTATGGCGAGTTCGTGATCGTCGGGTTCGGATTGGAGGTGCTTCAAGCGGTCCAGGCAGTCGATGACGGGGTTGGTGTCGCCGGGGACGGAGGTGACGATGCCTGCGAAACGACGTCGTTGAGGGATTGAGAGAGGGAGAAGAAGGTGAGAAGGTGAGAAGAGAGAAAGGAACCTGAGAGATCGACGCCTTGAAGAGTGAGGGTTTGGATGGCGTCTTGGAGGGCCTCCGTGGGGTCCATGCCGAGGTCGTCGACGTTCTCTTTCACAAGTTCTTCGAAAGCTTCCTGCGAGATCGTACGCGTCGCCATTGCTTCTTCTTTCACTCTCACTCTCTTCCTGTCCTTTTCAAGCTTCTTCTTGAGTTTTAGCCTGTGACTGGTGAAAGTATATGCTTACTATTGTGAACTGATTTTGAAAATTGAGATGAACGGCGGTAAGATCTACCAGGGTTATGTTTGGTATCTATTTCTCCTCTGTTTGCTTCTAGCTTTCTTCAACACTTTATTTTTATTTTTTTTTTGGACGATCTCCATTTTGAAGGAAAAGTCTCAACTTGTTATTAGATTTTAATTTAGTATCAATTTCATTTTCAAATTAATACTCACATTATCTGATATGAAAATTTGTGCGAGTAAGAAAAATGAAAATCTTAGTCACTTTAGCATACATACATAATTATGTATATCATATAATTAACTAAAGTGTTCAGCAAGGTCACAAAAGAGTTTATTAAACGTATGGAAAACTTAAACATCTCAACAAGACATATGAAGAATTCAGCTAAGTGCACACGTAGAACTAAAATAGTTCAGATAGATATACATAGAGCTTGATAAAGTATATGTAGAAGTTAAATAGTTTGGTAAGACATCCATAAAATTCGGTAAGGTGCATCAAGAAGTTAGATAGTTCGATGGAAAGTACAGTCAACTCCATAAGATGCATAGAGAACTTAAATAACTTGGTGGGAAGTTTAGATAACTCAATCAGACTTGTTGAACTCTTGGAATGTCTGGTGGAGCTATATAACTTTTCCATACACTTTATCGAGCTCTCTGAATGTCTTGTCGAGCTATTTGAATTCTCGATACACTTAACTGAGGTATCCAAATACCCTAAACCCTAATCTTAAATTTTAAGTAATCATTATATTTTATCTTATCTTAATAATTACATTATTTTAAGACATTTTTTTTTGTTTACCAGCATGGGATATTGGGACAAAGAATAATTATGGAAGAAAAAAAAAGTGCTCTCTAGTTTCTCTATTTTGAGTTGGGTGTGATTTTGTTTTCATTTGGGGTAATGATACTTTGACACCCAAATTTGACAATTTTTTGACATCAGACACGTGTCGTTCTACACCGGACACTTTAAAACATTTTCTACATGGACCAACAAGAGAACGACACGTGTCCGTTGTAAAAAAATTGTCAAATTTGGATGTCAAAGTAGCATTACCCTTTCATTTGTTGTGTTTGATTTTATTTGTGTTTAAAATTATGATCTGACAAAATCAAAGAACGTGTAAGACTTTTTAATTAATGTTTTATTGACGGGTTTAAAACTAGTTGAATTTGATAACTAAGTAGGTATGCTACTGAGTGTTTTATTCATTCATTCTTTATCTTTAACATTGAGTAGGTCTGCTACTTAGTAGAGCTGTCAAAATGGGTTACAACCTATGGACTAACCCGATCCAAAGGGTTTGAAAAAAATGTATTTTTTTTATGTGGGTCAATTTTCAACCCGACTCATTTAAACCTGATTCATCCGGATTGAACCCGTGGTGAGCTGAGTTGGCTCACCAACCCACCTAATTTTGTTTTATTAATTTATTGTCTTATGAAACCCTAAAAAATACTCTCCTAACCCACCATGATTGTATACTAAGAAAGAATATTTTGTACTTTTTTTTATTATTTTGAATTGTCTTGAGTTTAACATCATTTTGGAAGTGAAATTTATTTAGATTTGAATTACAAAAAGCTTGTAATTTTTTTATTTTAAAAAATTGTAATTAAGTGAGTCAATGAGTCAACCTGTTTCACTCACCAATTCGTGGTGGGTCGGGTCAGGTTCGAATTTTTCTGGCTCACTAATAAATGAGCCGAGTTGGGTTGGCTCACTAAGTGACCAACCTGTGGTGGGTAGAGCCGGGTTGGACCGGGTGACTCATTTTGACAACACTACTACTTAGTTTTGAATTCTTTCAATCAACAATTTTAAAATTGAGTAGAGAAACTTAGTGTTGAATTTTTCAGTTCCAAAAGTAAGTAAGACTATTTCACTCTACAAATTTATAACTAAGTTGGTATAGGACTTAGTTTTATAACCAGTTCAATAACTTCTTGTGTAGTGAACTTCCTTGAATATAGTCACTTATTCTAACCTTCTAATCCTCTTGGCATGAACATAACTCGTTTTAATGGACAAATAATTCATAGACATGTCTCAAAATACAACTCAATATATGGGAGGATTGAATACCTTTTTGGACTTCACATTCACTAATAATGGTGTTAGGGGAAATATAATATGTCTATGTTAGAAATGCAATTTTAAGAAATGGAAACGTCGTGAAGTAGTATATGAGCATTTAATTGTTAAACATTTTCCAAAAGGGTATACAATGTGGCTTCTACACATGGAGAGAAGAGTAAATGATAAAATAGGTGTCATGGCCGAAGAAGATGGTGGAAGAGTTTCAATTACTGATAATATGTGTGAAATGGTTAATAATGTATTTGTGCATCATTGCTCTAACAATGACATAGTCGATGGTGACGATTTGGGTGCAAAGTCAAGTCATACTAGAAGTCATGATAGTATAATTTTTTTGACTTAATGCAAGATGGACAACGGAGTTTATATGAGGGATGTGATAAATATTCGAAACCTTCATTCTTGGTTAAGTTGTATCACATCAAATGTTTATGCAGAATAAGTGAAAAAGCTATGTCCATGATACTAGAGTTGCTTACAAATGTATTTGAACATGCTAAAATTCCACATTCTTCAGTGAAGCCCAAAAAGTCATTAACAAGCTTGGTCTTAATTACACCAAAATTGATGCTTGTTCGAATGATCGTATGTTGTATGTTGGAGAAGACAAAGATAGAGATTTTTGTAAGAAATGTAAGACATAAAGATGGAAGCCAAAAAAGAGAAGTACAATTGGTGATGATGATGTTGTTAATGAGTGAAAGAAGATTCCTGCAAAGGTGTTAATGTATTTTCCTTTGAAGCATCGATTACAGAAGATGTTTTTGTCATCTAAGATATCTGAGCAATGAGATGACATGCATTAGAAAGTACAGATGAAGGCATCTTAAGACATTCAAGAGATTCTAAACCATGGAAGAAATTTGACTTCATGCACCCTCAATTTACCTTAGATCCTCAAAATGTGAGACTCAGTTTAGCTACTACTGGATATGAAACAAAATCCATATGAAAACTTAAGCACCAATCACAATATTTGGCTAGTTTTACTTATACCACACAACCTTCCTCCTTAGATGTGTATGAAACAAAATTTCTTCATTCTCTCCATGATCATTCCCAGAAAGCGACCACCGGAAAATAATATTGATGTATACTTACAAACTCAGATTAATGAATATTTTACCATCATTTACTTGTTTTGTTGTTTTTATGATTAACTTTACTGACATTTTTCGTGGTTTTTAAATAACTTTTTCCATTTTAGGTATCTTCATTGACATTACAAAGCAATGAAATGGAGGCTATGATGACATTTATGTTACAAAATTATTAGGATCAATTGCCTTCACAGTTTGTTATTTTACAACTATCATTGATAATAATTGTTAAATTTATGAAATCATTTTTTTTAATATAACATTGACTAACTATTATTTTATATTATAGATATATGATCAAGAAATTGTTGTTAAACAATTATATTTCATATGTTCAACATTAATTGTATTGAATAATGATTATAGTTTATTTTATAATAATATTTAATTTTATTAGTTTCAAATCATTTGATTGTGTATGTTGTGTTTTCATAAGAGATGTAGTTTTTCAAGTAGTCCTAGTTTAGGAAACTTTGTTAAGTAGGGATGATTTTAAAAAACCTCATATGAGAGAAGGAATATAATTTGTTGAGACCGTCATCACCTCATAGACCCTTAAACAATCTTACGAGATGCAATTTGACATCAATATATTTCACTTTTTCATTATAGACTTTGTGGCTCTTGAATAGTTGTAAAGTATTATTGTTGGCGCAATAGACACTAACCTAGTTTTGCACCTTTAATTCTCTAGCTAAATTCTACAACCATAATTTTTTTTTTATTATGATAATATTAATATTCATTGTCTTTTTTAATCCATCTTTGCTAATATTTTCTTTTTAAATGTATAAATATTTTTTAACTGATAACTATATTTTTTTTTCAACTCGTCAATCAATATTATTTTTATAGATACAAATCATTTTATTAACTTTATTAATGATATCAATTGAAAATTTTATAATATTAACAAAAATAAATCCTAGTGTTATTTATCTGAACTATTCCCAGTTAACATTAAAAAATAAATCTAATAAACTATTAATAGTAACATGAATAATAAAAATAACTCTTATAGACATTAAAAATAGAAAAATGTATATATGTCTACCTTTTAATTTTTCTATACCTGTCCAATACTTAATAAAAAGTTAATACTTTTATTTTTTATTTAATTTTACTCAATTCACAAAATTAATTTATAAGATAAGATTTACCTTATTTATATATTATAAATTGATCTTATTTTTAGTCACAACACTTCTAACATATTCTTTTGTATCAAAATATATACGAAGATAAGATTAGAATTAAACTTCTTAATAAATCAACTTTACAGTTGTTGGTTGTACACTGCAATTTAAACATGATAGTTGAGAGTATGTTGTGTTTTCATTGGCTTTTATAACTTTTCTTCCACACTTGACCTCTTTTCATGGAACATGAGTTTGACTTTGAGCATAGAGGAAAATGGGAATTAATTGATAGGTTTGACATTTATTGGTTTCTATCATAACAATGGAATCGGATATAGTATTATTTTCTTTACCATAGTTAATATTTTTTAAAAACTCTTTTGAGTTAAAATATAATAAAATAAATTGAAATTGTATATATTTTTATTAATTGGCAAAAAACTTCATTGAAAATTAGAGTTATAATTTACCGACAGAATGAATCGTTTTTAACAGAAATTTTATACATAATGTAAAATCTAAAATTTATTGACAGGTCTAGTTTGACAAATTTTCCTAACAGAATTGATGAATATTTTTACCAATAACTTAAATTCTTTGTAAGTAATTTTAAATTTATTAACAAAAAAATTGTTTTTATCGATAAGCCATACGAAAATTCTTGTAGTAAATACATTTAAAAATTTGTTTATACGTATTAAGAATAGTAAAATAATATTTATGAACTATTTTACGACTATTATTCTCTCATTAAATATATTTTTATATGTTATAATATAAGTATTGATGTAGTTTACTTTGAATAAAATCAAATAATTAATATTTCGATGAAAACTAATATCATAGTTATATATAATTGGAAACTTTGATGAAAATACACACTCAAGAAAAAAAAAATTGAATTTTTTAATATAATAAAAAGTATAAATTTTAATCTTTAGTTTATTTTCATTCATACAAATTAAATATAAACATTGATAAGTCATACAAAGATGAAACACATAGGTGAAATATGTATAATTTTCCGATCTTTTGTACGTTTAATACGATGGGAGTGGGTTGGTAGAAGTGGAAAGAAACAGAAATTTTTGATCGTATGCGTCAAAGTGTAGCAACAAAATTATGACTAATTTATAATTGCAACATTAACCGAAAGCATATACTGTGATAGGGCAGTGATGTAATAATGAGGGCTTGATGGCGTATTATTACATAGGCAAATGGTATTTTATTGAATTTTCACACTTATATTCTAAGAATTTAATATTGTGTAATTTAATTTATTTAAAGTTTTTTCTATTCTGTTATAAATATATGCAATGTATAAACTCTACAAATAAATATAACACAAAAGAATTTGACTCAAAAATCAAATTCTATCTATTTTTAAAGAATTTTTCAAAATATTACTAATGGTGAAAATTAAATTTATTTTACTTGTTTTTTGTTTAATGTTATTTGATCATGTTAATGATTTAATTTTTCACATTTTTTTAATAGAATTTTAGAGTTACTAAAATGAAAATATTTTTAAAAAATATAAATACATAATAAATTATAGTTGGATAAAAGAACATGATTATATATATATATATATATATATATATATACTACAGTTTCTTTAATAACCATATCTTATAGTAATTATGATATTACAACTTTTTTATCCAACTCTAGCCTATAATTATAAATATACTATGGTTTTTTCATGAACCATACTTATTATGAACACTACGGTTTGCAATCTTAGCTTATAATTTATCCTTTTTACTATGCATATGCATTATTACAGTCATTAACCATAGTTTAATAATGAAAATAATCGTAAATATATTTCTTTGTTGTATTATAGTGATGTAAATCGTACTATAATATATATTTAAATTTTCATTTTAAATAATTTTATTTAAAATTTATCTAAGCAAGTAGTATTTATGATACCTAAAAAAATAAAGAAACAATTTTGAAGAGATAACAATCAACAATAATAGAATATATTTAAAGATAAATAGAAATAGTTATTACTCATACAGTCTCCTTGGACCTTTTCTTTAAGGAATTGTTTGTATGTATAAATTAGATTAAAACAAATAAACAGAAATATAGATTTAATTTTATCTTTTGGAAAAAAAAATGAATGAAGTTAATAATAATAATAATACGCCATTCATATGTCATCATGAAATCACTGCTGAAGTAGTCAACTTGCCAAAATTTGTGAACAATAATTCTAAATTTCTACACACTAGTTGCCACTTTGCAACAGTAAAATCATACTATTACACATGATTTCTTGAGATGTTTTCTCTCAGTATATGTTGAACAATGTATTTTTGTATTCGGCTTCGTTTGAATTGAACACCTAAATGTGCATTAAGCCCTAATATAACACAAAAACTTATATAAAATTGCTTAATTAAACGTGAAGCAAAGAGTTGATATCTTCATTAAAAATTTGGTATTATCTGCATTGTCAAATTAAAGAGAACTATTTAATATCATTTAAAAAAAGAAATCCATTTTGAAGGGGAGTTTTTATTCTTAGTTATTCTTTTTTATTTATTATGATAACAAACGGACATATATATTTATGTTAATATTTTGTGATAACTTGTATGTTGTTGAAGGGGAGAAATATGATTATCGTTGAATATAGTAAAAATTATGAACAGGTTAATTTCTCTTAGGTTGAATATATACATAGGATATTCTATAATAGAAGAAATATGTGTTAAGTCCAAAATACATATAAAGAATAATAATAAACTAAATAAAGATAAAATATAATAGATAAAATAAAAGTAATATATCTAATGCTCTCATTAAGCTGGTGCGTACAAATCGTATATACCAAGTTTGTTACTAATATAATCAATAAAGACTTAGTAAAAATATCTATTTTTGCATTCAAATGACACCAAATTGTTAATGATTTGCGAAGACGACATAAAAGATGAAATACTAAGCCAAAAGACTCCTCTGAGTAATAAATCTGGAGGTTGCTTTATGTAAATTTCTTCTTACAAATCGTCATTGAGGAATGCATTGTTAACATTCAGTGGATAAAGGGATCATTGTTGAAGAGCCACCACGAGTATAAATAAACTAATAAAAACCATCTTTGTCACGGGAGAAAAAGCAAATATGGACGGGTCAAACATAATGGTACCAGAAGGGAGGTCAGAAGAGACAACGGTGAAAGAAGCCATTGATGAGCATGAGAGAGAAACCTTAAAAATCCAAGATTCTCCAATCAAGGCACCTGAAAGAGAAAAAAAAGCGATCTCAATGCTCTGAATCGTTGCCTGAGAGGAGACGAGATGTGCCACCATGCACGACGGAAAAGGGAGCAAATCCACAACTTCGAAAGGCGCTAAGAGGGCATAGGAGCTTTGATGAAGGAGTTGACAATCAAAACCATGTGATCATCAGTTGAAACTGGAACTCTTGTAGTGGTTGTGGTAGACGACGATGCCACTTGTAGTGAAAAGACCATGTTGAATATAGTGAAAATAATGTCTAGGTTGATCTCCCTTATGTTGAATATACACATAGAGTACTCTATTTATAATAAAAATAAATATGGGCTAAGCTCAAAATAAAAATAAAGAATAATAATAAACTAACTAAATATAAAAGATAAAGATAATATATCTAACATTTATGTTGAAATCTTGTTATTTATCTCTATTTTGGATTAACTACTCTTTTATCTTAAGTCGTTGATTAAGAACAAGACATATTACAAGTCTTCAACAATTTTTGACCACCATAAAAAAGGGGAAGATTGTTGACAAAAGAAGAAGATGGAAATTTTGCTTCAATAAAGAGTTTTAATGATGACTCATGGATAAGTGCTGAAGATTTAAAGATTGTTTGGTTTCAATAGATACATTGAAGACTTAAGAATTTAGTTGTTGAAGTATTGTAATTTGTGAATTTTATTTAAGTTAGTAGATTAAGAGCCAATAGGTAGAACTCAAGCAACAGAGCACCCAAGAAAAGTTTTATTTTGGTTTAATCATTCCAAAGATCCCCATTTTTGGTTGGAAGTCGTAGATTGGTTCCTCATTTTTTTTGTCTCATAAGTCTCTATTTTTGAAAAATTTAAGCAATAAGGTCTTTGCTGTTAGTACAATACTAACACTGTTAGAAAGGATGCTACGTGTCAATTTGTGTTTTTTTTTAATATTTTTATTTTTATTTAAAAAATAAAAAATTCCTCATGTCAAACTAGTATTGTGTCACATGGTAATGACCATGTGACATGACAGTGGTAGTGCCACGTGTCATTGTTAGGCCACGTGTCATTGCATTAGTCTCAATTTGATCCTTATATTTTTATTTTCTCTCAATTTAGTCTTAATTTTATTTAAAATTAAACAATTTTGTCTCTCTCCAAATTTAAACGAAATTAAATTTGTGTTAGATGGTTTTATAGGGGTTAGATGGTTGAATAGTGTTTAAAACTCTTGTAGGAGTTGAATAGAGTTTAAATTTTTTTTGTAAATAATATTAGACACTTTTGTAGGGGTTAGATGGTCTACAAATAATAATGTTGAACACTTAAAAATATTTTTAGAAACATTTGTAAAGCTTTTTAAAAACTAAAGGAAGAAGGAAGACTTATTTTTATATTGGTTCACTCTAAAATGAGTTACGTCAAGTTCTCTCTTATACATTTTTATATTGGTTCACTCTAATCTGTCAAAAATTACAAACGAGTTTGACTACTCCTGATTTTACAAATTAAATCAACTAGTTAGACAAATTTCACCATTTCTCGTATAACATTAGTCCAACTGATTAGAACATCCACTGAGTTAAACTAACAAGTATTTAATTCACTTTTGAATATACAAAACAATAAAGTGTTTTTGAAATACAAGTATAAATGGTTACTAAGTGGATATGATTTCAATACAATGAATATATGAAAACTTGTGATAAAACTTTTCTTTTTTAAAGAGAAAGTCTAGACGTAAGCTTGAGAAAAAAATGACAACATAAAGCAATAATAAATCTTGTTGTTCTTCTCTTCATGTAATCCTCTTTATATAGACTTCTTCGAAAAATATTTATTACTTAAAGCATTAACTTTTGCGTAGAGATGTAGCCTTTTGGTACAATGTCAGATGCTACATTGCTTGTACGGACGAGATAGACAAAAGATATTAAGGAAACATTCCTAGAATATCTTCCAATCTTTGAACATTCTTCTGATCCAATGTAGAACTTTTGAATAAAGCTTTGTATCGTATTGATCTACACAGAGAAAGAGAGCAAAACACAACATATAATAAATTACTATTTTGTACATGCATTAAAAATGTTAAATGTTCTTAAACGTTTAGGTACATGTTACTTGTACTAGCATTTAGGCATAGTATGTTAGAAGTAACGTTCAACGTTTAGGATAATGTTCATACATATAACATTTAATGCACTTATCCTACACGGTTTATTTAATAAACACTCTTGGTGGGAATCCAAGTGTGAGTATAAGTCTCACATTGGATAAAAATGAGAAAGTAGAACACTATATAAAGATGAAAGACCCATTAACTCATTATCTTAAGGTTTTAGGTAGAGAGTGCAGTCAATCCCTAATGTGATTGTGCCCATATCACATTGGTATTGTGTCTCCCTGATGAACCTCTTCCTGGAGGAAGAGTTTGAAATTTAGTCAGATGATCTTGTCTTAACAAAACTACATCGCAAAATAAATTTAATAAAAATGAGATTTATACGCAATAAAATTTAATTATATTTTATTCAATACGATATCTTAATCAAATTTAGTTATTTTAAAATTTATAACATGAGGGCACTAAGAAATTATGGAAGTAGATGAAGAAAAAGTAACTTAATTTAGTGGAGGTGAGGAAACATTTTCATTTCAGTCAACTAGTCTGTCCTGCCTCTTACCAGGCGGGTGGATCCAGGAGCTACAGCCAAAGTCAAACACAGGATGTGTGAAATAGGATAGGTGAGGCAAAAAAAGTTGACGACCAGTATTTGGGAAAAGACACACAACTGTTCAGATTTCAGCTATTTATAATGTCTAATATACCATGAAGTTGATTTGGCCATTTTGCACCACTATCATGATTAATTGCAGTATACATCCAACAAATAACTATAAAGTTGATTTGGCCATTTTTCACCACCATTTGACATTGGAGTCAAATCCATGACTAAGTCTTTTTCTTCCTCCTCTCTCTCCCTATATAAATACCCTTTTAACTCCAACCATTCACTCAACAACAAAAACCTAATCAGACTTCACATTCACCTTGTTTTGTTTAGCCAGAATGGGTGTGAAGTTTACAGATGCAGTGATGATAATAGTTATAATGAGTGCTTCAATGTTTTCAGTGAGCATGGCCAACAAGGATTGGTTCCCTGCTTTCAACTACACTGATTGGTGGTCCAGATTTGGGAATCATCATCAAAACAAAACACAGCACCAACCAACCCAGATTCTTGTAGGTGGTTCTCAGCATTGGCACTTTGGCTACAACTACACTGATTGGGCCATCAAGAACGCCCCTTTCTACCTCAATGATACTCTAGGTCTGTTTCCCACTAAACCTTTTCTAATATATCAAAATCCAAACTCTTCTATATATACGTTATGTTATCCTAACTCATTTCTGTGTCAAGCTCATCATTGAAATATGCTAAGCATGAATTGATTGAATTTGTTATGTAGTGTTCAAATATGATGCTCCAAATGCCACCACTTTCCCACACAGTGTGTACATGTTCAAAAGCTATGGGAGCTTCTTCAAGTGTGACATAAAAAAGGCTAAGATGTTGGCAAGTCCAGTGCAAGGTGGAGGAGAGGGGTTTAAGTTTGTGTTGCAGAAATGGCAGCCTCATTTCTTTGCCTGCGGTGAGAGAAATGGCTTCCATTGCAACAATGGCACCATGAAGTTTGCTGTCATGCCAATGTTTCGTCCCTTCTTCTGGCAGCGGCCATGATAGAACTGCACCAACTATTGAAACTTGTTATATTTTTGTTTTTCTTATTATATATGTTTTTCCCAAGTTTTCTTCCAATAAATTACGCTGTAGCTTCAACTTGATTGATTTTGATCAAATTTCAATTATTGTAATGCACTTTGGTTAAAGATCATAAACAGCACATAAGGAGTTGTTTGTATTTATTTATTATAATGATGATAATAATTGTAATAATAATAATAATTAAATATTAAATAATATAATTATCTTAAGACACAAAGCTTTAAATCCTTCCATCTGATCTGGTTGATGTGTCGCAGCAGTGCCAAAACGACGATGGTTTTCCCCAAACCTCAACATCACCGTCGTTATTTTTCTTCAACCACTCTGTGTTCATCTTCTTCTTCCAACGACGCTCTGGTTGGAGAGAGAGCAATCGCGTACCTTAAACGCCACCCTCAAATGCTGCCATCACTCTCTCATCATTTCACTCCCCAAGCCGCTTCCTACGTTTTACTCCACTCCCAATCCAACCGCAGCATTCTCCTCAAATTCCTCTCGTGGGCCCAAGCCCAAGCCCAGACCCAGGCCCACACTTTCCTCACCCCGCACTGCAAGTGTCTCGCCATTCACATTCTCACCCGCTTCAAGCTCTACAACACTGCGCACTCCATCGCCGCCGCCCTCATTCACCACACTGCCACCGACCTTTTCCGCCACCTTCACGACACTTACTACCTCTCCAACTCCTCCTCCTCCTCCGCCGCCACCGCAGCCGGTGCTTTCGACCTCGTTGTCAAATCCCTCTCCCGCCTCGACTTCCCCGACAAAGCCCTGGAAGTCCTCCGCCTTGCCACCCGCCACGGCTTCGCGCTCGCCGTCCTCTCCCACAACGCCATCCTCCATGCACTCCTCCGCCGCCAGCACCACAAAAACTCCCTCCACCAAGCAGAACAACTGTTCCGCGACATGATCCGCAACGGCGTGTCGCCGAACGTGTACACTTACAACATCATGATTCGCGGCGTGGTTGACCGGGCAGACTTGGAGAAGGGGTTCGGGTTCATGCGCGAGATGGAGAGGGAAGGGGTTTCGCCGACTGTGGTTACTTACAACACGCTGATCGACGCTTGCTGCAAGAGGAGGAGGGTGAAGGAGGCGATGGTGCTGCTGAGAGAGATGGCGGCGAGGGGCGTGGTTGCGAATTTGATTTCGTACAATTCGGTGATCAATGGATTGTTTGGTGAGGGGAGAATGAGTGAGGTTGGGGAATTGGTTAAGGAGATGAGTGACAAAGGGTTTGCTCCTGATGAGGTCACTTATAATACTCTTGTTAATGGATTTTGCAAGGAGGGGAATTTCCACCAGGGGTTTGTGCTGCTTTCGGAGATGGTTGAGAAGGGGTTGTCACCAAATGTTGTTACATACACTACTTTGATTAACTGTATGTGCAAGGCTGGGAATTTGAGTCGAGCGATGGAAATTTTTGATCAGATGCGTGTTAGGGGGCTGAGGCCGAATGAGAGGACTTACACAACCTTGATTGATGGGTTCTGCCGGAAAGGGTTGCTGAATGATGCTTATAGGGTATTGAGTGAGATGATTGTTAGTGGATTTTCGCCGTCGATTGTGACTTACAACGCGCTTGTGCATGGATATTGCTTTCTGGGGAGGGTGGAGGAGGCTGTGGGGATTTTGAAGGGGATGGTTGAGAGGGGGTTGTTTCCTGATGTTGTTAGTTATAGCACTGTTATAGCTGGGTTTTGCAGAGAGCGGGAACTGGGGAAAGCCTTTCGAATGAAGGAGGAGATGGTTGAGAAGGGTGTTATGCCTGATAGGGTTACATATTCCTCGCTCATACAGGGTCTTTGTCTGCAGCAAAAACTGGTGGAAGCTTTTGATTTGTTCCGAGAGATGCTGCAGATGGATCTCCCGCCTGATGAGGTTACGTACACTAGTTTGATTAATGCTCACTGCGTTGAAGGTGAGTTGAGCAAGGCTCTTCGTTTGCACGATGATATGATGCAGAGGGGTTTTTTGCCTGATGATGTTACCTACAGCGTGCTTATTAATGGACTTAATAAGAAGGCTAGGACGAAGGAAGCAAAGAGGCTCCTTCTGAAGTTGTTTTATGAGGAGTCTGTACCAAATCATGTAACATACAATACACTGATCGAAAACTGCAGTAATAATGAATTTAAGAGCGTGGTAGGTCTTGTGAAAGGATTCTGCATGAAGGGTTTGATGAATGAAGCGGATCAAGTTCTTAAGACAATGCTTCAGAGGAATCATAAGCCTAATGCAGCAATTTATAATTTGATAATACACGGACATTGTAGAAGTGGAAATGTTCACAAGGCATATAAGATGTATACGGAGTTGGAACATTATGGTTTTGTTTCTCATACAGTGACTGTAATTGCTCTCGTCAAGGCACTATCTAGGAAAGGGATGAATGATGAGCTGAGTCAGGTTTTGCAAAATGTGTTGAAGAGTTGTAAGCTTAATGATGCTGAGGTAGCTAAAGTACTTGTTGAGGTTAACTTCAAAGAAGGTAACATTGACGCTGTTTTGAATGTGCTAACTGAAATGGCCAAGGATGGCCTGCTACCTAACGGTGGGATCCATTCATTTGCTCCGGGAAGTACCTAATGTCTTTTCCCTCGTGCTCTGAACTATGCTTTGTATGCTGAAATTAGAATGGATCCTTCTAGCTTACACCTAGCATGTTTGGCTTGGATTTACAATGTGAAAATGAAACCCTAGCTCCACAATTAACAAAGACCACCATCTTGGACAGGTAAACTATCTCCTATCTGTTTTCTCAATCAAGCCCTAAACAAAATTTATTTGTGAGGTGTTTCTTGCAATAGTGTATTGTTTTTCGTTTTCAATGTCCTTCCCGCAACGTGGGAATTTTTTTACATCAAAAAGTCATTTCTTTGCTAATTACACAAAATATGTCAAAATAATTCGTAATACAATTTCATTCTTATTCTTTCATGTGATTCAAACAACCAAATGTGGCCTTATTATTTTGTTTTTATAATTGTCAAGCATGAAGTAACTCGCTTTTTCAAAAAAGGACATTGTTGTGTCTTTTCTTGGTGTGTATTTCAAATTGCAGGTTCTTATAATCGCGGATTTACGTAATTTCAATTTGTTGGACTTTATTATTTGTTTCATGAATGGGTGCTGCTGAAGTCAAGAAAGCATAATCTGGGCATTGTTTGCCTTTTATTTTAGCATCCGAATTGTAAATTTGAATCTTAGATTCTTTGCAAAGCCACATGAATAAAATGCTTTTAATTGTTTAACTCCATTTATCGGCCAGGATTAGGTCATTAGAAATTTCCTTTCCTTTTTTTTTATATTAATGATTTAATGGTTCTCTAGCTTCCTCTCCTTTTTGATAGGTTGTGTTATTAGTGATAATAATTTGCAGTGAATGATATTTTTAATCTGATTTGTAATATATTTGTCTTTTACCAGAACTGAATTGGCAGTGATTACTGATGTTCTTAAATTGTTGCGTTACGTTATCACTAAACTAGAGACTAGGTTCTTTTTATTTGTTGCAGATCACCCAGTGGAGATGAAGTCTCGTCTGCTACATATAATATAAATTAAGTGGTAAATCAAATGAGATTCTCATGGAAGGAATCTTGGGCATCGGTAGGAATCTGTTAAACAACCATTGCCAGAGCCTTCTACAATGAAATCAGTCAAAACCATGGAGGTAAAAGTTTCCTCGCAAAAGATAAGGGTAGTTTGGACCATGGTGAGGGTAGTGGCAGAGCTTATTTGCAAGAAAAGTTTCCAGGCATCTAGAAAACTAGAAGGATGAATTTGCATAACGTTGAACTGGGGAGGACTATAATAAGGGAAAGTATCCTATCGGAAAGGCTTTTGTCGAAAAAAGAAATTTGATATAATTAATTTGGACGAACTAAATGCTTTGTGTGGAAGTTACAAGTGGTTTGGTCAAGAGAATATATTTATTGTCGCAACTAGAGAAGAGTATTTACTGAATGTTCTTCAGGAAGAGAACACATACAAACACATATACATAGAATGTAAGAAATGGAAGAAGGCACAATCCGTTGAGATTTTCATCTGGCAAAACTAGCTGTTCCAATATTAGATTTTATTTAATTCTCAAAAAGAGTCCCTGCTTACATTGGAAGCCTGAAATTGTGGGGAGCCTAAAATTTTTCCCCATGATTCTTCATTTATTTAACTCTCATATTGGGAATAGATACAAGCTATTTCCTTTTAGGTAAGGACAGAGACTGTTAGACTGATTTAGATGACAGTAGATTTCACGAAAGATTACGACATATGTCCTTGTAGACTAAGCCTTGTAAAAGTTTACTAGAATCACATGCTTCACATGCCTACAAACTCTGTACATTGGTTGAAAAACCTAATCAGAAGCTCAACCCGCACTTCTTTAGCCCTGATCAGATGCTAGAGAGGATTGGAAAGAGTTGCATACAGGTTGCAATTGCCTGAAGCGAGTTCATTCAATTTTTCATTTCTCCTTGCTGAAGAAAGGGGCTACTTTCTCAACAGCAGGTACAACCAGTTCCCTTGTGTTGTCAGACTCATGCACATGAACTGCCAACCTAAACAGATTCTTGATACATGTCAAATTCAAACAGGAGATCTTGATTATTAGTCCGTGGGTATCATTTCCGCACTTCTGAACATAACTGGGAATCTGAAGCTAATATCCGAGCTTCCTATCCTGGTTTTCACCTTTGATGTTTAGGGGATTATAGTGGGGGAAAACATAAATGGGAAGCAGGGGATGATAACCTTAGTTAAGGGGTTGTTGTAGTTAGAAGAGTTAAACTATGGACATAGTTCGGTGGAAAGAATAAAGGGAATTTGGAGTGGAAAAGGGACAGTAGTTTCAATTCAGGATAGAGAGGGAGAGCCCTCAATCTCTCAAATATTCAGGAATTTTATTACTATTCTTGTATAGATTGTTCTTTGTATTGTACCCATGCTAGGGACAGGATTGGGAACTACGGTTCATCGATGAAGATTCATTATTTTGTTCACAGGCTGGTAGAAGAACTATATCAAAATCACAGAAAGAATCTGGCTTATTGACTTCTAAAGGCAACACTTGAAATTGCATTTTTCATGTTGAGATAACTGATATATGTTCGTGAACAAATTCAGCCTTTCCAAAGGTAAAAATGCTGTAGTTTGCATGTATTTTGTTAAAATTTTACTTAAATTGATTGTTCAATCATTAGATATAGCTTTCTGCATTATGCTTTTATGAGTTAGCAGATATACAAGTATTTCAGTTTAACTAATGATTCTATTTGAGTTTAACTAGTGATTTTAAGTTTCAGTCTGACTAATCTTTAAAGGATGATACATGGATTTACATAAAAGGTTTTGTAATATTTTTGTTAAAAAAATCCATGGGAGAGAAAACCTTAATCCATTGGCATATAAACAAAAACAGAACAGAGATGTATTTTGTTGACGTTCTTATATTTCCTTAAATGGAAAATTTTTAACATAGCGCTAAGCGGGATTGATGTGGCGATCAATGCTAGCTAGGCATTTTATGTTTGGAAGCATTTTAGCTCCGAACTGCTTAGTGTCACTTTTTCCTGTTGAGTGACCACTTTTGTGAATGGTCTGTGATTAGCGGTGGTGGTAGGGCGGGCACCACTGCTGAGTACTACTTTACACTGCAATTTTGGAACCATTTTAAGTTCAACCTGATGAGCGACAAAATGGTCTTGCTGAGCGAGTTGTTTTGCAAGAAGAATGACATTGAGCGTCATTCGTGCCAGTTTGTATTCTATGTTTTTGGTTGATTTCTTTGGTTGTTTGGTATTGATCTGTATCATATTTTATGTTATTGGTGAGTATATGAATATATGTATGATAATTTTGATATGTTGATGTGTGGTTTGATTATTGAAATAATTTCAAGAAGAAATTATGTCTTGGTGAATTGTTAGTGTATGCTTGATATATAAGAATTCAAAGAGTAGATATCTTGATATACTATTAGGTATTCAACTCATGGAGCGAAAAATCGGGAAATTATCATTATATTAATTAAAATATTCTTTATCACAATATGATATTAATTTATATTTTGTAATATTAAATTAACTGTAGTTAATGATTAGGAAAAAGAAAGACAGTTAGAAAAAGCCAAAGATGTAACTAAAAATACTTTAAGGTGTAGAATTGTTTGGGTGGGTGGAGTAAAAGTAAATTTAAACATTTGCAAATTAATAAAATAAGATAATAGTTTATGACCTGGACACCTGGTTATATAGTGGGCTGGGAATGCCGCTGCTCGTCGTACCTCGGCAAGAGGTGGTTGCAGCATATATGATTGGAATGCATTCACCAATCCAACCTGGTGTCTGGCGGCCTAAGAATGGAAAGCATGTCATACCTTCTCACTAGTGGGTCTGCTTCTGAATTTGGAATATAGTTCCAGTATGATGTTATGTTTATTCGTGTATACGGAAAAGATGCCTCAGTTAAAATAACTTCAAAATGTTTTAATCTGTGAAAGGAAATACTGCCATGCATTTGACCTGTTGATTGATTGTAGGTGTTGGCGTAGATGTTTGACGTGAACATGTTTCCTCTGTTGATTTGTTGTTGCTTGTTTCATAAGCCATGCATATTGACTTTTATTTTCTTTGATACTTTGCTATCAGTGGATTTAAACATTCTAATTTTCTTTTTGCTATGAGTATATTAATGCTGTTTTATATATTTTGTTTTAGTTTTCTTGTTGATTGTTATGTTAGCAAATTTGTATGTTACTTAAGTTTTTAGTTTTCCTTCCCTCTCCCATTTTCTTATTCCCTTCACCGTCCATTCAATAAAAGCACACTTCACCAATGCATTACAGTTGACAAATAATATTATTATTTAAATACGCCATCACAGATTAATTCTACAAAGATAAAATAGGATAATGATATTTAGATAATATTTTTTTGACAACATTTGAACATCATTTATGTGTCATTTTGTGATTGGTTCAAAATTACTTCACAATCAATAATAATAATCATAAACATTACTATGGACTAATCACTGGATTAATCACAGAATGACACGTAGATGATATTTAAATGTTGTCAAAAAAATGTTGTCTAAGTATCATTATTTGATAAAATAACAGCTCTCAAAGATTTCTCTTACTCTTCTGTTAAATTGTTCTTTGTACTTAGTTTTAATTGAGGAGAAGACAACTCAAACAACTTGAAGGGGTAAACAGTGAAAACTTGTTTACAATCTTTGTCTTATATTCAATATATTATATCATCGTTAAGGATAATGATACTTAGACAACATTTTTTTGATAATATTTGAACATTATTTATGTGTCATTCTGTGATTGGTCCATGGTAGTGTTTATGATTATTATTATTGATTGTGAAGTAATTTTGGACCAATCACATAATGACACAGATGATGTTCAAATATTGTCAAAACAATGTTGTCTAAGTATCATTATCCCATAGTTAAACAACCATCACTTCCAGTACCTTTTATTTTAAGATTCAATATATTTTTAATACTTGCAATATCTAAAATGTATTTGATGATATATTCTTAAATTTTTATAATTTTTTAAACCTTACCATAACTATGGTTTGTTTAATGCTATGAATAGAAAATATTAATGAATATATTTAAGGTAATAAATGTAAGAGTTTATTAAATAGTGTTTTGTGTAATGTTTCAATATTTAGGATGTCACGGGTTATTAAAAGAAAGATAATTTCAAAACTTTATATAATGCGGAAACGTATTTTTAAAACCTTAACATTTAAATTGTATAATATTTTTAAAATATAATAGTTCTAAAACACTGGTCTAATAAAAATGATGAAGAAAATAAAATAACTTTAATTATATTGTCTTAAAGTTTAAACACAATAATTTTAAATAAAGTTTGTCTCTTGTCATCGTTTGAACCTATCATGTTGCAGTACTATTTACAGCATTATCTGTTGTTGATGACATGGTGATTGCATGGCCGAGATGATCAAAATCGTGTGATCGTCGGTCGAAATTGAAACTCCAGTAACGACAATGGTAGACAACAGCGATAGACGATGGCGTCGTCGGTGGCAGTAGATGGTGCCACCGACGACAGCGGTGGATGTAGTAGCAGAGACACCAAAAACTTTTTTTCAAAAGAACCTTAAGCTCTAATACCATGTTGAATATAGTGAAAAACTATATAATAGAAGAAATATGTTAAGCCTAAAATACAAATAAGAAATAATAACAAACTAACTAAAGATAAAAGATAAATATAAAATAAAGATAATATATCTAAACCATAAACACACTCATAATAATAATAATAATAATAATAATAATAATAATAATAATAATAATAATAATAATAATAATAATAATAATAATAATAATAATAGGATAAAAACACACTGAATATATATAAATCATAAGCAATCCCATATATCCGATAGTAATAACAATAAGGTTTTTAAGTCTTTAGCATAACAACTTAATCAAAATGAATTTACTCGATCTTCAATCTTTGACTTACGTTATTACTACCATCTCACACATAGACTTTTGGTCTATTTATTCATTAGCACTTATGTTAACTACTTATTATAACCATTATAGTAACATCACTATTAAGATAATATTACCTAGAATATTTCCAATACAATAATCATTATCATAGTTACACGACCATCATAACTATTCTAATCCTGAACAAGACCATGAGCTAGAAATGATTTTGATTGATATATAATAGATGTAAAGTAAAGGTATGAACACATGATCGTGCTTGTGAAATAAACAAACCTTTATTATTCAAATATTAACTTATTAAAGCAGTGGAGATGGTTGGACTCTCAACTATATGTTTACAAAAATTTAAATTAATGGAGTTCATTTTATCTTGCTTAATTAAAAGTAAGGAAGCTTTCTAGGTTGAGAGATAGTGTTAATTTTCGAGTCGTTGAAAAAAAAATTGTTGACATATTTATAGAGTCATCTTAATAAAATTATACTTGCTTTAATTTTTGAAATAAGGATATATATTAAAAAATTTAAACACTAATCATATCTAATATATGATTGACTATAAGAAATGATTGATGTATTTACTCTTGGTTGGTTATATTTTATGTAACTTTTTAAGCTTTATTGCATGTTTCCGATGATATCCATGCTTGAAATAATTAGTGATGACATGTTCAAAAGAGAGTGAGTCAAAGACGTGTAATTGAAGTTAAAAAAGTAACAAAAGTATAACATGATAACTGAAAAGGCAAAGAGGTTGGTGAAAATGTATGACTTTTGTAGAACTTCACAAGGCACAAGAAGTTAGTGCATATAGGTCTTCATTTTGAGGCTAAATGATTGAGTCAAATTAGTTATGATAATGGATTTCATTCATTCTTATAATTAATCATTTTTCAACACTATTAGGTATTAATCATCTATCCAAATTGGCATCAACATCACACTAACAAATCACAAATGTTAATCATGCCCTAGATTTATTGACTTATTTTTAATTATAATTAAAAATTAAGTAATAATATATTTTTCCCTAGAAAACATAAATTTATTTTTATAATAAAATGTATATCATTTTTAATATATTTTACATTTACCAATTAGTTCAAATACTTTTAATCCAATAAATTTGTTATTAACTCAGAAGATATAAATCAAAGATTTACAACTAATTTATCAACTAAAAACTAGCTAATAAATTATGAGTTAACTTATAAGTTTGCTTTGCCAAATATATTCTTATTAAAAATTTCGAGTATGAAATTAATTTTTTTATTGAGATACTTTAATTATATTCTCTTGAAGTTTCATGTTTTCTCCTTAATATTGTTTACAAGTTTTATATATTATTAATTAAGCTCTTACACTTTAGTTCTAGCATATTAATGTATTAAGAAAAATAAAATCACTAAAAGAAATGCATGCGTACTCTAATTAAAATATTTTTATTGTATAAGTCATATATTGTATCACAATACCAAGAAATAGATCTTATAAGACCCCGATCATGATATAAAAAGTAAAATTCCAAATCTTAAATAAGATTTTAGGTAAAATAATAATAAAAAAAACTATTTCTCTACTTAAAAAGTATATATTTCTATCAATAACTAAATAAAACTTTAATAATAAAAGATAAATCTTATAAATACCAACAAATTAATAGATACATGCTTCATATAATAAATGTAAAAATCTTTAGGAACAACAACAATAATAGCCTTTAACATTTATAGTACTTAGTACTTGAAATGATGAACAACCTAAAACAATTGAGTATCCATTACATGCATAGCCACATAATTATTGTCTTCATTTATGATTTTAAGCCATTAAAGATGGTCAAAAAATACACTGAAGGAGACATAATTTCAGATGGTTCTGCAATGACGTGCCCATGAAGCATCATGCTATGATTTGCTGCTATTATATTATGCATGCTAGTGTTGGACTAAAAGTTAGATGATGAAAATTAAAATATATGGGATTTTTTTCTTCTGTAATTCATAGCTGTAGACTTTACATAAACATAGTTACTCTTGCATGTCTTAACTGGAAGTTTATGTAAGGATAATACACAGTTTTATTATATTCAATAATCTTTTATTGTTTAAGAGTTCATATTGTTTAAGAATATATATCAAATACATTTTAAATACTTATTTTATTATCTATTTTCTAAGATACTTTTTAAAAATAAAACTATGACAAACAAGATTTTAAAACGAATAATATTTCATATATACGATGATTCAACTGTAATGATATTATTTATCAAATTTGAATTCGAAATAAAAATAATTTTCTCTATATAGAGGATAGAACACATTGGATTCATGTTTGAGGAAATAGGAAAATGATACTTTGACACTTTCAAGATGACAAATTTTTGACACCGGACATATGTCACGTTTTTATTGATCAACGTTTGAGAAAATAAAAAAAATAAACACTTAAAAAATTTGTTTTCTCAAACGTTGATCAATAAAAACGTGACACGTGTCCGGTGTTAAAAATTTGTCATCTTGAAGGTGTCAAAGTATCATTTTCCGAGGAAATATTAGTTATAAATGAGAAGAAAAAAAATTTGGCTAACCTATGAGTAGAAGAAAAAAGTTAGATTTTCATTCTCTCGTGTAAGAATGTTTTCCTGGAAACATTAAACAGTTGTTGATAAAGAATATTGAAGCTTAGCTTTAATCCTGTTGTATTTTTATTGTGAAACATAAATTTATTGATTGACTACGACTTCCGTGTTTGATTGAGAGTGAATAATGTATATAGGAGTAATTAACTTTAGAATAAGCATCGCATTCTTTAATAATTTTGATTTAGATTTAAGTATTTTTCCAAACATTTTTAAAAAGACTTCAAGCCAGTTATAATTATTATAACTTATTGCATTATTTTTTTTCCACACCACTTAATAAAGTAATAAGGTTTAATATCATTATTGGTTCCTTATATCGTAATTTATGTTCAATTTAGTCCTTTTGGCAAACGACGTTTAAATCGTTAATGATTCAGTGTCAAAGTCAGCAATCAATAAATGATGTAACCTATCTGACGTGGTTGTCTCTCATCATCTTCATCCTGGCCACTTCATCATTTATGAGTAAATTGCATTTACGATTTTAATTTTTCAATGGAGGACATTTTATCAGAGAACCCAAATAAGGGTCAAGACTTTGTTCTTTTAGAAACTTGGAACTCGACCTTAAGGTCATGTAAGAGAGATTCTTCTCCAATCTGTTCTTTTCTCCATTTACCGTAAGCAAAACCTAGAAGCTTCAAGCTTCTTTCCCTTCCTTTCTCGCAAATGAATTGGTATTGAGCACCATTTTTCTCTCATGCAAAGTTCTTGCCTATGGAGGGTTTTCTTATGCTTTTCTTCTTATTCAAGTTCGCGTGGAGGCAGGGGAACCATTCTTCTCTTCTCTACTTCAGGCTCGCGCATCAACCCTATCTGTAGAGGGTTCTCCTTTGCGTAGAGGAAATTTGGTTTTCTTTTTGGGGTTTTACTGATCTTGTTTGCGAAATTGGAAATGGGGATTTAGGGTTTTTCGGTTGGGAGATTTTATGTTCTTAATCATTCAGCTTTTGCGATTGAGGTTGATGGCTACCTTTTTGGGTTGTCTCTAGGATTGAGAGTTATGTTCTATATCTGATTATTGGTTTTTTTCTGGTTGCGCGAGTGGTGGCAAGGGAGGCGTAGATGGAGGTGGCTATGGATGTCACAGTGGTCGTCAACTCGATAAAAACCCTAATATTAAGGGGAGTCATTAAATATCAGAAAATAAGTTTCAAAAAAGATAAATTCACCTCACTATGCCTTAAAGTGTCCATGTTAGTCAGTAAATGGCATGTCATTGACTGATTGCTCAGCTGGACATTTAATCGTTAACTATTTAAACGTCATCTGCTAAAAGGACTAAATTGAACATTTAATCAATCAATTATATGGAATAATAATAGAATAAGCTGTTCCAATTTCCAGTTGAAACAATAAATATATATATATATATATATATATATATATTATTTAAATCTAACTAATTAATTCATCCTAAAATTGTTTTGTGTATTATTTTAATGTTAAAAAAAATTTGATTTATTGACAAACTAAATTCATCGATAATATCAAAATTCATCAATAATGTCAATTTTTTAACAAATTCTCGATTAGCGAAAATTCGTCGATAACTAGGCAACATGTACTCACAATCCACGACAAAATGGAATAGTAAAAAGAAATAATAGACATCGTATTGAAATTGCACATGCTTTAATGTTGAATACTAATGTTCCTGTTCATCATTAGGGAGATGCAATCTTCACTGCCTATCTTCTAATCAATAGAATGTCTTCTTATTCTCTTGAAAATAAAGTTTCGCACTCTATAATTTTTCAAGCAATCCTCTACACCATGTCTTTCCATATGTGTTTGGGTGTACATGTCTCTCCAAGTCTTAATAAACTTTATACAAAGATCATTAAATGTGTCTTTTGGGATATTCACATCTTCAAACAAAAAGCTACAATTGTTATTCTTCTTCAACCAAATATGATTATATGTCTGCTAATTTCAAATTCTTTGAGGACACACCGTTTTTGTTGTCCTCCATGAAGGATCACTCATCTATTCAACAATAAAACTATTATTAACATATATATTTCTTTCATACACTTTTTAAAAGTCATGTAAAATACAAATATGTGAAAATTATATTATATACAGTTGATCGTAAAACTTACATATAAAATACTCTACTTAATGTTTATTAGAAATGTATTATATTATTTTCATAAGTTACATAAATAAAACAAATATATAATTTAATTTAGAAATTAAACAACTCTCTTAAAAATATTTTAAGAATGAAAAACATAATTTAACTAGTAAATTTCATATCCACAACCTTTTGAAAATTTGAACCTTGTAATAAGTTCAAACTTAGGGTTCTGTCATTCTTTTGGTAGGTCAAAACACTTAATACTTGGTAAAAGAAAGTCGAATGAATCAATTCCCTAATGAATTTGAGTGTGAATCATTTCCAGAAGACCTACGTGAGTAGCTATTTAAATGATCCAAAACTTAATCTATTTTTTCTCCATCTTTAATTATCTTTTTTTCCTCTCTCTGAAGTTTTTATGGTATTTAAACAATTCTTTTAACATTCCTTATTGTATACTTTTCTTTTATTCATAATCTTTCTTTCCGTTGTTAAACAATATTCTTTCCTATTATTTTTTTTTAAGTGTCACAGTTTTAAAATGTTTACTTTTATTTAATTGTCATTTTTAAAATTTAAGAAAATATTGATTATTCTTTTATAATTTATATCATTATGTTGCACTTGACTTCACTACAGAAATTGTGAAAATTTGGTGGTGATTTTGACAAATCTAACTCTTAAACCAAATTGATATTTAATTACTCATTAGTCTTACGACTTTGCTTTCACTAACGCAGACGAAAGCAACACATTAAGGCAAGTTTATTTAATTTCATTGACTCCAATTTCATGTTAACATACATCCACGAAATTTGAACGTTCCTATTGACAAAATGAAATTAATAATAAAAAATTAAATAAAATTAAACTTCTCATAAATTTAAATTATTTTATATATAAGGTAGCTTACATAATAAATAGTTATCTTTCAGGTTAAGCTTTTTATTTTTTTAATCATTTAAGTTAACTTGTTTTTTTTTTTTAAATATTTTTTTGATATATATAAAAGTATATTTGTCGTTAATAATATTTTTTTCACTATACGCTATGTGTATGTGTGTTTTCTTTTTTATAATAAACATAAAAAAATTATTATTATTATTATTATTATAAAATAAATAAAAATTAAAAAGGTGCTTAATTTTAAGAAAACAGTCAAATAAAAAAGTCCGATAAAATTATTAAAGTTATTATTTTAATTTTAAAAAATGTTATTTGAAGAATAAAATAGAAAAGAAAATATGTATACAAAACAGGATAAATATTTTTATATAATGACGATGTAAATGATATAGATAACCTATTAATTATTTTTAAATTAATAATTTTTCACGATCATGATTCGAGAAGTCTAGTAATTGAATCTTATAAAGAGAGAATAAATTTTGTTAAAGTTTCACTCATATCCTTGATAATGTAATTTTAACAAGTGACAACATTGTAATATTTTTTTTATTTCATTTTTTTAATTACATCATTTATCTTATTCCATTCTCCTTTTTTTTTTCTGGTATAAATTTTATAACATTTCAATTTCGTAGATTAATATTATTAACTGCACCGTTACAAGTTAGGTATTAAGCAAACCTAATTATATGAAGAAGTGAAATATATACAAGCATATATGGCCTAGTTGTAATCTTTTGGATCTTTAAAATTTCTAAAAAAGAAATATATGTCACTTAAACTTTTGTAAAATATAACAAAACTAAGGAATTACAACATACTCTATATTTAAGTTAATCATTCCAAAACCTAAATCTTTAAACATAGTCTTCAGCATATTATATAGAATCACATCTACTTGTAATCTCATCATGTTCATGTTATAAAAACAATAATTATAAAAGAATAAAGACAAAAACACAAACAACAAAGGAGGATAGATAAGTAGATAGTTAATTTATTACTTAATATCTCAATCAATTCAAAACATAGTATTTAATGATTAAATTGTCACATCATTCATAGACACCTAAGTAAAATATAATACTAAACTAAATAAATGGATTAATGCATTGACTTGGACTCTAGAAATTATGAATCTATTGTCAAATGAAATTGAAATCCTTAAAACTTGGTTTCTCCCTCTTCATGACAAGGTAAATTCTGTTGGTTCTATCGAGGAAGAGGTTACCGAGACAAAAAAAGAGAGAAAGCAGAGAGTTAAATACTATGAGAGAAAAAGTGAGTGCTTGATTTTTTTTGTGAGAGAGCCCGATCCTAACAATGGATGAAGTGATCTCGGTAAAGGATGTAACAATTGTGGAGAAGGAAAACCTAGAGAAAGAACTCAAACAAAAAGATGAAGAGATTTAGCGGATAGAGAGGTTTCTAGATGAAGCTAATGAAATTATGAATAAACAAAGGGTTGAGCTTGAGGAGCCGAAGAAGGCGACTCTTGAAAAAGAAGAGAAAGCATCTAGTGTTCTTGATCCAGACGAAGAGGAAGACGAAGATGTTGGGAAGAACCCGATGAAGATGTCGGCCAAGATCGTTGAGAAATCGCCTAAGGTCAGAGACAAGTTGGTCAAGGTTATTCAGAAGTCGAACATAACAAAGTCAGTCAAAGCATTAAAGAGGTCAACTAAGGTAAAAGACAGGATGGCCATAAGAAAAAAGAATAAGTCGGATCTGATTGAAAGAAGCAAACCCGGAGTGGAATGATGCACATGGAAAGTCGAATGAAGGAAGGAAGAATTTAAGTTTATGGGGAAGTTTGTTGGGATAAACTTAAATTTTAGGGTTTTATTAATAATTTTGTTTAAATCTTATTTTATTAGTTTTGAGTCTAGTAATATTTAGTTTGATTTGATAGAGATAAAATAGGGATAGATAGTTATGATTTTTTGTTTATTTAGGTGCAATATTATTTTATGATAGGTTAAACATTTTATTTTTAAGACATTTAATATTTTATTTTCAGATTTTATTTTTATTTCCGTAATATTGTAAGTATCACGACTATTTAAAGCGCTTCAATTATTAATGAATAATAGACTCAATTTTTGAAAAATATTTGAGTGTGTATCGTGAGATTTTTCCAACCGTGGTATCAGAGCCGATGGTTTGTCTTGGTGACCGGCTCAGACGAGTATAATGATCCCTATACCGAAAGTCTTCCTGGCAAAGGTATTAAGGTAAGCGAGTTCCGTTAAGATGAACGGCAATTGGAAAGAACTACTCGTGGTTATGGTTGGTTGGGAATGCTTTCGCTAGAGGGGGAATGTACCTATGTGGAAGGGACTCACCCTTGAGGGGGAAATATTTGGGAATCCAAGTGTGAGTCTAAGTCCCACGCTGAATAGAAATGAGAAAGTAGAGCATTGTATAAAGGTGAAAGAACCATTAATCCATTGCCTTAAGGTTTTGGGTAGAGAGTGGTGTCAATCCCTTATATAGTTGGACTCCAATACTATTGGTATTTGTGTAACCCACATATAACCTCCTCCTCGATAGACCCAACAAATTTTTTAGCACTTAAAAAAAATGGAGTCAATAACCTTCACAAAGGGTATTCCTAACCAATGCATAACACTAACTAATTTACCATACTCTTCCTCCTTACCAAAAACATAGTCATACAAGCAAAACATAACTTACAAAGTAATAAAGTCTTTCTATCAACCTTGAAATCTCTTCCTAGAAGTAGAACCTTCATTTTTAATCATAAATTTCCACTTTAAATATAGACGATTATCTCCACCTTAAAGATTACTACTCATACACATATATTTCATTAATACATCACCACATAAAATACGATCCTTCCCAAAGACTCACTGTCAAGGAAGTGCTCGTCAGCACAAACTAGAACTCAACATTGGCAAACTCCTATAACTCTTTTACTTGAAAGTGCTTAATAATAAAAACCAACGCTTAACATCAAGAACATGGAGCTCATTGACATGCTTAGGGATAGAAACCATTACTTAACATTCTGTCACAAAATAATCATTAACTTAATTTTTTGAAATTTTTGCTCGGCACCCATAGGCCACCGCTTAGCACAACTTTTTAAGTCTTTATAAATTTTCTAATAATTTTTTTATATTGTCATTCTAATAAACTTTAATTGATGTTAATATGTTAAGTTTTTTTAATATTTTCTAAAATAATAAAATTATTGTACATTGATATATTTTAGGAAAATAATAAGGAATCAGAAAAACAATCAAATTCCTCAATTCATTTTATATATTATCATACAAAGATAAAGTAGAATTAACATGTATGTGGTCATAAAATTTAGTAATGGAATAATATTAATGAAATTTTGACACACTCTTCTTAAACTATATTTTAGAAAGAAAAAGAACAAATGACTGTGGATTACAGCAACATTACAATCATTATTAAACATGATAATGATATGGCATAAATGCTTTTTTTCTTTTCTAAGCTCATGCTTAAATTTGTCCATATATTATGATTCAAATTTCCGAGTCATTTTCTTGGCATATCTATGTTGTGACCAATCTCATGTACTTTTTTTTTTAACGTGAGCAATAAGAAGAGAAATTGCTAATGGAAACACATTAGGGTGGGAAAGAGGTTGTTGAAGGTGAAAGAAAAACAAAGACACTTATAAAAGACGACCTAAGATTTAGTTTTAAAATCCTTGTTTTTGTGTACATAGTTTGACAACTACACTTTTTCTCACCTAAGGAGAGTCATAAATGCACGCAAAGAATATCATTTTTCTTCTTGCAACGTGCAAAACCTTAGTGTACAGACAAACGCAGGATTTGGTTGGAGGTGACATGACATCACAAACTAATTTTTACCTCGACCAAATACAATGTACAGACAAAACATGTACCAAATCATAATATTTGTCTCTCTAATATATATATATATATATATATATATATATATATATATATATATACTTATTAAAATGTTATTGTGTTATTCGTTTTCAAAAGGTCGTTAAAATGTCTATTATATTTAATTTTACATGAAATGTTTTGCTTTAGTTTCTAAAGTTATTTTTAGATTAAAAAATAAATTTTAAATTTAATTCAATTTAATAAATATTTATGATTGATACGATAATAGTTTTATAATGATCTAATAACAACTAAAATAATATATCTAACAAATAAAAAATTGTGCTATAATGAATTTTGACATGATTTTAATACAAGTGTTAAAAAAGTTAAATCTATCTCACTTTTATAATAAAATTTACATGTTTTGTATACTTAAACTTAACTTTTATCTCCAGGTAATTTAGAAATTTTTGTAGATGTTTTTAAAAAGATAAAAAGAAATTTAATGAATATAAGTGTCTTTTTGTATCTGTTTATAGTAAAAGATATTGTTTTATACAATATACTAATGTTTTCAGATTACAAAAAGATAAAAAGTAATTCAATTATTAGTGTCTATTATAAAATAATATTAGGTTAAATATGTTTTTAGTTCCTATATTTTTGGGTAATTTTGGATTTAGTCACTCTTTCAAACTAAGGTACAATTTAGTTCTTCAATTTTAGAAAACTCTGGTTTTAATCTTTTTTACCAAATTTTTTTAACTTTATTTGTTGTTTCAAGTACATTTCATTATAGCATTTGGATTGTTTACACTGTTTGACACATTTTTGCTTCAATGTTAAGTGAGAAACACGTTTGAAACAACAAATAAAATTAAAAAAATTTGGTAAAAAAGACTAAAACTAGAAGTTTTTAAAATTAAAGGACTAAATTGTATTTTAGTTTAAAAGAGAGACTAAACTCAAAATCGTTCCAAAATACAGGGAGTAAAAATATATTTAAGCCGACAATATTAAATTTTAGAATTTTAGTAGAATCGGGAAGGAACTATGCAAGAAAAAATGATAGGAAAAAGTATAATATATATAACCCAGAAAAGAACCAACCACAACAAATCGAGAATGTACAAAAAAAAAATTGAAATTACCGTTTGGTAGCAATTTTTGAAAACATGGTCACCAAAATCACAATTTAATAACACATTAAGCAAGATTAAAACTAGTGATCTGGCTTAATTAACCGATTATTAGGATCCAATTCTTGCACTGAAGTGATGCATCCCAGGGTTGAAGCCCAAGCACCCCAACAACCCCTGTTTGTAAGGCAACAATGTTTTCTTCTTCATCTCCACAGAAGCGGCCCGGTTCACCGTGTAATGCAACTCGTGAGCCGAAACCGGTCCCCTCCGTCTCGAAACCGAACCGGAACTCTCCACGGACCGGAAGCTCAGGTTCCGCACATCCTCCTGCGCCGTCGTTTTGGACAGAACCGTGTATTTCCGAAGAGGATCCTTGTCGGAAGCTCTTCCCTCGGAAGCGCTTCGGAACAGCAGAAAATCCTTCAGCCGCCACTTTCGGTACCCTTTCCCGAACGAAATCGACGACAAGAACGAGGAATGGGAAACGGCCTCGGAGGCCTTGTTGATACTTTTTTCAGTTGAAGATACCGAATTAACATCGATGTCATCACTGTTGGGTTCAGGTTCTCTGCGTAGTGATATGGCAGAAGAAGTGGAAAACGATGAGGATCTTTCTCTGATTCTTCTACGTTCTGATAACGACGGCGATGAGAGTGGTGACGGTGATGATGACACGTTATCTGTTGTTTGGGATGGGATTTTGGTTTTGTCTGATGTTGGAACGGAGGAAGGTAAAGAGGGTTTCAAAGGTCTGATCTTTCCGCCTAGAAAGAGTTCGTCAGCAGAAAGGGAAGGCCTTTGAACATGACTGCCGAAGTCGAATTCAAATTCATCTTGAGTTGTGGTGAGAGCGGAAGCAGAGGAGTGTCTTCTGGTGGGGCTGGCGGGGGCACTGAAGAAGAAGTTGCCAAAGCGTTGAGGGCTGGAAGGTGCGGTGATGTAAGGGGAGGAGCAGCTGCTATCGAAGTTGAACTCCATGGAAGAAGAAGAAGAAGAAGAAGGTGGTGGTGGTTGAAGCGGAGGAGGAGGAACTACCACCACCACTTCCATAATGGTGTTGTTTGGCAATTTGGATTTTGAGTTTGGAGAAATGGATGATGGGTGTGGAGTAAGGGTATAAATATATGCAGACAGAGACAGGAGAAGGAAGGTGAGAGGAAGATTAAGGCTGAAAATTTGACTGTTGTGAATATTTTGGTCATTAGAAAATATACTAGCCACCTTTTGCTTGGAATTTTGTTATATTTTTGTGTTTCTATCTTTTCTAAATTTTAGATTTGTCAAATGACATGTTAGTTAGTAACAAATTTAGATTCATTATAAATTGTGTATTCTTACAAAATAAGAACATTTACATTATTTCTAAAGACAAAAATTGAGTAAAAAAACTAATTCAAAACACAAAATTCTTGTACATTAAAAGAACTAAAACACTCATTTTTTTAATCTTCATATTTTAAAATTGACAAGAATTATCACTAAGTATTTTTTTATAAATTCTATAACAACGTTATTTTAAGCAAATTAAGAAATAAATTTTAAATCTAATTCAATTTCATGTAAAAAAAGTTACATCAATTTATATATTATAAATTGATTTTATATCTAATATAAAATTTCTAACACATCTTCTTAAATTAAGTATAATGTTAGATAACAGTTCGATAGCAAGTAGATCAATATATTTACATAAATCTAATTAAAATAGATTCTAATCTGATTCTAATATTATATTAAGAAGTAAATTTTAAACTCAACTCAATTCACTGACATGTGATTTTTTATTTTTTTTATTTGGGAATAGGTGAGGCAGAAGAGAATTGTAAAACAGTTTGTTTTCTTATTCCGGCGAAGAAGAAATTTGGGTGTGGCGTGAACAAACATGGCCATTACTTCAGCAATTGGTTTGATATGCAAATTGTTTTGGTCAATAAATGGCAAACGGTATTCGAGAAGCAGCAGTTAGTTTTTTTATTATAAGGATATAATCAATTTGGCATATGTGTGAAATATATTATTGTATGACTTTGCTCGGTGTAATTCACGAAAAATAGTGACAGTGAATCTAGAAGAGGAGACTCTTTGAAGAGACAAAAAGACACTTGTAATTTAATTTTCCATCTTTATTCAGAAAAAATAAAAATTGAAGATGTCTAATTGAAAGTTGACACTGAAATTATGCCCTGAATGGGGTGGTTGAAATTTGAAGAAAATTTATACCGTTGAAATTAAAGAGAAGGCTCCGAAAAGAAGAGAAAACGTAAAGATGTAAGAGATTCGGAAAGTGTTTGATTTTAAGATATAAATAGCGTTGAAAGTAAATAGCAGCGTGGTGAAGAAGGAAGAACATAAAGACGCAAGAGAAAGACAAAAGAAAACTCAGGTTACCGTTTTCAACATCAGTTCGAAAGAAAGCTGATTATCAACTCCAACGTGAGTTTCACCTCGAAAGTGAAAGTGCGTTTCTTAAGTGTAACTGAATCTCACAAACCGGTTTGTAAGGGTGATGTTTGTATCTTTTATATTATAAAATAAATTTTTAAGTTTAACTCAACCTCACAAAACGACTTGTAAAATGAAATTTACACTTTATTTATATTATAATTTGAACTGGTACTTCTAACATCACCACAATCAATAATGTCACTAAATAAATATTTGAGTAATGATATCATATATACTTTTACGTTAATTTGATACAGAATATAAAAATAAAATAATCAAAAATATAAAAAATAATATTAAATAAATACAAAAAATTTAGATATATATTAAAATAAATATTTTTTTAATATTCTTGTGTTCAATCTTATCTTTTTGATAAGTCAAACACTAACCTAAATAATCACATTTCCTTTCATTTTAGGTCACCAGAAATATTTTTTTCAGATCGTCATTATAGAATGACTTTCATAATCTATTATGTTCGTGTTCTAGAATGACTTTCATAATCTATTATACATCTAATCCTTGTAATCTCATTTCTATCCAATTTTTTTAAAACATGGATAATACCTTGACATGTATCAAGTTAGTATCCACAAGTTATTTTCTTTTATCATGTTAAGGAAGTTATTACTAGTGACCTAAGCCTCATCTTGGAAGGGATAGGGGTGTTATGACACTCTAAATTTTTTGGAATTTTTTAAATTGCATGTGATATATTGAAAAACATTTAAATTATATAGCATATATTAAGAATTGATAGAAATTAAATTATAAGTATTTTTTTTATTTCTTTTATAAAGCACAATATTAAATGTTAATAAATAATAAAATATAAAATCAAATATAATAAAAAATAAAAAAATCTATTAAGATATTTATTATGTTTTCTTTCTATTGTTTTTTAAGTTTCTTAAATATTGTATTCATTTCTTTCTCACCTTTCTTTTGTCTCTCAAGAGAAAAAAAACTTATTATTTTTATTCTTATTTCTCATATATTCTCTTATTGAAGAAAGCAAAATATTTCTCTCTTATGTCACTTGATAATGAAATATTAATTTAATAATTATCATTATTCTTTATTTCATAAGTCTTTTGTATATTTATTTTTATGAATATAGAAAAAAAGTATTGTACTATGTGTTTTTTTTATAACTTATTTTATCAATCATGTCATTAACAAAAATAAAAAAAGTCAATAACATTTGATTGTGTTTTTTAGAGTCAAATATATTGTGCAAAGACTCTAATTTAAAGCACTTCAAGCTCCAAAGGTACTTGTTATTTTTTCTAAGTACACATTCTTACATAGCATAAACAAAGATTCCAACTTCAAGTACTTCAAGTCAATCAAGTGCATTAGATGACAATAAATGAGATAATTAATGAATGTAATAAATAGACCTTATAAAATGTCTTATTTATACTATTGTTTATGAACCCTTACCTCAATGAGCCTCAACCACATGGTTTAATTATCATCTTAACCTTGTTTTAATATTTTCTTCTTTAGCTTAATCACGATTTACCAATATCAACGGTCTGCCTAGTATGATTTTGTCTTGACCGAATATGTTTGGGCCAAATATATGCTAGTTCAGGTGGTCGAGATGTGTTTGAACATATATAGAATTTATATTTACATGGCCGAGATGTATTCGATCATATTTAGTACACCAAAACCCTAGACTTAACATGTCAAATGTTGAAGTCTTGTAGAATGTCGCCATAATATTAGTCTTTGATCTGATTGTTGTGATGTCAGTCTTCGATTTTTGTCATGGTGATCATATGCAAAGAAATTTGTATTTATTTGGTTGTGTTTATACAAATATAGGAGTCCTTTAGACTCAAAAAAAACATACCCACAAAGATGAAACATTGAATTTATTGATCTAACAATATTAGTAGAAGAGACCAAATTAATTTTATTTACAAAATATATGATTCAATTTGATAAAAAAAATAAAGATAAAAAATAAATTATCAACTTAAATATATGAATCAAATTATCAATTAAACTTAAAATTTTTATTACTTTTGACATTTTGTATAAAAGAAAGGAGTTATGAAATAATCACAGGAATAGCTCTTTAATTTCACAACTTATCTCGTCAACCATAACGTCATGATTTTTAACTACTATTATTTATAGTAATATATAATGGTTCATATAAATGTATGTAAATTAATTTTTTAATTTATTCTTCATACTTTTTTGAATTGTGATATAAAATTCACAATATCGAGCATTAATTTAAAGAAAATAAATATGTTAAGATGTAGTAAAAACCCAAAAAGGAAAGAAACGAAAAGAAAGAGTAAAAACACGCGTCCATATATGTTAAAAAAAAAGAAACAAGTGTTAATATTTAAAAATATTTTAAATAAAATACAATTGTAAGTATTTAAAATTTATAAAGTTATTATACGTCAAATAAATAATATATTTTACTATTTTATATAATAAATAAATTTATATAAAATAAAATTATATATATTTATTTATAAAAATATTATGAAAAAATATAATAAAATATTACATCTAAATTTTTCGTTATTAATGAAATAAACTCTTTTAATATGTAATATAGTAACAATTAAAACCGTCTCTACGTCTAGAAAAATATTTGTTAAAGCTTTTAATTTACATTAATTATAGAGAAGCGTATCGGATTTTAAAAGTATTACGTTGACAAAAAGTCTTGGGGATTTTAAAGACGGTGCAGAAATGTCATGATTTATCATTTTTTCAAATTATTGATTAAGACATTGTAGTTGAATTTATATGACAAGAAATTAAATTTGAAAGAACTTCATGCAATTATAGATTTTAGAGAGTTAATAATCTTTTAAAGAAAACATTCAAAAATAAAAAATCAATAAAAGAAGAAAATATCGGGATGAAGAAAAGTAAAACTTGTTTAAAATTTGTAATAACTGTTTTCTAATTTGATATAATTTTGTTCCAGTACTATATATGTATTAATATCTTAATTGATTTTGGTTAAAATAAAAAAATTCGAACTTGGGCGTGTTTTTAGGCATATTACAAATAATTTTTTTATTGTTTATAATTTTTTTATTGTTTTAACTGAAAAATCATTTGAATGATTTTTTTGTGAAAAAATTATTAAGTTTTACAAAGAAAACACAAAAAAATAATATTAAAATTCAATAAAAAAATTCAAATTTGTCACTTATTCAAGAGAATAAATAATATATATGATCCACTAGTAAAATGAAAAATGTAAGAACCTAACAAATAGAATATTAGAGTTGATAGTTATTTTATAATAATAAAATCAAAAATTTTAATGTTAAAATAGTTCAATAATATAAATAAATTCATAAACACATTTCTTTATCTAAAACCTTTATCATTCTCTATAACTTTTTTTCTGAGTTTTCTCTCCCTTCTTTCTAAGAATTCTTATTCATAGCCATCTATTTGACAATCTGAGGTATCTGATCACAACAGTGTATTCTCCATCATCTACCAATCAGTTTTTCTTTTAGAGCAAGTAAGTTTCTACTCTTTTTTCTTTAATTCTTAGTTTAAGACACGTGCAAATAGAATATCTCGCATGTGTTTTTTACTCTCTTTGTCGATCAATGATCCTAAAGACTTACTTTGATCATGATTCTATGGTTTGTAAGCGGTTTTAGAGTTTCTTGAGCTGAGACAAATGTAGTACTTTGTATAGAGTTGTGGTAACATTCCTGATAAGGTAAGGGAAGCTTTTTTTGTTATGAAGTATGAATTGATAGTTAATAGTATATGAGATTAATGTATGTTGATTTTTATGCTTGAAAGTTTTTAGTATTTAAGTGTGTTTGAATGAATGAACTTGGATGAATGATTTTGTTTGGACTTGATTATTGTCATGAGTGTTGTTGTTCTGAAGTTTGGTGGTGTCAAATTGGTTATAATGTTGAGAAGAAGTGGATTAGGCTAAGTTATAAGTCATTTTGATCAAAAAGGGAGGTTTTGATAGGTGAGTTTAGAAGTAAGGGTAGGAAAGAAACAACAATTTAGAACATGTTGTAAGGTTATTTGAAACTTGTTTGTTAAGAGAAATTTGACATGGAAATAGGTATGAGTCAATAGGGTGATTTTAGAAGGCTTTAAGCTCAAATTAAAGGTTTTTACTACTAAGATTCTAATGTAGTAAGTCTAGACTGAAGTAGAAGGTCTGGGGTCTGTAGTTAAATAATTTTTGATTGGTTTAAATCCTTAAACAATTAATTTATGGATTTGAAAGAGTAAAAATGAGATTAGTTAATTTGGAATAGTCAAATTGATTTTGACATCTACTTTGAGTTAGAAACATGTTTTTAAATAATTCACATTGCCTAGAAAATCATATGAATTAGTTAGATAAGTATAAAGAACAATCAATATTAAATTAGAAGTAAATACTTTTTTATTATAAAATTAAATATTTATAAACTTTTTGAGTCTATAAAATATAAAAAATAAAAATAATAAATTATAATAATATATATAACTGCAAATATCTTCGTAATATATAATAATACATTATTATAATATAAGATATTAATTGTAAATATTTTAATATATAAAATAATTTAATGATAAATTTCTGTATCATAAAATAATAATATTAAATATCTTAACACTATAACATAATATGAAATATATTATTATATTCATAAAATATTAATTATATGTATTTTAATAATAGATAATATGTTATTATATTAGATGATATTAATAATAGATATTTTAGTAATATAATAAATTATTATATTATAGGATATTAATTATAACATTTTAAAGATATTTGAGGTATATTCCAAAAGTGAAAATTATCATTGATGAAAATTAACTCAATTTGAAAGATAAAAGGGACCAATACTAGAAGGGGTCACTTGAGTTTCATTTATAACTGAAGTTTAAATATTTTACGTTATAAGTTTTACATAGTGAACATCACGTAAAATATTCATTTCAAAATCAATGATAATAAGTTATTTGGTCAATTGTATTATATTATATAGTATTATAATTATATATTCTAATACTCCAATATACTTCTCCTTAGCAATAGTGTCAGTTTAATTTCCATTCATTATAAATTATTTTCTCATTGTAAGTAAGCTTTAATTTTACGTTTCATCATTATATATATATATCAATAATATTTATTTTAATTTAATAATTAAACTTCATCAAGCATTTTGTATCCTAATTATGTACTGTTTTTGGAAGCCACTGATGTTGTGGAAATAGTATGATTAATCCCAGTCAAAGCAGTAGAAAACAAAAACATAATTAAACAGATTGATAACATGTTGACCATTTTCCATGATGATTCAGCAACCCACAGGGTTCTAGATTGTGGGAAAAGCTGGAAGATGATGATGTCTGTTTATGTGTTCTTTCAGCAGACATAAAAGTACTTTTGTTGTTTAACCATGTCGCTCATGATTGCAGGATTAATTCTGTTCAACCTTTAACGTACTTACAGTGTACTGTGCAAACTCTAATGCTTAATCATTTCATCTTAGTTTTTTATTCGTAAAATATATAAGAATAACTGAACCACTATACTTAAAATTACATTCATCTTGTAAAAATATTTATGTGAACATTTAGTGCACTCTTATTTTTGTTTGAATTAAATAAGTTTTAGGTTTCTTAAAAAATATTTATATATTAGTTATTTTATTTCTAATAATATTAAAAAATTATTTAACTAAGTTTGAGTAATGTATTTTCAATCAAATATATATAACAAAAATTTAAATCCAAACCTAGGTTTATATGAACAAAGATAACTTAGACTCAGGTTAAGTTACGTGAGATAAAGATTATGTCAAGTTGTATTCAGTTTGTCCAAATTAGACCGAGTCTAATTTAGACCCATGTTAGGGTGCATGTTAGGCTAATATGGATAAGGTGCACATTTAAATAAGGTTAGAGTTGTGCCAAGTCAAGTTCAATTTTGGACCAAGTTAGGTCAAGCTAAAAAGGGTCCAATTTAAGTCTAGCTAGACCCACATTAGTCCAAATTAGGCCTAGTCTAAGCAAAGTCAAGTCAAGCTAAGTCCAACATAGGACAATATAGGTAAGGCCTGATTGGATTCATGTCAAGTTAGAAGAGGTTGGAACCATGTTATCTTTGTCGATGAAACTGTAATTTCTGGTGAATTGTTAGTTTTCAACGGTTACCTTGTGGACATAGGCAATCATGAGGGAGAGAAAAAACTTGAATGTGTGCTTCTTCTTATAATTATCAAGTCTAATTTTATGTGCTTTTTCTTATTCAATGTCGAACCATTGATTTAGAGCGCTACAATGTACAAGTAATGTTACTTGAAACTAACTTATATTAGATAATTTAGGCTAGATGTAATTTAAGTTTGGTTAAGCCTAGTTTATGCAAAAATAGTTCGAGTATATCCTAAATTATATTAGACAATTTGGATTTAAGCAGAGTTAAACTAGATTAGGTCAAACAAAAAAGAAAATATATTTATGAAAATTAAACAAATAATTGTGACAAAAAATAAAAATAATATAACAATTATTTAAAATTATAAAAACGAAAACGGTAAACTTTATATATTACAAACAAAAAAACACACCCCAATTCTAAAACATATTTATGAAGGAAAAACATAAAAAGATGTGAAAAGAAGCTGGTTTATGAAGGGAAGAGAAAGAAAAGAAAAGGAGATGACACTTTTCGTGATAACTTTTTTAGGTTATATTTATGAAATATATTTACATTTTTTTATTTTAAAAAATTATTTTGAAAAAAAATTTTAAATATATGTTAACCTTATAATATTTCCTTTCAAGAAGAAAAGGACGTGAAAAAAAAATTTACATATTAAGCACTTTCTCTACATGATAAAAGGAAGAATTAAAGATAAGTTAAAGGAAGGTGCTTAATATAAATAAGTTTTTCTCGTTTACTTAGTTTTTTTACACACTTTCACTTTTTCATTAGAGTTGTTAGATCAATAAAGTCAGTTTCTAAAATCAGAGGAAATTATGGGTTTAAACTTTAACATTTCTTCGTTATGGTTGCTTTGTCAGTTGCCATTATTTAATATATATTTACAATCTTTATCTTATACTTTTTGACTTAAAATTAAAGATGAAACTAGTAGATGATGACTATAACTGAGTCAACACAATTGGTGTTCTTCTAATTCTTTTTTTATGATGGTATATGTATAATTTAATGCAATTCTTTATTATTATTATTATTATTATTATTATTATTATTATTATTATTATTATTATCTTTAAGTGTTATGAAATTATATATTTAAAATTTTTTCATGTTGTTCCAATAACTTCAAGTTTGTATTTGTGAAAGCGAAATAATTCTATGCGTATTATTTTATATAGAAATATTCATGTTAATTGTGGGAGGCATATATTTTTACATTTTTATATTAAATCAAATGAATATTTTTTTTTATCAATAAAAAAGAAAATATATGATGGTATAATGGGTAAAATAAAAAGGATAAACAAATAAGTTGTAAGTTTAAGCTATGTTTATCTGTTAATTACAAACAAATCTTACTTCAAACATGAACGGCGCCCATGGCCTAATGGATAAGGCGCTTGACTTCTAATCAAGCGATTGTGGGTTCGAGTCCCACTGGGCGTGTGGATTTTATGATCTGAATAGGAGTATTTATCTTTTTCTTTTAACACAAATTTGTCCTACTTTTTGATTTTTTTTAAACACACAAATTTCTCCTTTCCATAACCCAGACAGACATACCACAATATATTTATAATTTTTTACACATATCAGAAATCAAATCATAGTATAATATCATGATATTCATTCTAATTATTATCATGAATATATTGTCTCTACTTATCAAAATCATATCTTCATCCAAAATTACATATTTCAACATATTTTGTTGTGATATATTTTTTTTAAAACAAACTTATTTATCCGGACCAAATTGATATTCTCAATATGCATAATCTCAAAAATTTGTTTACAAATTTGCCTAGTACATATTGCAACTCAAATCACAATGGATTGGCAAAAAAGAAAAAAAGAAAAATGAAAAAATATTGGTTTATGGAATTAGATATTTGAGCTCAGATTTGATTGATTATATGTAGAAAAAGGGTTAGCACTATACAACATTCCTCATAAAGATGATTACTCATAATTAAGTATTTTATTTATACTTTTAAAATATTTATCTCACCCTAAAAATAATTAAAACGTTAATTTAAACAAATATTAATTCAGATTTGTTTATTTAAGTATAAATTAGTTATAATGTTATTATTACTATGTAAAATATGATATAAGAAAGAAAACAAAATTAGCTGAATAGGAGTGAATCTTTGCTCTACTTATAATCAAGTGTAGTGGAGAATAGAAATTAATTAATTCTTGGTGTAAAAAAAGAGGGTCAATTAATACTTGGGATTACATGTTACCACAGACCTAAAGTTAAAATGACATTACATCCAATTCTCTACACATTAACCTAAATTCTGATTAAATTACGAAATTTAATTGTCATATTTCTGAACTTACTTGAATACAAGTTTGCAGTCATGAGAAAGACAAAGAAAGACTTTATCCTCCATGATTTGATTTTATTTTTCTTTTAAGAAAATACATTGAATGCATGTCACCATAAACCTTATGAGAAACTGAAAATAAAACCTGCATTTATGTGTACTTGCTACAAAACAATTAAATCGGGAAGAACACAATTGTTAGAAACAGGAACATAGGGTACGAGGCTGTAAGAATAGTCGAGAAAAGGGTTATTTGCTGTGACAGTTGAACCATCCATAACATCAACTACTAAATCATCCTCAAACACTTCCCATTGGTTTGTGATCACTGTCTTCAAATCCGTCTGCTTCGTCTCCTGAAAGCTCACAATGGCTCTGCAATTATTATCCTCATCACCATTTTCCTCATCACTCTCCATCTCTTTTCCGTCTCTGATTCTTATCAGTTCTTCAATGTCTTTCTCATCCACCCTCACAATTTCAGGGCAGTCCGAAACATTAAGGATACCAATGTCCTTACAGAAGTTGAAGTACGTAGTCATCTTGTTCCCTTGCAATTCAGCTTTTCTCACAACTTCCAGACCAACCCTAGCTTCCTCTTCCCCTCCCATGTCGAGTATTCTCTCCACAACTCGATGAACCCTTGTGGAAAACTTCTCATACACTTCCAAAACCTCGTCCATGACACAATCCATAGCCTCAAGAACAAGCACCACGTTCATGCGGAGGCTCCTGGGCTTCACTTGCAGAAGCAAATCGATCAAATCAAGCAGCTTCTCCAAGCTCTGCAGCTCTTCCATCAAGCTCTCTTCCTTCTCCTTTCCTCCACGTTTGGTCTCTCTCGTTGCTTCCATCCTCACAAACGCTGATTTTTGGTCCAAATACAAGAAGTAAGCCCTAACAAACGCATTGTAAACCCAGGCCCTGTTAGGGTTTACGTATCCGTCGCTGAACAACGACAAATCAAACGGCAACCTTCCCATCTTCTGCACCCCGGGAAGATCAAAACAGAAGACCCCATGAATGAGCATCAACCCCTTGAGTGCCACAACCCAAGAACGAGTCTTTTCCATCCTGATTGAAAGAGTGTAGAGAAGAGGCTGAAGGTACAAGGGTGAGGTGCGTAGCCATTTGAAAACCCTCTGAACGTTCTTGTAATCCATGCATTGTTCGTCGTGGCTTGTTGCCTTGATGATGACCATTTCAAGATCAGGGTTCCTGCATGGACCACTGGGTAAGAGCCTCGCCACCCAAATGCTGTACCTATCCTTCAACGCTCCAGTGGCCTTGATCCACAGCGTCATCTTCTCTGTGTTGTGATCTTGCAATGCAATATGCAAGAACAACAAGAAGAAGAAGAAGAACAAGAACAAGGAATGTGTTGTGGAGAGTCTGTTTCTTTTCCTTGTGTTGTTCACCTGGTTATAGTTTTGGAAGCATGTTGAAGGTGTAAACAACCCATTTGTCCAACCATGTTGTGTTGTAAACTTCACATAATTGCTTATATTGTTTGTCTCGCCTTGTATTTTGGGGCATTGATGTGTTAGAATTCGTCAAGGGTTGTTATGCCGCGTACTACAAAGGTGGCTTATCCTTAAAACCACCTTAATTTCGAAGCTTCTTTAGACGATGATGCATGTTATCATTTCCCTTTTATTTATTTACTCATTAAATTATTAACTATTAATATATAATGTTCTGAATCGTCTCCAGCTTGTCACATTCAAGCTCTCGCCACTTGCCACGTTTTCTCTTCAGAAGGATCCAAGTGTCGATTTTGAGAAAATAATAATAATAATAATATCGAGAATAATGCATATGTCCTATTTGTTGTCAATTTTGAGACAATAATAATAATAATAATTTCGAGAATAATGCATGGACTTCTATTTCTTATCAAATCTCGAAGCATATGAGCTCGTTATTTTCTATTTTTGTGATCTTTCAGAACTTTATCTTGTTTCTATATTCATATTTTCATTTTGTAATAAAAAAATTACGGTATTTTATTTTTAATTTTTTTTATATAAAAGGAACAAAGTTATTTTTTCTTATTTTGATGAATGTTTAAAAATTATATAAAAGAGTGTATTTTTAAGTAAAAGAGTGTATATATGTTGTTTCAAGCAAATCATACAGTGAGGAAAGATTGATAAATACATAATGTTTAGATCAACTGAGAGAAAAATATTAAAGATTGGATAGCAAAAAAATATTTTTCTAATGAGAAAAACAAATACCTTATAAAATGTTGAAAATAAATTTTTTACATTATGTATTGAATTAAATATATTTTGATAAATTAAATGATATGAGATTAAGTTTTATATACTCATCCAATTCTCATATCATTTACAGATTTTTTTTTTAAATGATATATGGTGATCGTGGATAATTTTTTTTTTAAGTCTACGATATTAACATATAATTAATTTTTTTTTGAAGATTTTAAATTTATAATATTAAAAAACGAAGGTGAAGAGCTTATCTTAAGATTAATTGTATTTTCTCTTTAGTAAACATTGGTCACAATCTAAAGATTGTCTCAATTATTAATAGAGTTCAAATGAAATTAATAAAATTAAAGTTTTTATATTAATATTTTTTTTACCATACTAGACATATTAATTATACTATTTATCCAAAAGAATGTTATCTCATGAAAGATAATCATGAATTGTTTTAAAAAATATATATATCTACGGATGAAAAACAATTAATTAGTGATATATGTACCAAATTCTATCAGTATACAAATTTTGTTCGGTAGCATATAAAATATAAAGTGTTTGATAAAATCAAGAAATTATTAATTTATTTGAGTAGTTTATAAGTTAATTCTCTATTAATATAAAATCTTTTAGTGAATACTCCAATATATATTATTTAAAGATTTAATAAGATTTTAACTATTTATTTATTTATTTTATTACTATTATTATTCTTATTATTTTTAATTTTTTATATATGTTATTACTTATTTCAATTTTATATGAATAATTAATTACTATATAACTTTTTTTATTTCCTATATTACTTTTTAATTTTTTATGTAGTTTAAATTAAAAAACATGTTTAAAATTATAAGTTAAAGTTACCAATTTCACTATATTATAGTATATAAAAATTACACACGGTAAAAATTGTAAAATAATAAATCCAATTTAACATTTAAATTAAGAAATAAAAAAAGTTCAAATTCCTAAAATAAATAAAATTTAAATTTCATTTTTAAAAAAATATAGACAATTTAAAAAATAAATAAATAAAAGGTTTAAATGCTCGAATATTTCCATTTTATTGGGAGTGTCTTAAATTGGTCAAGGTTTATAAAAAGATTTCAATTATTAACCTTAAAAAAAGTGTCCTTTTTCAAAAATAAAATTACTAATGATGTTAATATGTGGTATTTTTTATTCTTTTATAACCTTTTTAAAGTTTTTTAAATTTTTTAAAAAGAAGTTTATAAAAAAAATTGTTGTTACATATCAATACAATTCCAACTATCATTATCTTAATTTTAATTTAGTTTATACATTTTTTATTCAATTTAATTCCGATTATTTGGAAAATGGAGTAATATTTTCTTTCTTAAGACAAATTTATATTGATATTTTTATTAAAAATGAATTTTTAACATATTATATTATCTATATTAATTATGACTTTAACCATTAAATTTTAATATAAATATTAATATAACATTTATATTAATAACAAATATTAATATATAATAATATAATATGTTAAAAAATATTTTAAGAAAATATCAATATGATATTTATATAAATATAAAAATATTTCAAGTAAAAGAAAGACAATATTATTTTATTTTAAAAAAAGAGTAAATTAAATAAAAAAAATTAAAATTAAATTAAAATTAAGATAATAACACTAAATTTTACAAATATCACATAACACTGTTACACTAAAAACTTGACATATAGTATCAAATTTTTTTTACAAAAGATAAAATTAAAATTAAAAAAACCATATATTCACAATTGTAATATTGCTAATACGGTTAATAATTTTTTTTTCAAAAAAGAAAAACCTAATTGATACACTTTTTAAAGTGAAAACCAACTTAACATAAAGAAACTTAAATAAAAGTACTAAAAAATTTCAATTATTTATTTTAAAAAATATATATTATGATTACGTAACAATATAATTTTATCTAAGAAAACACAATTTTATTTAGGCAATGAAATTTGATATTTATATTCTTTTATATCATTTCATATTTATTAATTATTTTATTAATTAGTTTTTCAAACACATCGAATAAACAAGATATAGTTTATCAACTCAAAACATAAGAAATTATGAACTTATCACTAGTAACTAATTTATTAGTTAGAAACCACTAGCTTATGGGTCCTTAGCTAACATACCAAATACTTTTGTTAAACCTAAGTCTTACTTTATTAAATCTAAAACGAAATTATGTATACTTTTATTTTACTTTTTAAAATATTTTCATTCCTTGTATTTTTTTTAATTTAATAAATATTAACTCATAAATCCGTAATAGAATTCAAAAGGGTTGAAAATGAAACCCACAAATCCGTCTCTTCTTAAATTAACTACACTTATACTGCATCTTTTATTTGTTGAGTTGATGAAAATAGTATATTTTGAAAAGTTTCATATTAACCAAGATAAACAATAGAATCAGTGTTAATAATTATATAATGGGAAGTTTATAGTGATAGTTACTTTAAGTAAAAGACATTTTAAATTTGCATTTGATTTTCTTATTTGATTTTTTTTTATACTTTTGTACTTTTGAATTAAATTTTTGTTGAGTCTCTAGGAATAAAAAAATATAAGAGTTGTCTATATTATAAACATTTTTACATAGTATTATTTTTTTATTGTTATTAAACAACTATTATAGTTTTTCTTTGATTTTGGAATTTTTGTAAAATTATTACGTTAACAAATTTTTTTAACAATTTTTTGATAATAAATTATGTGTCCGTACTAAAAAAAAAAGTTGAATGCAGCATAAAGTAGAAGACCCATAATCCAGGAAATTTTGAAGATAAAATGGATTTCCTGCTTAGTTATATGTTCATGTTTGGTTACAAAAATAACTTTACAGCAACCTATATGCAGTTCGATCTTGTTACTATATCACAATTTGATTTTGCAAGGATATAACACAAAAGGGCTAATAAATAATTGTACAAGCAAGAAACCTATACATGGTGTATAAATATATATACTGCAATATTTGGAGTAACAGAGAAAGCAATTAAGCATCACACTACTAACCGGTTTAACATATTTCTGCTTCAGATTTGGCCAAATGTTTGAAAAATATAAAGAAGACTATGCCACAATAAGGAAGCTTTCTTTCATCCATTTTGCCTGCAGTTGCAACCCAGCATCCTTAAAAGCATTCCAAGCAGACTGATACAACCTCTGATCTAGTCTTGTCCCTTCTGTTTTCATGTCCTGCAAGAGTTTCACCAGATCATCAACCTGACCAATTTTAGTGTACACACCAACCATTATACCTGCCATGGCCCTATCAATAAGGCCACCATTGATTCTGTACTCATCAAACAGTTTCACACAACTTTCAAACTCTCCTGCCTTGTTATAAGCACTGATGATGGTAGTGTAAGTCACCTTATCTGGTGCTACCTTTCTTCTCTTCATCTCTCTCCACAGCTTCTCAAGCTGCTTCAAATTCTTCTCCCTCCCATGCATGTCTATCAATGAGTTATAGATCCACACATTTGGTTTGCACCCTCTTTCTTTCATCTTAGCTACCAACCTTGTTGCACTACTCACCTTCCCAATTCTCCCATACATCACAATCATGCTTGAATAAGCATAAACACATTTGTCAAACCCCTTTTTCTCCATCTCCTCAAACACCTCTTCTGCTTTGCTGCATTGCCCAAGACGCCAATATGCATTTATAACTGAAGCATAGGTTACTTGACCTGGTTCATAGCCCTTGGAAACTAGATCCTCAAAAACCTTAACTGCAGCTGAAAACCCTCTTTTCTTGCTAAAGCCATTGACAATAGTACATATTATAGAATCAGAAACCTTCACATCTGCATCATCCATTGCCTTCAGAATCTCCAAAGTCTTCTCCAACAAACCTTCATCTATGTACATAAGCATAAGCCTTAAATAGACCTCAGGGTCCTTTATCACTGTTTTGCTTTTAGCTTCTCTGAAAAGTTCCTCAGCCACATCAACCTTGCCTAAACTCGCAAAAGAGTATATCAAGGTGGAATAAATTGAGTATTCAGAAATCCCCTTCTGAGTCATCTCTCTGAAGTAATCAAGTGCTTCAAAAGCCCTTCCAAACTTCCCCAGTGACTCGCATAGAATCCCATAAATTTGAGATAAATATCTGGCTGAAGTTCTTAACTTCCTACTTTTAAATTCATGAAACAACTGAACCACTTTGTCACATTCATTAAGTTTAGAGTAAGCTTCCATAATGTGTAAATAACCTACAGAATCCAGAAGAATACCAGTGGATTTCATTCGTTCATAGACCAAAACAGTATTCCTAAACATATGCAGCTTATTATAACTTCCCATGACAGAACTACAAGCTAAGAAAGCAACCTTACTATCAGAGTTAAAAACATCAAGCAGAACATCAGCAATTCTGAATTTCCTACGCTTAATGCAAAATTTAATCAAGCTGGAGCAAGTAGCCCTATCAGGCAACACATGGTAAACCTGAAAGTCTTCTGAAACTGATAAAATCAAATCCCATTCCTTCAAACTCATCAAGTACCTGATCACATACCTTAGTGTTGATTTGTTAGGCCTAAACTCTGGCCTCTCTTTCAACCTTTGGTAGTAGTCAAACGCAAGTTCCCTTGTTTTTGGATCCTCAAACAACCCACATAAAAACTCGTTCAAGTTCTCAGCTTCTGGCTTGGAATATTGTTGAACATCAGCAAAGTTAACATCTAAATGGATGATGGGGGTGTTGGAAGGTTCTTCTTCCAAAATGGGTGTGGGAGAAGCTGAGAAATTGACATGGAAGAAGCGTGGGTGAGAAGGTGAGACAGTGCACCAGGAAGGGAAGTGGCACGTGGGGATCACTGCATGCAGGTGATGGGTTGTTCTTGAACAATTTGTGCAAGCAAGTGACCATTCTGCAGAACAGGAAATGGCCATGTTGGAAGAGATCGAACACTTTGGTTGAGGATGGTGGTTGAGTTATGAGTACCTTACATAGATGATGTTGTGGCATTATCTCTATAGATATATCTTCAAACATGTGGAGCAAGTTAGCCACAAAGTAAAAACGTGTGGTGCGGAACAACCGAAAATGTTTCATTTCCGATTCCATAATGCCACGTCAATCTTTCCTAGCCATACCCATATTCAACTATTTTGTGCAGCAGAGAATGACATCAGTGTCTTTATGAATGGTCATTTATTTATTCATTTATATTTAATAAATTTCAAATATAAATATAATAGCTAATATTCTTTTTGTTCTAAGAATGAAGTAAAAAGAAATACTAGTGGTTTAAGAGAATTTTTTTTTCTTTAATGTTATTGTTTTCTCTTCATATGCATTAATAAATTAAATAATATTAATGAACATAAGAACAGTTCAATTAAATGTAATTATAATAAACTTAAAGGTACTAAATAGCCTTTTATTTGTTGTATTATTTTTATTTAATCTTGTAAAAAACGGTTAATCAACTGACACATTTTGAAACTATTTTTTTACCACATGTGAATATGTCACAATTCAGTATAGTAATTACAATTGGACAAACTAAAACTAATTTGTTTTAAAATATAATTCAATGACATTTCAACTCTGTTAAAATAATTTATTTTTCGACTAACGTATGTATAGACAATGACACGAAACAATGTTGCATCCCAGGGTGCATTTATTTTACATTATTTCTTATTTGGCATTAGAAAGATTTAAATCGTAAACGTCTCATTTACACAAAAAAAAAAAAAAGGACAGGAGGGATTGTATAGACATAATTATTATTTTCTCTAATTGTATTTCCCTCAACATTTGTTGATGTTTATTTTTATGGCCTTGTTGAATAACAATTCAAAACTATCAGTCCTAATGGAAGGTAAGTCAAACCAAACATTCAAACACTAAGTGACGGGTAGCTCATCATAATATGACTTGAAGAAGCTCTATGGGAATCATTGGTTATGAAGAAGCAAATTCCGGAATCAAGCAAGAGGGTTTAAACTAATTACTTCATCAAACACTAAGTGACCCAGCTGTGCATTCTTCGATCTTCAAATGCAATAATACGTAGAAAGCAAGTACTGAACAGGTAAGCTTACTTTGTCTTTTCGTTTTTATCTTGAGTAATTGTAATGGTAGTATTCAAACAAGGTGATTTCACGGGGAAACCGTTTTCACCACTCAATTTTGTTAGGGGACACAGACTCCGATTCCAATTGAAAATTGAAAGGTCAAACAAATTAAGAATCGACTCCGCACAAAATCAAAGCTTCAGTAAAGAAATGGAAGTATGATATGTAGCAACTTAATAAATACGACAGAACATGAAAGGATGGAACAAGATATTTTACGAACTCGTAGCGGTTAAAAACACTATTTATACACTATCATCTTCTCCCAACTATCATCGTATGAAAATGCTGAATCACAAAACTAACCACACTAGAGCCAAAGCTTAACATCTAAGATAAGTGATAACACAGATCAATACGGTTGAGAATACATTAAATATATATATATATATATATATATATATATATATATATATATATATATATATATATATATATCACGTTCCATGATACAAGCTTTGACACCGGTACATTGAACACTGACTTGTCTCTATCTAAAAAATTACCTAGGACTTTTATAATCATCCAATAAAATAGTGAATACTTATAATGCCCTTTTTCAGCGAATTGGGTGATATTGCGTGATACCACGCTTTGGTGGAAGCTTCCTCAAGATGAAAAGGACCAAAGAAGAAGGCACTATTTCCACCAACTGCAACAAAAAATAGGAAAACGGTAAGAGGTATTGCGGGAGAGAGACATTTTCTACAAGTACCAGAATGAGTAGAATGTAAGTAGAGAAGGGTTCTAACAGTTCAGGTTTGAAAAAAATTTAGGCACAGGATATCTCAGCCTTCACCACACAGCTTAAAGAAAAGAAAACCCGAAAAGAGTATAAACGAGACAACTAAAACAATGATAAATGGTATATAAGCATTAATATAATAATTAGAAACATTAAGGAGCCAATGGCCTCGGAGCCAAGTGGCATCTATGTAGGAGGAAGAGGAGGAGATGATGTTCAAAGATGGGGTTCAACCAATCACCTCAAACACCATTTGTCCACCTATATTTCCCTCCTATCTTCCTTACCAATTAAAAAAGAAACGGTAAGGAGTATGGTGACATAAATACCACAATAAAAGAAGTAAAGAACACGAATAACTTACCAGGTAATATATGAAGTTTAGAATTGGGTGATCAAGGACATCAAGGTTCGCATCTTTATTAAATGCATTAAAGCACATCTGAAACAACAAAATATAATCAAACTCAACTTCGAAAGCAAGCAAACAGAAATAACTAAGAATTACAAATAAAAAGGGGCTCTCACCATAATGCATCTGACAAGGAAACATAAAAAACATATGGTTGTCACATAGCCAACCTACAATAGAAGCATCATGTAGATTGTCAGAATATATCTAAAATTTTATAGGATATGTAATGTGTATTTTAGGAGGTAACATATTAAAAAGTAGTTGTTAGTCAGATTGTTAATGTTAAGATGAGTGAGTTTTTTTTTATATAGTTGGGGGGTCCTTGTATGCAGGGGACTTTTGGATGCTTTGTAGAATTGTTGACAGGATCATTGACATCCTGTGTGAAGGAAACATTGTCCCTTGGATTCCTTAATGCTGTACTTGTTTGTTCCCTAGAATAAATAATACAAGGTCTATTCAGTGAGTTTGGGAGTTTGCATTTGTTTTCCTAGTTTCCTCTATCTAGAAACCTAACAGATTATATCCATAAAATATCCATCCAGTATCAGGTCATATAGTTACTCAGTCTATATTATGTCTTTCTCCTTTTCTTTTTCCCTCCCCCTCTCCTTTTTCACTGTATATGTCAGATAATTTAACCTGATATATTAGTATCGTCCAACATGAATTGATCCTGGCAATAGTTGGCCGTTAAGTTTAACATCAGGGAAAGCCACCCAGGAGAGACTGGGCTCCCCAAAAAACGTGACAAGGAGTGGGGAAGAAAAGGAGACAACATAAGGGAGGACAAGCACACATAGCTACTGAAAATATGGAGGAAAACAGAGAATTGATTCAACCCAATCAAGATAAAATAGAGAAAATGAGATTATTTCTCAAAAAAATTGATAAACCAATAGGTACTTTTATTCTCTAACATGTTCAGCAGTACATTAGGAAATTTTCCTTTTGCTGTTGGACTCAACGTCTCAGATAGATTTTACAATAAATTTTAGATATGGGCTTCCAAAAAATATTCACTATTTACAGCAGAATCATAGGGATCTTATTACAATAAGTGTTGTTATTATCTTTCCAAATTTAGTTTCCCAATCTTGTCTTGCATATATATATATATATATATATATATATATATATATATATATATGATGTACTCTTAGCAATAAAGTTTTCAATTTTACCCTAATATTTGAGACCTTATACTTATAAACGTAAGGTAATTAATCATATTAAAACATTTCATAAGTATATTTCTTAAACTGATTGAAATTCAAAATGTTTCATCATCAAATTGCATACCTCTTGCAGCTTCTTACGTCGCCCTTTGGATTCAACGGGAAAGCGTTGTAGCATTAAGAACAGTCTGGAAAACGTCAAAAAAACGGGTTGCAGGAATCAGAAAAGGAAGCAAGAAGGTAATACATATAGTATACAAAAACATAAGTGCACACTGACAATTCAAATTTCAATTTAAAAGCAGAAGTTTAAAGTGCTAGATTTAGTCTCTTTATCTGGCTTAAAAAAATTATATTTTAAGCAAGAGGAAATTTCATTAGAGAACAAGACATGGAAAAACAGGACGGTAAGTTACACAAGTAAACAGAGAAGCAAATTCATTTAGCAAGCCACTATAGCTCAAAAATATCTTCTTTTAAGAAAACATGGATAGATCACTAGATAGCCATAATGTGAACAAGTAAAAACAAAACAAATAGTCTTGAAAATATATGCTCCTTAAATAGGAATTTCCAACTAGCATTGATCAGGGAGTTGGGTACAGTCACTAAGTAGCTTGGTAAAGGGAAATGTCATAATCTATTTCTCATTTATTACCAAATTCCAAGACAGCCCAAACATCCCTCTATAGGACTGTGATGCAGGAACATAACTCGCTGGTAAAAATTATGATAACTCAACTGTTAACACACTCAACAAAATATAGGCTGGAAATTTTCAAAATCTCAGGGTAATATAAAAAAAGACCATGACTAACTACACAAAATCAGCATCCATCAACTTGTTAAGCTGGTTTCATGTCTATTTTCAAAAGATCTGTCCCAGTTTCAATAATTTCTAGTTTGAATATAAATTGCCATACTGACTTTTCCTCTCTTCCCTCCCCTGCCAAAAACAAACCACATACGAAAACTGTTCTCACTTGATTTTGCTCAGTATATTTGATGAAATGTGAAAGGAAAGTAATCCTTGATGAAACAAAAAACTGTTTTCTTGCCCAAAGTTTTACCTCATTTGCCAAAAAGTCGATTCTTCCTCATCAACAGACCAATACGGAAATTTAAAGCTCAACAAATATTTTTTTTTTGGACTGTGGCAACAAGAGATCAACAAAAATGATTTGATACCAATTTGTTGGCATCAAGTAATTGATGATGTCATTTTCCTGCCAGTTAATTTCAAAGCCTTTGGTTAAAGTAAAGAGTCTCAATATTATGCTGTAGTGTAAAGCATATACAATTCTTGGTGTGATACAACTGAGATGGTTTTAGTGATATGAGAAAATCATTGGAAGCCCAGCCAATAAAAGATTGATCAGATGGAGCATAGTCAAATAATTAGAGACAGAATAATATTGAGTAAAACTCTTGGTGAACCAATTTAAAAGGACAGATCTGAACTAACAGTCTTCCTAAATGGCATAATTTCATCTGCTAAACTAAAAAAAAAAACTTTAGTTGTTTTTAACTGGTTATTATTGTAACTTGGGGATAAGAGTGTTTAAGGGAATATCCACATCCATTGCAAGAACACAGTAAATATCACAAGTAAAACAGTGCCTTTGATAAGACATCTGCTTAGAGGGACTACAGCACGTAAGGAACCAGGAACCCCCGCCTTTTATCCATCTTGATGGATATCTTGGTTATATTTATATTTCTACCACCTCATAGAACCAGGAACCCCCACCTATCAGAAATTTTAGAGAAGATCGGATCCCAAATAAAGAAAATATTTGTTAGATAACTCATATCAACTAAGGATATGATCAACTAAGGTAAGTATAAACCTTACCTTACAAATAAGTTTTGTAAGGTTGAGTATGGCTTAAAGTTTATTTTTTAAGATGATATTAGAATCTATCCTGATAATGTTTGTTAAACCTATCATGTCGGACCTCCTTTTATTCCCACACTCAAGATGTTAAATCCTCAGCATAAGAGTGTATTGAAAATCTCTCATCAACTATAAATATGGTCAAATTCTAGTATATAAAAGAGTGAAAATATTATCTTATAAGATAGTTTTGTAAGGTTGAATTAAACTTAAAATTCTTTTTTTGAGAAGATCAATCAAGACACAAAGCAACAGTTGAATCTCGGAATCTCAAACATGGTAAAGATCAGTATATACTTCTGAATTTGGATAAAGAGCCCTACCATACCCCACACCAATAGCTTATGATGTTAAATTTTACATGCTATTGAGAATTACAACAGAATTTTCACTACAAGATTGGACCCTGATCTCAATACAGATGGATACCAATATACAAAGTATGTGCAAAAACCAAGACATATAATTTTCATTCTGCTACTTCAATGAGTTGTTATTCTACTTCATTTTTCTCTTTAAAAACAAAATTCCCAACTCAATGGGGGCATGTAGTAACTAAAACACAACAATTTCATTCCAATTACATCAAAGTGAGTCAGATATGAATACAGATAAGCTACCTTCCACCATAGAGAAGAAAACCAATGGCTGCAAACAAAGAGACCCCTATTGCAACATATTTATTACATGCATTAGCAAAATCTGATAAAAGTAACAATCAATAGAAATGACAAATCAAATTCCAGTACAGACAAACCTGCAAAGAACATCTTAGAAAGAATGAGCAGTCCATCGATAGGTTTCCACCACAATATTAACCACAAAGTAATCTGATACAAATTAGACCAAAAATCAGTAGGGTCAAATTCATCAAACTCAAAACTAACAGAACCTAAAACTCTCAATGCATATGAACTAAGAAGACAAAAGATAGGTACAATGAATAGTAAAAGTTAATTAACATCAACTGATACAATACAACCCCTAATAAAATACCCAAGGTATATGTCACGATAGGAGAGGGAAAGGTGCAATGCACCTGATCATAATTATGAGAGACTGGTCTAACTGTTAAGTGGGCAGTAGTGGCAGAGGGTGTGTATGAAATTTTTAAGCGAAAGTGAGGGTATTCGGGAGGTGGCAAAGAAGTGGCATAGGCTGGAAACTTAGGCTTGGGAAGGAGCTTGGACCTCATAAATTAGCCCAGATTATCATTTCCCTTTACATATTTTTTTGCATTGCTTCGTGCATTTCTCATACCAGTATTTAATAGAACAATCTGCCTCTGATTCCATTTCATTGTTTCATGGTAGCGATCAGCTATCACAAACATCATTTTGAGCACATTAAAAGCAGATGACAAATAAATGTTTTTTTATTAATCCCTCTAGGTCCACACATTAAGCAAAGTTGTGAAGCCACAATCAATCACAACAACTATGGACAAGTAAACCACTAGTGGGCCACAAAACGATGCACTAACACAACCTCCAAGATTATAATCCTTGTAAAAAAGTTTTTATCACCAGTTAGGTCCAACAAAAGAAACAAATAAACCTTATTGTTTTGACCATTGTTGGCAAAGAAACCCTTCAACATTCATTGCATGATCAAACAAAGAGCCAGCATAGGCATCTGCCAACTCAAGAAAGGTAGAAATAAGGCAAAAGGCATTTGTTCATGATAGGAACTCGGGTATTTTAGAATGCCTGTCTCACCTCAAGTAGTATAAGATACTCAATTATCCCTCCTTAACAGCTAGCTTTTAAGAGAGGGTTCCCACAGTGCTTGGATGTTATAAATTAGTATCAGAGCTGGTGGTTGATATCTCAAAAAGGGTTATCTACAATGGGTCCTAGTCAGTAGAGGGTTGTAATCAACAAGAAATTGAATAAATAATAACAAAGTAAAGTATCATATTTAGTGAGCCATAAACATGTTCAAAGGGGACCTGCTATGGTAGAAACTTGGGTATTATGAGATACCTAAGTCTCTTATTGATTAATACAAGATGTTCAGTACAGTATAAGTTCTTGATCAAGGTGGTTCTTATAATAAGGTGCACAAGATGCTTCATAATAGTTTTCTAGTGAAAACCTTGTAACACTTTGAATGTTAGTGGATTGGTCTAATCAAGGTGATTAGACAACTGGGTATAACTACTGTTTGAGAGTGAACCAGTATAAGTTCTTAATTTCCCTCTTTTTTCTTTCTCTACCACTACATATTTGAAATTTGAAGTAAAACAAGTATTTTCTAAAATGACATATAAGTGATCATTATCTCAGCATTTCTTTAAAAATAAACAAGTTTCTCAAATGTTCTACTATTTATTCAAAGTAAATACTTCATCATGTTGCAGAATTTCATAGATCAATTCCACCCTCTGGAACTCAACCTTCTTTTCTAACACAACAATGGTTCAAAACCATGATTTTGCCTGGTTTAAGAATGTGCAACTTTCACATGTTTAACTTGTTAGCTGGTGGGGTAACTCAATATAGGCTAAGCTCAAATACAAATAAATATGTAAAACAACATAAGACATAAATATTTAACACTCTCCCTCAAGTCGGTACATATAAATTATATGTACCAAGTTTGTTAACAATATAATCAATTCTAGGTCATCGTAAATGATTGGTTCAAGGGAAAGGTTTATATTAGAAGGAAAATTGTATGACAGACAGTTTTAACTATATGTAAGGTAGTTAGTTTGCCTCTAACTTCTATAAAGTCAGAATGAACAGTTATTAGCAGTTTTATCTTTTGGTTTTTTATGTATGTTGTGAGGGTTAGGAAGTGGAGAGTCTAGTTCTCTCGAATAACCAGATATTGTATAATGTTTGGTTTCTCTCTTAAGAGGAAACTCAATGTATTGCTTGATTTCAGTTTATAGTTTAGTAAAAGTGTTTCGTATAGGTCTACATACCTATCAGTAAAGTCGGGTTTAAGAATGTTCAACTTCCACATGTTCAATTTGTTAGCAGGTGTGGTAACTCAATATTTACACTTATAAACATTTTCATTACAAATGGCTGAATATAGTGAAAACAAGGTATAGGATTAACTCCGATACCATGTTAAGAAGTGGACTTTAAACCTAACTCAATCACATAAAATTGATTTGTAAGGTAAGGTTTGCACCCACTTATATATTGTGAATTGGTCCCATTTCTAATCAATGTGGGACTTTCAACACACCTCCTCATGCTAAGATATATACATCTCATGCATGAGACTAGACATTAATTGGTCGTCCGATATTGATTCGATAACGGGTGGAATAATACCCAACAAATAACAAATTTTGCTAAAATGGATTCTAATCCATGGCTCTGATACCATGTTGAATATAGTGAAAATTAGGCACAGGGTTAATCTCCCTTGTGTAGAAAATACATAGGGTAATGTATTTATAATAAAGAAAATATGGGTTGAATCCAAGTACAAATAAATATATAAAACAACATAAGACAATATAAATATCAAACATTAATAATAAAAATTATAAGAATATTCCCTTCACTATATTCACTTTTAGTTTTATTTTTGGTTTGACTGAATTATTATTTGATTACATGCTGTACTATAGTAAAAGACATTTTACCGAATTTAAAATTCGAACACTACACATTAAACTTAAAATGTACAATTAGTACCAAGCTTAAACTTAAAATGTACAATCAGTACCAAGCTTAAACTTAAAATGTACAATTAGTACCAAGCTTAATAATAGTATGTTTATCTAAAATAGTTAGTGAGTGAGGAAAGCTAGAGCCAAAATAAATGGCTTCTTCTAGGCCTTGCTTGATTCACTTCTACATAGAGCAGAAGGAGGAAACAGAGGAAGCTAGTCACATGTCAATGAAATAAGGCATGTTACCAAATCTAGGGTGTCAACATAGAGCAGGAAACACAATTCGTCCAAAATATTTCAAGGTAAAAGAATTTGAATCTAGATTGTTCTTATTAAATGCTTGTACATTGTCACTTAGAAGCACAAAAATTTATTCTTGTTTTCTTCATATCTCTACAACCATAACCATGCAATCAATGAAAATACTATATCCTATATTGGATAGTGCATAAAATTGTCCTTCTACCGACCATGTAGTGAGTCGTAGCCAAAGTCAAACATCGTTCAATAGTTGATTACACAACCTAAGGGCTGTTTATCTAAAATAGTTAGTGAGCTTAATGTGAAGAAAGATAGAGCCAAAATATCCTTCAATTAACTAAAATATCATTCTATATTGGATATTGCATAAACTTTCCCTTTTGCAAACATGTAGTGACTCACAACCAAAGTCAATCATCGCTTAATAGTTGATTACATACACAAACTTCCTAAATAAATAGAATTTTCACCTGAACAATATAAACCACGAAATTGATTGTGTAGAAACTTGGTTTCAGTCCATCAGTCGATACAGCACGTGCCTGCAAAAGCATTAAACACAGAGACGGAATCAAAACCAGACAGCTAAACACACTGCCATGGAAAGAAAATCACACAAGACAAACAACCCATAGGGGAGCAAATGTACAACAAATCATACTTACCTGGTAATAAATCTCAGCCCAGAACAGGACCAAAAGGGCATATGTTGTAAAGAAAGCAAGACTCGGCACGTCAAGCAAGATATGTTGAACAATCTACAAACACAAGGAAATGCAGCAACTAAGTGTAAGAGTGAATCTCAAATTCCATAAATAGAAAATAATAAAGAGTGAACCATCAATTTCGTCATCGAAGTTTTATTCTCTCTCCTACTTGGTCCTTAAAATATTGAAAGTTATTAAGAAATCCCTAAACATTTGCGACATTTGTTATCTTAGTCCCTTTGTTAATGAAACTGTTTTAAACATGAGTAGAACATGTCCCTTGTCTTTAATGTTTATCTCATCTATCCCTTTTCTCCAGAAAAAAACATCAATTTGGTCCCTAAGAATTAGAACCAAAAGCAACAAATAGCACCAATTTAGTGTCCTAAACACGCAGAATTCTGTTTGAAAAGAGAAAAGACATTGCTTCCGTTAGGCATTTATATTTGTATAACATGTATAAGCATTTCCTGTTCGTTGACTTTCTTATTGTTTAACATAAAAAATACGACTAAGAACAACTATTTTTAGCATAGATGTTAATCCAACTTTTGATTGTCAGAATAATTATGTACAAAGACCCTTAAAAAGCGACACCAAATGAAGTAAATATGCAATACTCAGACATTGTTGTTGCTATTTATGTTCACAGTAATTGGAATTTGAGATGGTAAGAGAATTATATAAGATGCATACTTTTAAAACACCCTAACCTTGGAATTAACAAAGAGGCATACATGTCATAAAACTTTAAGGACTACTTATTATTCTTTTTATATTTTGAGAATTCAGTAGGAGAGAAGGTGTGATAATTCGAGAACTGAATTGATGGCTTACTCGAACAATAAACAACTAATCTAATGTGAAGAAAATGGCCGAAATTAAAGGCTACATTCCATTCCCTATACCTCTGGCTTCAACCTCTGCACGTTCCTAAAGAAGATGAAAACTACACACCGAACTGCAAAACCAAAAATAGTGCATAATCCCTTAACAAAACGTCGCATCACACTGATAAAAAATGATTTAAAAAATCATTTCAGAGATATACAGAAGAAGAAGAAAAAAGGTTTGAACAATACAAACCCGAATTCACCAAAAAATTGAGAAAGTGAAAGACCTTCTGAGTGGTCCAACCGTACTCCGGCACTCTCAATTGTATCCGAGCCAGTTGAACCTAAAATTCAATCAAATAAAAATTTAAAAAAGAAACTGAATAATTAGAGATAATTTTTTAAAAAAAACAAAAAACCTAATTTGGAATTGAAAGAGTGTGCGACGATACCAAAGCTACGGTGGCCACGATACCGTAGAGTACGGCGAGGGTGTAGAAGATACGATCCTGCCACACCGGAGAGTCGTCGATGTCGTTCCACCAGTTGGATGCGTCAGTAAGGTCAACCGCCGCCACGGCCATGACCTCGGCCATAGTCTCCGGCACGCCGTCGTTGCCCATTCTCGAATCGACGGCTAGTTTATCACACGCGCCGAGAGTGAAGGGAGAAACGATGGAGGGAAGAGAATAAGTAGTCCGAAGAAAGCTCGTGTGATATTAACGAATAATTAATGCGTGTGGGCGCATCTAGGTGAGCGTGAGTGAGACGGTCAGGATGAAGATGGCACACAGTTCAGTATTTAATATTTAATATTTAATATTTAATATTCTAAGCGCAAATTAATTATTTAGTTAATTTTATAGAAATACATTAAATTTCTCTTTAATCTTTTACTTTAAAAATGGAAGAAAACTTATGTGTATTTTTAAGAGGAATGATATGTTATCATGGATTTTTTATAATATTTTGATATAATATATATATATATATATATATATATATATATATATATATATATATATATAATTTTTTCATTAGGTTAGATTTAGAGTATATTAGTACAATAATAAATAAATAATAAATTAGTAAAAAAATAATAATATACATACTATGTTAAAATATTTTCAAAATTTGTGTTAAAATATTTTTTTCATTTTTTTAATCTTGTTAAAATTGTATAAAATTTTTCATCATTTTCCTTAAACTCTTACAAACTACTATTTGTATCTTCATTTATAAGTCAAATAATAAATTCATAAAAATCTAATTAATTGCAATAAATTTTATTAATCTCGCTATTCTTTATTAATTAAACTTATATCATCAAAATAAAATAAAATATATGGTTATTAAAAATGTTAAAATGCAAAAAAGTTTAATTAATTGTAATAAATTTATCATTTTTTATCATAATTATTCATTATTTTTAATTATGTAGATTGACAAATTTTTTTTTTAATATATAAGATTATTAATAATTAAATATGTCAAAATTTGAACTTCAAAATTAATTTAGTTATAGGTTTCACTCGAGTTGGATTGTAAAATTTTAGTTATTTATAAATCCATAATCAAATTAATCCTAACTCATTTAATCAAGGATTAACTAAGTTTAAATTGGGTTGAAGGTAGATTAACTCGCAATTCACCAACAACAATCTTTTATTATGCTTTTATTATTTTTTCACAAATTATTTTATTATAATTATTATTACTTATAATTATAATTACTTATAATTATAATTATGTAGGTTGATAATTTGATCATTTTAAATATTATAATGTTGTTAAATAATGTTTAAATAGTTTTAATGTTTAACTTTTTTATTTTTCAAGTTATGTAATTTGACTCTTTAATTTTCATTTTCTATTTTTAAATAGTAATAATGTTTAAATAGTTTTATTGTTTAATTTATTTATTTGTCAATTTATGTATCTTGACTCTTTAATTTTCAATTTCTATCTTTAAATAGTTTTAATGTTTAAATAGTTTTAATGTTTAATTTATTTATTTGTCTAACTTGATTCTTTAATTTTCAATTTCTATTTTTATAATGATGTGTGGTATAATAGGTGAACACTTTGATTGTACTGATATAAAATAATAAGTCATATTTATCCAATTTGATTGTACAACAATAAATATATAAAAAAAATTGAAAGTAAAAAATATCATTAAGTCAATCCACTAACTCACCAAGTTGTGGTCGAGCTGTCTGGCTTAGCTGTCAGAATTGGTCGAGCTGGTTGGGCTAACTGAGATGTGGCCGAGTTGTCCAGGTTGTTTGGGTGAGTTTGTCGGGTTATCCAGGTTTTGGATGTTCTGGACCATAATTTCAAGGTTTTAGAGCTTAAATTTGGACGTTCTTAGAGTTATTTTGAGGGTTTTTGATGTTGGTCAACCTCCTGGTGAGGTTGGCTGAGCCGTTTATAACACTTCAATTTATGATGATAATCACTTGGCAGCCAACGTAGCCGGCCATTCCTTCTAGATTTAAAAAAAATGTCATTTTCTATTTTTCTTCATTTTTTTTTTGTTTTTTTTTCAAACTTTGCAAAAATAAAGTGAATGAACTTTGAATCTCCTGCCCAAATTTTTATTGAATTCACTAACATATAACGTCTTATTCTAGGGCATTCAACGTCTTATAACATTTTAATATCTAATTCTAGGACATTCGACGTCATACGTAAATACATTTTAACCCTCACGAAATTTACCTAATAGAACGTCAGACTTCTCAATATCCGACGTCTTATAACCAATTGACGTCGGACAAGTCTAAGTCGAATGTCTTAATTGAATTTTTATTTACAAAAATGTCACCAATCATTTTTAACGTTGGTTATTCAATGGTTGAACATTGAACACATGACATTATATGTTATTTATGTAGTAATGTATAATGAAAATGGTTTAATGACAATTGTATAATGAAAATGGTTTAATCAAAACATAAATGAAAATGATATTATAGAATAAAATGATAACATTAATAACAAAATGTTTGATCCATTACATAAGTTTTGGACAATACTTAAGTATTACAGGATAACATTATCAAAATACTCATATTGTTCAGAAAACCATAACAAATTTTCAGACAACCATTACAAAAGTATTAACATAACGTTCAGTTTAAAAACATACCACATTCTTGAAATTCATCTCCTCATAAGCTTGACCTTCACTCTAATATGTTGATGGAAAAATTGTTTAGATAATTGGGTATGTTGGTGTGCTTCCTCTGACTGTATAACATGTCATTGTGTTTGTTTAGGATAACAAGTTGTGTTGTGACCCATTTTTCTACATAGCCAACATCTCTTTTGTAAGTCATATTTTCTCATTCTTGTTTCATTTTTTTTCATCTCCAACTGCTTCAATTTTAAAAAATTTAATTATCAACAAATTTTACTATGAAAATATTAAAATCCAAATACGAAAATTTTGATACCTATTTTATCAACAAAATTGTCAATGAATCTAATACCAATAAAAAAATTTATCTATAATAAAAATTTTAAAATTTGTAAATAAAATTCGTAAGTAAATTTTACCTTTGAATTTTTCCGTCAGTGAAATTTTGTCCGTACGTACAAAATTTCTTGTAGTATATAATCTCATTTTTTATGTATTATGTTTTGTTAAACATATCAAAATAAATTAAAAATATATGATTTACTCTTTACAACTCATAACCCCACAAGATTAATAATTAATTTTCATATTACATGTTTAGTGAGTTAGATCAGACTAATCCGTTTTAAAAATGATATTAAAATTGTTGATATTTCAATATTTTATTAACATATCTATCATTTTCTTTTGTATGTTTTCTTTTATTCTCTTTATTATCTAATTTTTTATTTATTTAATCTTATATTCCTTTTATTAAGACTCTGAATATATATTTGAATATATCTCTCGTCACTAAACAATAATTTAGAGGACTAGTTTTAGGGAGAGAAGCAATAAAAAAGAAATCAGAGTTTTAATGAAAGCATATAAAAATAATTATTTCTTGTGACATGGAAAATTCAGACTTCCCATCATCTACTGAAGACTTCTAAAAATCTGTACTTGCGACGAATTACTACACATAAAATTGAAGCAAAGTGAATATATATAATTACAATGTCTTGAAGGTTTACTTAATTATTACTATTATTATTATCACATTTCCATTATCAACTCCAGAAGCTAGTATTTGATGTTCTCACTATTGATCCTCAAAACATTGTTTATGAATGATTTGCCTTGATGCTCAGGTGAAAGGTAGCCCTTGTAGAAATCTGCTACCCCAATTGTTTTGAATAATGCTGGTGTTTGTGGAGTTACAAGAGAAGGTGCTGGACCTATGTTTCCATTCCATTCAGCACCACTGAATGTAGCTATGGTGAACCTTTCTTTCCATGAATTCACCACTGCTCGATGCTCACTGCTCTTATATATCCCGTTTGTCACCACCTGTTAAACCATATACACATAGCAAAGGCAATAAAGTTATAAAGAATTGTCATGTTTATGAATGTTTATATTAATCTTAATTCACTGTACCAAACAATTTAAAATAAAAAAATATAAGTTTTTTATATCTATTTTGTGTTAAGATATAAATTTTAAATCTAACTCACTTGTATTCATTTTATATTATAAACTAATATAATATAACTTTTAACGGTGTGTATTGTTGGGTAGGTTCACCAGGCTGACACAAACATCATTGAAATCTAAGTCCAACCACATAAGAAATTGACAATAACTTCTATTCAAAACCTTAAAATAATGAGTTAATGAGTCTTTCAGCTTTATATAATCTACTTTGTCATTTCTATCCAATGTGAGACATTAACTTACACTTGGATTTAGAGTTGTTAAAATGAGTTACAACCTGTGGATCAACCCGGCCCACAACGGGTTCGACCGAGTTGGATTTGAAAAAAATGTATTTCTTTATGCGGGTCAATTTTAAACTCGGCTCATTTAAATCCGGCTCATCTGGATTAAACTCGTGGTAAGCCGAATTGACTCACCAACCTACCTAATTTTATTTTATTAATTTATTATCTTACAAAACCTTATAACAATATTATTCCACTCATTATACGTGGATTGTATTGTACTTTTTTTTTTTTATTATTTTGAATTGTTTTGAGTTTAACATCATTTTGGACGTGAAATTTATTTAGATTTGAATTACAAAAAGTTTATAACTTTTTTTATTTTAAAAAAATTATAATTAAGTGAGCTAGTGAATCAACCCGTTTAACTCACTTACTTATTTATTTTATTATTTAACTACCATACATGTATGTACTAAAAAAAGGTTGAGAAATTGATAGTAAGTGGTGGGAATCCTTACTTTACAAATTACTTTTGATGCATAATGATGGATGAAAAGGTATGTGTAGTGTAAATTTGAATGACTTACCTCCAAAACATCTCCAATAAAAACCATGAAAGCATTTGGGAGGGGATGAACAGGAAGCCATGTTCCATCTTTTTTGAGTTGGAGGCCTTCAACTTGATTACCCTGGAGAAGGATGGTGAGTGCAGAAGCATCAGTGTGAGGTTTTAGGCCAAGGACATTTTCTGGTTGTGGACATGGAGGATAGTAATTTATCCTTATTGCTTGTCCTGCTTCCCCTATTGACTCTTTAATTTCCTTTCCTCCTATATCAAGTGCTTCCCCAATAACACCATACAACTTCATCGCAAGCTCTCTCATCTCCTTGCAATACACCTCTAAATTCTCCCTGCACTCTTCATCTTTATCTTATCAATGTCTTTTTCATACATAAGAGTAGAAAATTGAAGTCTTATATTTAAAAAGAAAGGAGAAAAACATATTAAAGATGACCTGAAAGGTAGGGGTAGATTAGGAAATAGGTGGGGCTTCCTTAAGTAAGATGGAAGAGTCAAAATGTAGAAACCATCCACCCAATCCGACGGTTCATCTTTAGGCTTCGAAATCATTTCCCCAAATCCCTCCATATCTCCCTCTCTTTGCCAAAGCTTTTTCTTATCTTCCATTGAAAGATTGAACAGTTCTTCAGCTCCTCTCTTTACATCTTCCATCACTTCCATGTCAATTCCGTGATTAATAACCTGTTTTACAGTATCACAATTATCAAAACTTTTATAATCTTCTCCATGCATATATTATTAATAGTACTAAATGGATGTAAACAAATTTTGTATTTGATGGTCGAAAGTTTCACACTTACTTATAATATATAAATCTTATAAACAACTCAGAAGCACGTGCATATTACTGTTGACCACTCTCTTGGTGTATAATTATACTTAACGTGGACTGTGTTTGATATGAATCAAAGGAAGTAAATTGACATTGATAATGAAGGTGTTAATGGAACTTTCAACACATAATTTAATATGATTATAAAAGGAAAAGAATGAAAAGAGATAATAACATTGAGATAAACCTGAAAGAAACCCCATTGTTTGCATGCAAGGTGTAGCTTTTCCAGTTCAGGAGGCTTGTGTTCTTGAGCCAAAAACAAGTTAGCTAGGTCAATGACAGGGATCTGATCAGACAAAGAGTGTGTGTTAGATAAAATTGGAGGGTCAATATTTGGAAGAACATATCTCTCTGGAACTTTGCTTAGTGCCTCCTTTGCCAGTTCTTTCACACAAGGGTTTGATCCAATCTCTGCTATTTCTGCTTCCATAAGGCTATGCTGAATGTTTCCTTCTCTCTCTTTAAGACAAGAGAATGATGTCAAATATATGTGTCGATGTAGTTATATATATATATATATATATATTTACACTTTATTAGCCATTTCTTTTAAAAAATTAATAGCACTTTCTTTTGTCTTCAAGTATTGCGATGGCTTTTAACCTAATGGGTTGACTTTATACTTAATCTTGTGAGTTGGAAAATAATAACAAGAGAATCAAATGAAAAATATGAAATAGTTAATTTTTTATGCAGTATTAATTGATTTTAATTAAAACTACACACGTTGATCATTCTCAAAAGAATTAATTAAAATAACTGAAATTAAGAAATTCAAATTGTGTACGTATATGATGAATAAAAATGGAATTATGGTAATTTTGTTTTATTTATTGAAAGGACAGTTGAGGCTTAGCTATGATCCGTTGACCCCAAATTTAATTATCAGAATAATAATGAAATTAAGGATTCATAGCAAATAAAAGGCTAAAAAAGGTATTATTTTGATAATGAATTCTTCTGCAAATGGCTTAGCTGGGGTGGCTTGTTTTCAGGCGCAGCCATGGGAACATATGAGGAAGAAACGCTTTTTCTACGCTGTGTTCCAATCACATGGCTTCAAATTTATGTTATATAATATATATATCTGGAAAAAAATAGCTTTTATTAATTTATAATAATAAAATATCTTAAGTTGGAATATAATTTAATATAATAATGTGAATCTTTCTGTTTTTTCTTTTCTTATCTCTATTTCTAGTTTTTTTTTTTGTTTTCTCATGAATAAAAGTTCGACCAACCGTTTAAGTAACCTATTAATGTTGATGACATTATCTCAGCAATTAAAATCTCTAAAAAAAAAATTAAAATTCATAATTTTTTTAATTTTAAAATTCAAAATTAAAAAAAAAATAGTGATTTTTACTTTTTGAAAAGAAAAATATTTTGCAAAGATTAAAACCGAACAAAAATATATGATAATTACAAATTTATACGTTCAGAATTTTTTTTATTAAAATCATTTTTTATATAGAGTAGTAATCATTTTTTTTTAATAAAAAAACTTCTAAATCATACTGCCTTAGTTAATTTGTGAAGATGTTAATTTACATATGGTTGATTTGTTGAATTATGATAATATATACTTTTCTATAATAGTAAAAAATTAACATATTTAATTATTTAAGTGAATTTATTTTTCTTTAAAATTAATAAAATTATTACTTTTTTTATTATTATAATTATAAAATTAAATATAAATAATTTATATAATTTCATTGTGAATATTTTTTATTTATTTTGTAAGTAATTTTTAATTTAAAAAATATTAAGTTTGAAAAAAGCAATCAAATTAGAAAAAGTAATTAAATTTTAAAAAACAATCATTTAAACGAAAAAATTAATAAAATAATTATTTTAATTTAAAAAAGAATAATTTAAAATATAAAATTGGAAATAAATGTAAACGGGAGAATCCTTTGTATATAGATATAGATTAATATATAGTTTAATTGGATAAATTAACACTAATGATTTTCTACGTTACTTCGTGTTCAATAGTAGATTATCATGTATAGAATTCAGTCCTACATTATTTATTTTGATTAAAAATGTTTATAAAAGAAAAAGCAATTGATAAAACATATATTATAATACATAATATTAGTGACAGAGAAATTTACATTTTTGTGTCCCTCATGACTGGTTTGTTTAGTTTTTCTTTTTCTTTATCAAAACCTTTTTTTTATTAAAAAAAATCACTATAAATTTAAAAAATTAATGACGTCAGTATTAATCAGTGCTAAAAATAAAATTTTGTAATTAATATGTATTCTTATTATGAGAAATAAACCTTCTATTCCATTACTTGGGTGAGCTATGACAGAAAAGAACAAATTTCTCATATTGTATTCTTGAAGTGATAAACATGGCAGAATAAATAATCATGATAAATTACACTAATCTTATTTTAAAAAATAAATTATTATTTGTGAACAACTAATTTTGGAGTATACTCTTCCTTGTCAATATCTGTTTTTCATTAATTATTTATTTTTCTTATTAAAAGCAAGAACAAAAATATAAATTTATGTTATTATATTATATAATAATTAAAAAAGGTGTACAACGCTTATTAATCGTACAAGTTGTTCAACAGAAAGTTAAACAACGTAAATAAACTACAGTTTTCTAGTTTGACAAGTTTGTGCTTACGTTTCAATCACAGAAATATTGTCCAACGTTGTCGAGTGCTGCCAACCATTTTCTTCTACAAGTTGAAGATTTGAAAATAAGAAATTAATAAAATCAGTCAAATTAATAAAATAAAACATGAGTATAAGTTAATTACATTTTTCCAGAAAAAAATTAACAATATTTTTTACAGTGATATATGTTTCTATCACATAATATAATATTTACTTTGCATTATATTTATACTTTTATCATGAGATTTGTTTTCAAATGTACACCTTTTGGTTATCTTTTTAATGGTTGAAATAAGGGAAAGGAAAAAAAAATATTTATCTAACCTAATATCTTCTTGATCTGTAATATATCAACTTTTGGAAGTTTCTCCATTTAAACTGAATAGCCTTCACCGTTAGCAATTTTATAACGTTAATGCATTTTTTATATAATGATTGTAACACTTAAACTATTATATAAATATTTGTATTTGTTATTTAATTAAAAATTAGGAATATATCATAGTTTTTTAAAAGAATATATATATATATATATATATATAATATTAAATAAAACATTATAAATCTTACACAACTAAGATAAAAGTTATATGAAATATTAATAGAATTATCCATATTAATAACTATAATAACATAGTATATGTACTAAACATTGCACACTACATAAATTTTTCAAAAGAAAAGAAACTCTTAGCTAGCTAAAATTAAACAATTAATCCATCACATCATCACCTTTCACTAAACACATATCATCACCTAATATGCTCACACTGTGAGATGATCATTGCAATAGTAATAACAAACAACAAAGACAAAGACATGGCAAGTCAGTATGCAAAAGAAACATAATAAAACAATTGAATCATATCAAATACCAGTTCAACATTTATAAACATACATAACAGTTGATTTAGACTCAATTATATAGATATATGTCATTGACATAGGACTTCATTATAGGTGTGTGCTTGTAGTAATATTTATGCTTTGTAGAGTCATAAATACAGGGGTTATCACATACCACTCACAAGGTTAGTCTCTCCACTTCTAAGACCAAAAGTTTAGGACTAAGACCTTCTATCATTCTCTTCTCCACCTCATTCCTTTCTATATGAGTTGGATGATTGATAGTATATCAAGATACGTCCTTTCTGAATTCTCATATGTCAAAGCATACATTAAACATCAACATCAAATACAATTTCTCCTTGAAATTCTCTCAATAACAATACCACACAAAATCATAATAAATATCCTCATCTTCATACATACAATTATGTTACTCACAAGCATAATTAATGATTGGACACATCAATACCAAACAACTAAAAAGAAGAAACAAAAATAATATATGGACTCATATTCAACCTAAAATCTCTTGCACAAAGATGACACTTAACACCTAACTTTTCATAACTCATATCAAACACTAAACTAAAAACAACTTATCAAATTCTATTTTATCGTTTTCTAATCTTATTCTGTATATGTAGCCACACAAAACTTAAAAAATTTTACTTAAATTCTTTTATCATTTAGTTTAAAAAACAAAAGACATATTAGATATATATAATTTTAACTTTTAGGTTATATTTCAACTAAGTACACAACTTTACAACAAAGCGCCCATGGCCTAATGGATAAGGCGCTTGACTTCTAATCAAGCGATTGTGGGTTCGTTTTTATAATTTTATCTAGTAATTTTCGTTTTTATTATAAATACAGCCATTTGTTAGCACTTGATTGTGTCAAAATTTCTTTAATTTTTTGTGTCATAGATATGATATAAAGCGTTTCAAAGTATTTAGTGTTTGACTAATTTAACTCAACAAGGAGGTTAATAAAACGACAAATGCTAGAATGATTAACTTTTTGTCCAATTCCTTGGTTATCAAGATCTCAACTTTTATTTGAGTTATAGACGATTTATTTTAACCTGTTAGTAACTTTTTACTTAGATATAATCATGGGTAAAAAAATATTTTCATTCTATAAATCATCAGCTTTTATTTTTAAACTTTCATCCATAAGAAAATTTGCATTTTACTTTTCCCTTAAAATTCTATATATCTATATCACCTTATTTTACTTTTCAAAATACTTTTCTAGAACTAACAATAGAATGAAAAAAAAATATTAGAGAGGAACAGAGTAAATAAAATTATTAGATCCAATAATTAGTCAAAGTTTATAGTATACTTTTTCAAATTTCTTTCTCTAGAGTTTTTTAAAGCCCTCTTTCTACTAGTTAAGTTGTTCTAAACTCCTTTTTGGCTTATAAGTAAAAGGTGAATATTTTTACAGCAGCAAATGCAACACTTTTAAAAATAACTTGTATATAAACTAATTTTAATTTACAGAATGTTAATTTCTTTTATTTTATAAACTTTTATGAAGAAAATTGTGCATACATAAATTAATGAGTGTAGGTCTCAAAAGAAACATTTAATATACTCTTCTTAGGTCCAACCTTCTTTCTCATGTAAGATTCTAACTTCCTATCATATAAACATTTACACATTCAATATATAACAGTATACCTACATGCGTTTTTATTATCAATATTTTGTAATCGTCAAAAACTAACATATAAAGATTGTGTTCAGCTAATTCAGTACTTCTCCTATCAACGATTTTTCCATTTTTTTTATGATACGTAACCATGATTAATAAAACTATCATATTTTATATGAAGTAATCACAAATATTTTATTTGAAAGGAAATAGTAATAACAGAGTATTCAATTATGTTTCCCTAAATGAAAGAAGGAAATTGAATCTAGGTAGAAGTTAGGTGATTTTGGATCTTAAGAACATTATTTATATATGATTTAGGTTTGCCAAAATGCTGGGGTGAAAGGTATCCCTTGTAGAAATCTGCAACCCCAATTGTTTTGAACAAACGTGGTGTTTGTGGAGTGACAAGAGTTGGTGCTGGACCTATGCTATCACTCCACCCTGGACCATAGAATGTAGCTATGGAGACTCTCTCTTTCTCAGAGTTAACCACTGCTCTATGCATCCTGCTCTTATATATTCCATTTGTCATTACCTGTAAAACCATGCATAGCTTATAGGCTTCAAAATTAATCTTTCCTTTTATAAGCAAAATTATTAATTTACGAAAAAGAAGTGAACTTTAAACCTAACTCAATCTCACAAAACTAGTTTATAAGATAAAATTTGTTTTCACTTACATATATTGATCTTATCTCTGGTCGACATGAGATTTTCAAAACTTACCACTTGTTTCAATAAACATCATACTAATAAAGATTTTGAAAAGAAGGTCACAAATCTTTTTGCTCTAAAACGAATATATCAAAGGAATATGTCATAATAATGTGATTAAGATTAAAAAAAAAGAAAACTTTGGCAATGAAAGTTGAATTAGTTACCTCCATAACATCTCCAAGACTAATGATGAAAGCATTTGGGAGGGGTTGAATAGGAAGCCATGTTCCATCTTTGTTTATTTGAAGGCCTTGAACTTCATTGGCTTGGAGAAGAATGGTGAGAGCAGATCCATCAGTGTGAGGTTTTAGGCCAATGACAGTTTCTGGTTGGGGACAAGGAGGATAATAATTTATCCTTATTGATGGCCCTCCTTCACCTAATGACTCCTTAATTTCCTTTACTTCAATACCAAGTGCTTTTCCTATAAGGATAAAAATGTTGATGCCAATTTCTCTCATCTTTATACAATAATCCTCTAAATTTTCCCTGTAGCAATCATCATCAAATGATTTTAAATATAATTATCACAGGAATTAATTATATTTACTTTACTTATCCAGCCTCTCAATCATTTCTAATCCAAGGTAATAATCAACTTTTACATAATTAATTTTAATAATTAAAATTTATTTATTTTAGAGTTAAATATTCTTTTTTATTTTTTTTTAAATTTTGAGATGAAATTAAAATTGATTTTATTTTGATATTTTGGTTTTTAAATTTTAAAAATAAATGAATAAAATCCTTTTAATATGATTATGTTAAATTTTTTTATGTATCAAATGTGTTTTTTAACTTAAATTAAAGTAAAAATATGTTAAATAGTATAAACAATTCAAATATAAATATAATACATGTTAAACATATAAAAAAAATATAATTGAATTAAAATGATTATACACATTCATTATAAAATTTAGAGACCAAAATTTATCCAAATTTCAAACAAAAACGAATTTTAATTTTGTATCAAAATTTAAACAAAACATATTTAATTCTATATTTTATGTTACGGTACCTAATAGTCTCATGTCCCTTCCCTTAGAAATAAAAAGATGAAGAATGATTTAAAGTGTAGTTTCGACTCTTAAATAATATAAAAGAAGTGTGTGTGATAAGAAAATTTAAAAATAATGATAAACAATAATTAAGAAAAAGAGGGAGAACCTGAATGGCAGTGGTATGTTAGGGAATAGGTGTTGGTTCCTTAAATGAGTGGGAAGTGTAAGAATGTAAAACAAATCTACCCAGTCTGATGAACCTTCTTTTGAACCCAGCATTCCACTAAACCCTTCCATATCTCCTGGTTTTTGCCAAAGCTTTTTTTTCTCTTCCATTGAAAGCTTGAACAGTTCTTCAGCACCTCGCTTCACATCTTCCACCAATTTCATGCCAACTCCATGATTAACCAGCTGGATTATTACATAGCCATAACTTATTTATAGACATTGAAATGAAAAGGGAGGGAAGAGATGAAGATGGTAACCTGAAAAAAACCCCATTCTTTGCATGCAAGGTGAAGCTTTTGAAGTTCAGAACCCTTGACTTCTTCAGACAGCAACTTGTTTAGGTCAATGACAGGAATTTCTGGTTGAAAGTATCTCTCTGTGGTTGCTATTTCTTTCACAGATTCAGTGAGAAGAGAAGATCCCAGCTTTGGTTCTTCTGCTTCCATCATCACAGTTCCCTATAGACTCAGATGGGTTCTCTCTGATCTCAATGTTTAAGACTTTAATGGCAGAGATTTTTCAACCACACCAGTCCGATACTTGAGGCTTTTCGTCTTTTTTTTACCACATGAATGGGTAGTCAATTATTTAGTTTTAAATCTATGAAATTATGTTTCATGAATTAAATAATCTTAATATTAAGTTCTATTTCAAATAATATTTTCATATTAAATCATTAACCATTTTATAATATTTAGAAAATTTAACTCTCAAAATCTAAATCAAATTTAATATTGTTTTAATGTTTCATTCAATAATAAACCTAATTATCATTTAAAAGAAATAGTTCATTTCATTTCGCCCTATTAACTATCATTATAAAAATATTTGTAAATAATGACCCATTTTAGTGAGTGAAAATAATTACTGTGAATAATTTAGATATTAATTTATAAATTAAAAATTATTAATAACTAAAATAATTTTTATTATGAAATAATTTTAAATTAATCATTAATATTAGTTCTCAAAGTTTTCAAAATTTGTTTTTAAATAGTCTTTAATTAAGAAATTAAATATACTTTTAATTACTAACATTAATTAGTATTTAGTAATTTTCTTATAGTATATTAATATCTCAATTAACTGATATAATTATAATCATTTAATGATAATGTAACTTAAAACACTAATAATATCATAAGACAGTTGAGATACTTAATTGGAATTAGATCAAATAAATATTCTTTAATTAAGAAGTCATAAATTCATATAGCTATTGTTAATTAATTATTCATTTATCAATTATTTATTGTTGTATCAAAATTTAAATTAATTTATAAGTTGTTTTCTCAATCATACCTACTCTTTAGACAAGATGGAAGAATATCAAAAGAAAATATCATCTCACAAAACAAGTTGGCCCATTTTGTCCTGACCCATCCTTGCCCCATTAAAAGAGGGTTAGATAGGGTTGATTCACCACAAAAAAAATGGAACAAAAATTAGAATCCCTTTGTCTGTTTTTTTTTTTTTCAATTTCGATTTTATCCTTTTTAGTTTTTCTGTATATATACTTATAAATAAATATTTAAAGTATATTTAATTATAGATATTTTTTTAAGTTTTTAATTGATTAATTAGTATTTTTAATTGAATAAATTAAAATAATGTCACGTTAAATCATTCTATTATAACTAATAATTGCAGTTTAATTTGTAAGTGTTAATGATTTAAATTATAATAGTATTGTATATTTACATCTTTAATCTTTTTAATCATTTTTATTTATTGATGTTAGAATAGGTTATAACTTCTAAGGTAGCCCGTCAGATTAATTTAGATATTAGAATGTTATTCAATAATATTTAAATATTTTTAATACTTAATTAATTTGTTTGACAAGCTAGTAGCTTAATACTTTAATTTTTAATTCTTTAATAATATTTGATAAGATAGACACTTTCATAAAATAATAAGTTGAGTTCCTATGATTGTATTGTAATATATGTATAACATTTTAAATTTATGATATTGTCTATACTCTTTCAATGGAGGTGTGGAATAACATGAAATAAAAGATGTTAGTATAATTAACTTGTTTGCACATGCTTTGTTGGGTGGCTTATTTTCCGGAACAACAAGGAATAGTACACGTGGCATTTTCTTCCTTGCACGTCACTTATTCCATGCACATGGGTGTCTGTCTGAGGTGGTATGAATTTTTTGTGATGGCCCACTGAATAGTAGTTTCATTAATTGGCTTATTTATGGTGATCACGTGATTGTCTAAAAAGAAAAATGATTCCATATATCAATGCTAGTCCAACTTAGGAATTCAAACCAACCAAAGGAGAAAGAAATCCATTAATACCTTCATTGTTCTTTATAGTTCTTGAAGGATTATAAGACAATATTAGCAAACATTTAGAAAAAAAAAATGTTAGAAGGGATAAGAGTGAGAAATAAGGAATTTATACCAATATGTAATAAATTGAATACTTGGATAAGAATATTTGTAAGTAATGTCTTACTAGATAAAAATGTTTAGAGTTTATCTGTAAATTATCTTGAACAAGTAAGTTGAATAATAATAACAAATCAAATAATTGGATCAAAGTGTTAAATTAGAATGCAATTAAAATATTAGAGATGAAATAATGAGTTAGTATTCAAAAATACAAAAAATAAACAAGGCTAGTCAAAGTGGACTAGTGGATTGAAAACTTCAATCTAACACACCAAATTTTAGTGGGATGATGGGCTAACTCTCAATCTATCACCTACTTTGTCAGACCCATAAAGTATTTTGAGTTCGTTTGTGTTATTTGAAAAACTTTTGATGATGACAAGAACATGTGTCAAGTTCGTTAGACATGTATGAAGTTGTCTTTGCTCTTACAATTTTCAAATCATACTCTAGGACTCTTACAAAACACATTGAAGACGGGAAAGATGTGAATAACGTTTTATTTCACACATTATCTAATGATTTATTTGATGTGCATTGTTCTACAAGGAAGCTAAAGATGTTAAAGGTTCTCTTGTTCTCAAATATATTGCGAGAAGATGTCAGTAGACAAAGGTTTGTTATTGAAAACTTCTAGCATTGGGAGATTGTCGAAGGTAAGGACATCAAGATTTAGATTAATGAATGTCATAAGTTGCTTGGAGATATTAAAGAAAAGAATATAATACTTGATGAATTCATTTTAGAACTTTAGATCGAAAAACTTCCACAAAACCTAAAACAGTGACATGAAAAACTTATAATATTTTACTTTGTGATGTTTCTTTTTTTGTTAACTTTAAAAATGTTTAATTTGTCATTATGTGTTTAAATGTTGATAACATGTTAATTTTTGGTACATGTAATAATGATATAGTTCTTAGATTAAGGTTGTTCTTGAAATCTAAGTTTGAAATGAAAGACATGAGTGAGATAAATGTAATTTTAGGAGTTAGAGTCATAAAGAAGGGGGTAGTATATTACTATCATAAGATTAATATACTAAGAAATTTTTTAAGAAGTTTGGTTTTTATTACTTTAAATCAATTATCATCCCTGGTGATGCTAACTCTAAATTAAAGAAATTGGTGAAAAATCTATTTCTCAACTTCAGTATGCCTAAATGATTGAAATTTTATTGCATTTAATGAGCTTTTATATACTAGACATTGTTTAATAGGTAGAATGAGTAGGTACACTCAATGTCCTAATTATGATAGTTGGAATGCACTTGCAAGACTCATGAAGTACTTAAAGGTACAATGGATTATGCCATTGAATATAATAGATGATTGGAAGGCTATAGTAATGCTAACTGGATATCCAATTCAAATGAGACAAAGTCCACTAGTGATTATTGTTTCCACTTAGGGAGGTACTCTTAAATGTAAATTAGCTAGGCAAAGGATTATTGCAAGATAAAAAATGAAATCATAGTTTGATGCTCAAAATGGCTAAAAGTGAAGTTGAGTGGTTAAAATATCATCTATATCAATGCATTGTGATTGCCAATATAGTTATAACTAAAAACAAAACTTACAATAGAAAGAAAAAACATGTACAATTGAGACATAATTTGATAAAACAACTACTAAAAATTGTACCAATTTCTATTGATTATGCTATTAGAATGGAATCTAGATATCATTTAACGAAATACCTAGTGAGAAACATGATTTTAGAAACATTAAAGGGGAATGTGACTCATGCCACTTTCAAGCAAACAAGTTATGGAAACCTAACCTTTATGATTGAAAATTTTATGAATATGGTTTATATGGATAAAAATAAGTCACCAGTTAACTTTACTAGCACTCATATTGATTTAATATCAAATTTGTTCATTTTTATAGTGAGTGAAAGTGCTAGATATAACTAAGAGGTTAAACTTTGTAGTTAAAATTCTATGTGCTATAAAGTATTTTATCTTCTAATAAAGATTTTATTGACTCTTATATCGCTTATGGGGATGTGTGATTTATAACATACACTTGATGAAATCACCTATATGAGGGTCAAGTGTGATATGCTAATTCTTACCATTATCTAAGCATAATTTTAGTAGCAAATTCAACTCTTTTCTAGCTCGAAACTTGCTTAATCATCTCTTTTATCTTGTTTTTATAAGTAGTTGTGTTTTGGGCTACATTGATGTAATTTCATCACCAATCCCCTTATTTTGTAGCTAATACAGTGCTTGGAAGAACCTTCACTAAAGTATAGAGTTGAACCAGCCACAAAAGCAAGCAAATTTGTGTAAAACAAGAGGAATCATAAAAAGTAGAATGCCTAGCGCTGAGCGCCCAGGCCTGGTGTTGAGTGCCACTCCTAAATGATGAAGAATTGCTGATTCCAGAGGCCAGGGCGCTGGGTGCTCAACACTAGCACTGAGTGCCCATTTTCTCGAAATTAATTAAGGCGTTGAGCGCCTAAGCCCAGTGTTGAGCATTGGCCCTTTATGAAGGCCAAATGTCAAAACCCGAGAGCAGGGCGTTGAGCGCCAGATCTTAGTGCTAAGCGCTGTCGGTGTTGATGTGACAAATTTGTCTATTTAGCTCGAGAACGCGAACAAAACAGGTCTTTCGTTCTTCGGAGGCGCGATTTCATTGTTGGAGCTCATGGAGGCTGCGATGAGCTTGTGGGAACATCTCCTATACTTCCTTTGGGTCTCCTTCTTCTTCCATCATCCATGTTTGTAAGCTCTAAGGTTCTCCATGGAAATGGAGAACCAGATCCATCTTGTTGGGGATAGTTATAGCCCATGAATTCTTGTATAATTATTGATTGATTCAAATATATATGCCTTTTTCCTTCAATTGCTAGTTTCTTGTTTCCAATCTTGATGCTCACATGTAATGATATGTTCATAGCTTGATTTATGGTTCATGAGGTATAGAGACGTATCTTATGACCTAGATCTGAAACAAGAGGCCTGGTGGGGGCTTAGATTCTAGGGATGGAACATGACCCATTGGTGTTCTTAAGATCCTAGTTCTTAATGCAAGTTTTTCTTATTAATTGATAATGAGATTGATTGTTAATAGGGGATCTAGGCTCTTTCACCTAAGGATTAGGGCTAGAGTAATTTTGTGGGTTGACATTAGTTAATTGTTGGAGAGGAGATGAAATTGTATGCACAAGAACGAAATATGTGAAACCTAACTTTAGCAATATCATTTCATACCATTTCTAGTATATTCCAATTCTAAGTGCCTTCAAATACAAAAGTCCAACCTTGTAATTATTTGTAAATTTATCTTCTTTGCACTTGTTTGTAAATTTATATGGTGTTTTTGAGTCTATATGAGTTGTTAATCATACAATTCTCCAATATTATGAGTCTCTTTGGAAAATGATACTTGGTCTTATAATTTTATATTACTTAAAATGATTCGGTACACTTGTCGAAATGTAGTGTCGTATCATCTATCAACAAAGTGAGACCACCATGGGGTATAGGCAAGATCTTTAGAGCATTCATGAATACTATGCATGTGTATGACCCATTGAATGCAACACAACAAAAATAACAAGAATTGTGATATTGTATTGTGATTGATAAATCAGTAACATAGACCAAGTATTATAGCTTTTTATACCAACTGTATTGTTTGTTAAATTTCTAAATTTAAGATTAGTTTATATAGCTTGTTATACCAATTCAGACAAGATTCATGATTTTCTACTTTCATTATTCTATCTGTTGTCTTTTGCATAGATTATTGTAAAAACAGAGTATTGCAAATGGTCTGCAACGTATGCCCCTCCTTTTTAGCAATTCGCTGTAGAGAGGTTGCCTTCTTTTTGGAATGAAAAATCCATGAATGTGACGTTGCCCCCTCTTTTCCTTATAGTTAACAAAATCCTTCTTCATTTTCTCAACTAAGGGGATCTATGATCTTGTAGGTCAAGTATTCTCCACTCATAAATAAGTGTCTCTTCTTAAAATCACATCTTCTATCACTTTCCTCTCTTATCCTCTATTTTCTTATCTTGTTTTTTTTTTCTTATGAGTTTTCTTGATGATTCTGCGTTCCTTTTATCAACTAAAATGTTTTCATTGTATTCTAAAAGATTCCACATTATATGATAGATAAATCCTTAAAAATAATAATCATTCACATACAGTGAAACCATTCTTGTTCGTACTCTCAATCATCTACTACTTACTTCAAAGTAACAATGTAATATTTATTTAATTTTGTAAAATTTATAGATTAGAATGTGAATGTTTACTTAATAACAAATTGTATGTTTAATTTTGCAGAGTCTGTGTTTAAAGTATAATGCTGTTGAAATTTCAAAAAATTTGCGTTATGTATTACATTAAATAAATATTAAATTTCTGTTTGAGATTATAAAAATTGAGTACTCTCTTTCCATGCAGGTGAAGTAGGTTCAGTTCTTAACAGGGTTATTTCTCCTCTCTTTCCATGCAACCAAACACCTCTTAAAATATTTACTTGAAATTACAAGCTTGAGCATGCTAATCTGTTATATCATGGGGTGATCTATCAGCAGCTAAAACACAGGATAATATACTTTTAAAATTCAAATTCCAGATTGTGAAACTTGCGAAATCGTATACACAAGGGAAGAATTGAAGAAACATTTTTCTTTGATTTTGTGAACATGCAAAATCTGTTTGTACTGGTGATTGGCCTTTTGAGAATATCAGAGAGAGTAAAGTAAAAATTCTACTCTTCCTATTTTCTAGCTTGAGAGATAGCCTGCCTCAGGTATTTGAAAGCTTTCTGATAATTTAAGAAACCCAAAATCCAGAAGTCAAAGTTGTCCACTGTAACTATTTCTATGTACTTTTGTGAAGGCTTCTTCACATGATGGCTTTGGTTAGCACACCTTATCTTTTCAAGTGGGATCACAACCTGCAATCATAAATATAGTTTTCAAATTTCATGTTAGAAAACATTAAGAGAAACATAATTATTAGTGTAAATATATGTATTTGTGTGTGTTACCTTGTAATGTATTCTGATCAAATGACCATTGGAAGAATATGCCTTGATTGATCTCTCACTGCAAAAGGCAACTTTATCAGTGGATATGAATAACAGTCCTGCTAGAGGACCAGATGTGGTTGATATGTAACACTGAGATGCTTTTAGCAGTTTCTCTCCATTTTTTACACTGAATAGCTGCATGAACACTTTTTCCACTCCTCCCACTTGAAGAATTCTAGCTCCTAAGCTTAGTTTTCCTTTTACTGTATCAGTTATTCTTGGCCCAAGTTTCACTGCATATCACCAAAAAATTATCAACCAACTGCAACTTTTTAATGAGTAACTATGTGTACATAAAAGAAAACATACCATGTTCTCTGAGTCCAGTTGCAAAGCTGTTGGTTTTTCTCCCAAGCTTGTTCACCCTGTTAAGAACTGAACCTACTTCACCTGAAAAATGTAACAATAAATTAGTGTTTTTAATATAATCATACACCTTCATTGAAGACTTGATCAAGTAAATAACTTTTCTCTCATTTTGTAACTAAAGAATTGATCAAATAACCATATAATAAATGATATAATATCTCACCTTGTTTTGAGCTTGTTGTAGATGTGTTGTATTGGGGAGCAGGATCAGGTAAGTATCTGTGTTGTGATATTTTGTCACCCAGGTATGCTGCTGAAGAGAATGGAAATCCAATTAGCATCTCTTGAAGAAAGGCTGCCATAATATCTAACCTTAAAGAAGACCTCTTCTTCTGTGATCTTCAATTAGATATACCAAGTGTGTGTGGTGGATGAGGCCTTGAGGTCAGAAGATGTATATATAGCAATGAAAACATAGAAGATGAATCTTGAGCTTTTTTTCAGATGAGTCATATGCTTGTCATCATGAAAAAATAAAGGGAAAATGGTTATTCTGTGGTTGGAGATAACTTTTTCAGCTTACTTTTTGCACAAAATGAATGTCATGGCTAAAGGTCCTCGTCAAGATTAACGAAAAAAAAGATCATTACCAAAAGTTGATATAATGAGTATAATAAATATGGTAACTTCTTAGTGAGCAAGGCTTGATGATGATGGCATTATTGATTATGAAAATGAAAATAAATAGGTACAACAGTTAGAATATTGAGGTCGGTTAAGCTGATTAGTCGGTTCCTTTTAGGGCAATCATGCTTTATTCAAAATTATAATGAAATGATCTCTTCAAAAGCTCTTTGCCATAAAATATATATTAAAGGGGAAGCTTTTTGTGAATAGTAATAAGCTTTCTGACAATATATTTTGGGGAACATGTCATGTTTAGTTTGAATATTTTATGACATATACCAGACATAATACGATGTATTAACTACTTTTCTGGTATACATTTTCTTGTGTGGCCGTCATAAATGAGCTTTTCGTGCTGGCAAGTTAGCTTTCTGATGCCATACAAATATGCTATCTCAAGCATTAAGATATCAAATCTAGAGGAAAACCATGAAAAGAAAAAGGAAAACACTCCACTATTTGTATGAAAAAGACACTAACACAAAAATACTTTTGACTTATGTTATTTTTTATGTGAAAACTCCGACGTTATAACTAGTAATATTAAATTGACATTGGAGTTCGATATTGATGTTCAAAGACGTTGGCCTTTACTATCAGTGTTTTTCTTTTCCAGTTCTAAGGTATCCCCTTAGGTTTTATTCTAAATCCCACTTAAATACCTCCACCCTCATAACACTTTCCTTACTTTACGGAATATTGTAGCTTATATAAGTTTTAAATGCCTCTTCATATAATATAAGAATATTATATAATATAGGCTATTAAAAACTAATAAGCCCAAAATAATCACAAGTCACATACATTATTTATATAACTTCACCTTTCATTATTATTTTCAGATCCTCTAACTCATTTGAAACAACAATGCACTCCACCATATGCCAACATCTTATATCATGTAAATATTCCATTTTTGTTTCATTCATCATGTTACATATAAATTCTATACTATAGTATCAATATACCTAACTAATATATATCCTGAAACCAAACGTCATCACATAAAACATATATATACCGCATCACTTTATTATCACACATATGCCTATCTTTACATCATAATACATAAATCATGGCAACATAGTAAAGCGTTACATTTTGGAAGGAAAAGGACCAATGCACTTGGCACTAAAGAGATTAAGTTACATAAAACAAAAAAAAAAAACACAAGTATGTCTCATGTCCCTTCCTTTGATGACACATTACACTTGAAAGGAAAACATAGTAAAATTCAAACATGCATTACAAATTACTAACGATGGTATACTAATTGGAGAAAAATAACAAAAACACTATAGTGCATGACATAAGTAGAAGAAGACCATAATGTTACACTGCCTAGCATTAATAATTTAAAGATAGACAAAGTTACATCGCATATTAAAATAATTTAAATACATACAAAGTTGCACCGCATAAAATAATGCACGATACTAGATAATATCATTTTGAATGATTGACTTCTAATATTTCCAAATACTTATATAATAATATCTTCACCATTACATAAATAACATAAATAAAATATAATATTGCATAATAAAACACTCAAGTCTTCTTTTTAAAACTATATAAATTATAATATTTACAAATTATATAATATGTATAATGATAAAGAAAACAGGCCTTCGCAATTTTCTAAATTCAAAACTAAATTTTATATTCACTATACATATTATTAAATAATATTTAAACTCATACCACCCATACTTAAATCAAATTCATAACACAATAATATATTGTTAATCCAATTCTAACCCATACAAACCATGCTACCAATCTCAATCATTATTGTCATATGTTTTCTTCCGTAGTCTAGCACATATGACCTGATCATCTAACCAGGGCTTACGCACCAACGCAGGACTTTCCGATTCACCAAAATCGGGCCTATGCACCAACACAGGACTTTTCGATTCACCAAAATCGAGCCTATGCACAAACACAGGACTTTCCGATTCACCAAAACCGGACCTACGCACCAACGCAGGACTTTCCTGTTCACCAAAACAGAGCCTACGCACCAATGTAGGACTTCCTCGCATCATTTGCCATTGAGTATGTAAGAAAACATAGGATTCGCAGTTACCCACTAGCATGTTTTATCAAACAACCCTTATGGTAAACAACAACTCAACAAACTCATGTTCCACTTGACACATAATCCCATTAACTTTGCAATTACACCAGGCAAGAACAACATTAAGGATCATGTCTTTCATCATTACAACTCACCATATAATTGTCCTTACAACCAACACACATTATGGTACATAAGCTCACAACATTGCAATCATCAACAATTTCCGAGAACATTTCTAAACGCACACCAAGTATTTAACACAATCATGCATTCGAAAAATATCACAACATTAATTAACGTAAAAGTTAAATGTAAATGATGATAGTTCTCCTTACATCCCTAACACAACGATACAGATACACAACAAAAACTAGACAGGCTCACTCCCTAAGGCCCCAAAAGATTTTCGAAAACCAGGCTTTGATACCAAATCTTGTAATGCCCCGACAACTTATAAGGAATGTTGACTGCCCCCACACATCAACACGAGACTTTCCAGTGCGCTTTGTCCTCACTCGCACACTTTCCGGGAAAACTTCCCAGAAGGTCACCCATCCCTAAATTACTCCAGGCTAAGCATGCTTAACCATGGAGTTCTTATGGGTTAGGCTACCGAAAAGCAAATGCATTTGTTCATATGAGTAGCCAAATTAATTCCCTTAAGCTATCCTTCAACCGTATAGTCCCACACCTATATAATCTCTAGATCCCTCTCATTCCGGTGTATGTTCGATTCGTCCATATGTCCCTTCCACTGGAAGCCTGTCAGGAGCCGCTCCTTGTTCGTGCCTCTTGCACTGGCGATCACTCCCTGCCCTCGTCAGTGCCCGGGTGTCACATGCCCACCAGTTTTCACTTGGTTCGTCCTCGAACCACACTGTACTGGGAAAGGCTAGGCTCTGATACCATTTGTTCCAACTCATACAACCCCTAACCTTAACTAAACACAACTACACCTAGACACCAAAGAACCAGTGTAACAATAGTACCCACAGTACTGGTTACACATCATCAATGCATTCAATAATATATCTTTGTTCGTGAGAAATATCTCAATCATGTAGGAAACATACATATATCACAAGATCATTATAACGTAAGGAAAATACCTTTCATATAAAGGATTCCCAAATACCTGAGACTCATATACACATCACAGTACTCACGCTAACACACTGATCAATAATATAATCCATCATGCATTAATGTGTGAAGAAGGATAGTCTCGTGTTTGGGTTCTTAGGAGAGAAAATGAGGGTTGTAGGCTTCATTAATGAAGGATGTATTAGTATATATGTATGGAGGCAAGTGTTTGGGGTTTAAGTAAAGTGAGATGGGAGAGAAGTACTGAGAAGAGGTTTGGCTTGTGAAAAGAAAAAGAAATTTCGGAGGGGTACATGTTTATATTAGGTGAATCTGAAAGAGAAAGTAGAATGAATGGTGAGGGGGAAGGGTACGAGAGTTAAAAAAGGAAAGGAAAGGTTTGGGTTTCAGGTGTTGGAGGAAGATGGGTTTTAAAAAAAAAAGGAGAAAGAAGAAGAGAATGTATGGAAGTGGTTGTATGGGTTTTATAATATAAGAAGAATATTAAATGGGTTGGCTAAAATGGCCTTATGGGGTGTAATTCTTTGGAGTGGTGGACGTGATTTAATTTAATTTAATTGGAATAATTAAATGTAAAATATGGCATCAAATAGTATAATGAAAGTGTACCAAGAAAACTGGAATTGAAAAAGAAAGATAAAGAAAAACTACATAAGTAAATGAAATTTAAAAGATAAGACATTAATGAGAAGAGAAGTTAGACCATTTTAAAAGAGTTTTAAGATAAGTTAATAGAGTTATTGTAAGGCTTGAAAATTCTTTTAAAGCGATTGGGTCTTATGTTAAGGCAGCTCGGCCCATAAACTAAAGACAACATGGCTTTGGGGGAAGATTTCTCAGAAGTCTGATTCACTTTTGCTCAAACCCTTTCTCTCTCTAGAACCTTGTCCTAACCTTGTGTTCTGCCTTCTCTCTAGATTTCCAACAAATTGAACCGTTCGATTCTTGATTTGGTGCTGCCAAATCATTCCTGGCGTAGAGGGTTTCGATTCAAACCGAACAGTTCTTCGTTCCAGCGGGTCCTATAAGCTCGACTCTTGGAAGTACTGTTAGGGAATTTCCAATTAACTATACTGTGAGAACCCAAGTAAGGGGAGCTAATTATTTTTGTATGAATTTATTTTATAAAAATAAAAATATATGTATGTGAATGTTGAACTGGTGTGATCTTGTGAAACTGTTTTATGTTGAACTGGGTTTGCTTGTTAGATTGTCCAAGGGATTGGAGTTTGATAAGGAAAACCTAGGCTCTTGCACCTAAGGGATTAAGGCTAGAGTGTTTTAATGGATTGACTTTAGTAAATTGATAGAGAGAAGATGAAATTGGTTATACACAAAAGTGCATTGGTGAAAACTAACCTTAATAATGTCATTTCATACCATTTCTAGTCTTTTCCATTTCCAAGTGCCTTCAATACCAAAGTCCAACCTTGTAATTATTTGTGAAGTTATTTTCTTACACATGCTTGTAAATGGATGTTACGTTTTTGAGTTTAAATGAGTTGTTAATCACACAATTCTCTAATATTACGAGTCTCTTGGGAAAACGATATCTGGTGTTACCGGTTTTATTACTTGAACGATTTGGTTCACTTGCTAAAGTCCTAACATCAACCACCTTAGGATGATAATTTTTCATATTTCACTTCAACAATAAAAACACAAATTCTGATCTTTTCACCAAAATTTGATTAGCCAAATTTGATATAACAAATAAACATCAATCAAGACACATGCAAAGAAACCTTGAGAATTATTCTTAATATAATCATCTAAAGATAAAGGTATACAATCCTCCTTACACTTATCTTGGATCCTTCCAAGTGACGTGTCTTCAAATTTAATAAGTTTTCATTATTACAAATTTTGGATTTTATGATCTATTTTAGAAATGGTTTTAAAGTCAGGGTTGTAAGTAAGAAAAGATGTAGTAGTTTAACTCTAACATTATATATGATCTTGTAGTGTGTATACTTGAATGATATTAAATATGCTAACTCATTAATGCAAAGAGATATTCTAAGTTCACTACAAATCGGATCACATAGATTAAGATGGTGAAAACTTGAAAGAGATTTGTGCATCAGACTTGAGTGAATAGATGCATTAAGTATCTTGATAAGATGAAAGATGTTAATCTCACGAGACATGCTTAATAGGAATGTGAATCATCTAAATTTTGTGATAATTACACTATGAATTGGGAATGAAATTGAGGATTTCGATACCTTGTCATTGAAGAGGTGATTTCAGCCAACAAATAAAAACATTGTTATCCATTAACATGACTATAAAATTCATTTTGTCATCCTCCTCGGAAAATACAAGACCACATTGCAATATCATTTTGTAAGTTAAAACCTTGTGCGTTTGACAATCTAGAAGACTGATTTGAACCAAATACGATCTCCACAAAAAGTATTACCAGACATTTTGTGTAACGGATAGAAACCGAGACATAAAACAAAGACCCAAATCCATAAATGTTAACATGTCTTTAATATGTGTTTTGTTGATTGGTATGGTCATATATAGTATTATGTTATAAATATTTATTTACATATTATTATATTATAAATATTCTTTTAAGAACTTAGTGTAATGCAGTTGTATATATTTATATATATAGATAATTCATGAATGCTTTTTATTAGCTATCTCTTTCGTATACACTTAATTTTTGGGCCATTAAATCACTAAATTAAATTGTACAATAAAATTTTAAATAGAAAAATATAGTTATGTCGATGTATATATTGTTTTTTAATACATTTATTGCTATATTATTACTGACATATACATGTGCAACAATACACTTGGTGTAATCTACCAATTATAATAAACCAAACTATAGCTTTAATTAATGAAGTTTGCTTCATTAATTTCCACATGATTTATGCATAATTCTTCTCATTACTTATATATTTCATTCTATATATATACATGCATCATCTGTCTTCTGCACTGCGTGACCACCTTTCCTTTCATCATTTAGGCTCTCATATGAAGCTATATTTTTCCTTATTGCATTCTATTGCAATGATTTCATCTCAACTCTTATATTTCAAGGTTTGTCATGAAGACATATTCAAAGTAAGCCTTGCTCTTTAGCCACAATGGGTTGCTTTAGCTTGAGAAATCGCCTTCTCAAGATAATTGATAGTTTTCTGGTATTTTAAGAAACCCAGAAACCAAAACTCAAAATTGTCTTCTGTAAAAATCTCTAAATACTTCTGTGTTGGCTTCTCAACATTCCTACTCGGCTTCATGTACTTAATCCTCTTCAGGGGAATTGAAACCTGTGACAAGACATAATCATTTTCGAATGTAAATAATGTCAATGATGTATTTCGACTAATCAAGGAAAGAGTGAGACATTTATTTATTTATTTATTTTTCTTTATCATGTCTTTAATTATAGCTACCAAAAGCTTGAGGTCAATGAGATTTTGACTCTCCACATTTAAGAAAAAAATATATATTTTAACCCTTCAAAAGTTTAACGTGGAATAAAAATAAAAAAAGTTGAGATCATATAAGAAGAAAACTTAGAGTAATTGCCTTAGTATTTTGGGTAAAAATAATGTCAATCCTTACATTATTTTTTCTATAATATTCTTCTAACAATCCATCAGAAACTTTCTAAAAAATTAAATATATTTTCTTATTTATTAATCGCTACGTGTCGAAAAATGATAAGTGAAAGTGACACCTAAAAATAAAAGATACGATATAATAAAAAGAGAGATAAAGAGAAATATAGAGATTGGCAAGGTGTTTAAGAATAAAGATGATAGTTTTATGACCTTATAACGGAGCCTGCACATGTGGCCTTTAGTAGAAAAGACTTTGATTGATCTCTCAGTGCAGAAGGAAACCTTGTCTGTGGAAATGAAGAGAAGACCTGCTAAAGGGCCTGATGTGGTTGACAGATAGCACTGTGAAGCTTTCAAGAGTTTCTCTCCATTTCCCACATTGAAGAAATGCTTGAACACTTTCTTCACTCCACCAACTTGAAGAATTTCAGCACCCAGACTCAACTTTCCCATAACAGTCTCACTTATAGTTGGCCCCAGCCTCACTGAAAAATTTCATCAATGTCAAAATGTCAAAATGCTTGAAAGCTAGAATCTACTCTGCCACCTTGTAAGTGCATGCATGTTTTTTACTAACCATGTTCACGTACTTCTTGCGAAAAGCTATCAACTTTCCTTCCAATAATAAGCTTGTTTATGAGAGAATATATTCTACCTGAAACATAATGTTCATCAGACCATTGCACATGATAAAATTTAACGTTGTACATGTGGGTTAAATAAGAAAAGAAGGTTTTACGTACTTTGCTTTGGTGTTGTGGTTGACAAATGGTATTCATTGGCAGGGTGATGATCAGGTAGGTAGTATCTGCTGAATGAGTTTTTGAGTTTATCACAGATAGCTACGCTGAGCGGATTTCCAAGAAGCGCGGTGTTCATGGCTAAAATGTATAATTCACTATATTCAGAAGAGGTATTTAAAGAGATTAATATTTTCACTTTTTCTTTGGTTACATCATCAAATGTGATCATATATATATATATGGATACAACTGGCATATGACACCTTCACGATGGTATAAGAGCCACGTGGACAGGTTAATTGGTTGCTTTTAGGGAAAAATATGCTACAGAAAAATCCATGTCATCTTTTGAAGGAGTTGCTTTTGAAATTTATAGAGAGAGGTTGTGTACCTTAATGAGCAAGTTTCCATTGTGGTTGATCAATTGACCAATATATTTAAGGAATACATTAACTAATTACATTTTTAAGAAATTAGTTATTTATTTCCATGCATGATTCTCAAAAGCTGAATTGAATTTTTAATTTTTAATTAAAAGTGCAGCTATAGTTGTACACTTTTTTAATTACACTCTTTGCTTAATAGGGTTGTTAGATTAGAAGGGCTTATTAATGTGAAAAGATGTTGCATGATGCAAGCTTTTTTCCAGCTGGAATTTTCAAACTTTTATATGCTACCGTTCTTTAAATTCTAACGATAAGATAAGAAAAAGTAATGATAAAATGATCTTTATTAGAGTGCACACTTATTACAACTTTCATTCATCAACCTTTCTTAGTCATGCTCATCTGCTAAATATTTATATATCTAAATATATTAACCTTACTTATATTTTGATTCATTATAATGTGTTATATTTGTTTAAGAACACTTCTATGGAAAAAGCAGATGTCTATACTAATAAACCAATGTCTATACTGAAAAAGAAGACGGTACCCAACACTTTATTCTTTGCAATATATATATATATATATATATATATATATATATATATATATATATATATATATATATATATATATATATATATATTCTAATCATATTCTACATATTTAATTTTTCTAAATCTTACATCGGTTCTATGAATAACAATTGTCATGTATGAACTAGTGTTATCCACTACTTGACTCACTTTGTCTATGAACTCAAAATCCATCATCACTGTTCGGCCATCATTATTGCTCTACACCTGGTTGTTGTGTTCATTACACATTATTGTCGTCGCTCTTCGTTCATCTCTTCCACCTGTATGAGTGCGACTGTTGTCAATTTTTTCATTTTTGTGCTTGTTCCTCAAATTTATATGTTGTTAATATTTGTGTCCAAGAATTGTAGCATTGTGGTAGGATTGTTAATATTTCTCCAAAACGTAGTGTTCATCCTTCTCCATTATTGCTCACTTTTCACACTACCAAATTCTTATTATTCACTTGCAAATTTATTTTTAATATGAGCCTATAATTTTCTAATATGTTGTTTATTTTTTGTATGTTGGATATGTCATTAATTATATGCTTAAATCATATTTTGTTTATGTTTTTGTTTTTGTGTTGCATTTTATATGTAGGTTGTATATGTAGAATGAAATAGCAGCTAAATATCATTTCAAAAAATATATTTAAAAAGAATAAAAGCTTTTGGTCTCAGTTATTTCCAAAACCAAATTAGAAAATGGTTTATGACAACGGTTCGTTTTACAATCAAACCGCTCTCATAAACCCTTAAAATTAAATAATCATATTAAATCAGATAAAGTCTATTACTTCGGTTGTCTATGAAACCGAAACAGATATATGGTAGCAGTTCTTCTCATAACTATTATTATAAACCTTTAAAATTAAATAATTATATTAAATTAGATAAAGTTTATTGTCTCATTGTTTGTGAAACTGAAGCAATAAAAGATTTATGACATAGAAACAATTTATTTATTTATTTTTGATTTAGTGTTTCAATTTTTTTTTATAATCGAAGTAAAATGTGAATCTTTTTCTTTTGATGTATAACTAAGACAAAAAAATCATTCATTTTTTACCTTATCTTAATATGTTTAAGTTGTAGAATCATTACTTATTATTTTTTGGGTTGTGTTTAAGGAGATCGTTATTGTTTCTGCTAATGAATAATTCAGTGTAATTCTATGATTAATAAAAACATAAAGCAAAAGTGAATTTTAAGAGAAAAAGAAGCTTTAGGATGGAATTGCTAGTGCTTTTACTTCTTGTTTTTTAAGAGAAAACAAGTTTTAAGAGAAAACAAGTTTTTTGTATTTATTGTAAAGGGATTTTGGCCAGATATTCCTTTGTTAACATTTTGCTTTTCTACTTTAGGGAATGGCTTGTTTCATAGTCTAATTAATTTCTATTGGCTTTGCACTTTTTACAATATACCACTTTAAAATATTTCAAGTGAACAACAGTTGGATTTGCTAATCATCACTTGATTGCATATTATTCATACCAATTCCAATCATTTGAGAGAAGGTTGCTATTTTCATACTCTTTTTATTCTTCCACCTAGCTAGCCATTTTTTAATTAAAAGAAAAAACACCCTTTTAAAAAATTGTTTATTGTTACGTAAATTTTTTATTTTGTGACGTAAAAATATTTGTCTCGAAACGTTAAAAAATAATCATGGCAGGATAATTTGTGATGAAATAACATGTCAAAAAAAAGAATGAGACGCCTATTTTTTAACATAATGCTAAATGTGTTGTCACAAAATTAAATACAAATATTATAAAAAATAGCTAATTCTCATAAATTGAAGTGGGATAGAAGACATTATTGTCTACAAATACACGACCTTCACTGTATGGACTGCTAGTGTTGGAGTTGAAACTGTATTTATCCTTCTATTGTATAAATATTATAGCACAGTTTGTGTATTTATCCTTCAAATTAATGCATCAGACAAGTAATTCATTGAGTTTTCAGTGAATGAAAGTCACGGAAAGGAAAATATCAGGTAGTAAGACAAGAGTTTTAATTGAAACCAGATTTCAACCCTTATCTAGATTGATCTTGAATAGCTTACCAAATACTGTTAATTTGATATATGTTCTGTAATCAAGTTGAGGATAAAAAATAAAACGTGAAAATTTCTGCATAACTTTCTTTCATTTCTTAGCGCCTACTAAGAACAGAAAAATTAAAGCACATTTTGGAAATATCCCAGAAAAGACCAACTACATCACCCAACCTTAAGTCCCTTCTCCGGATAAAATCATGGATCCAGTTAATCGTTAAAATATGAGAATTTCCGTATTTGGTGAGAGTTAGAGTGTGCCCAGTGTTTGTGTTCACATCCCAAATGTCAACTTTAATCCCTTCTTTAATCTCATCAGTAGTAGCATTTATCACAGGTAACAAGAACCTCTTTGCCATCTTTGCTGGTACGAGGAGCCAACTTTTTAGATCATGTTCTTGTAGTTTTTTCTTGATCTTCCAGGTGTCTTCTGCCTTCTCAAACAATCTACGACGACCTATCTGTAGCTTCAGCCTTCTCCATTTTTCTGCCACATTCTGCTCCTCCACTGGAATATTCTGTAATGTCATGATTTCTGCACATTCTGGACCATTCTCACCTTCAGTGATAATGTTCTGGAATTCCATGAAAATTTTCTGCAGTTTGATCTCATCCAAATGTTCTTGGTCATTTTGCTCTTCTATGAGAGTACTCTCTATTTCCATCAGAACATTCTTCAGTTTCATGATGTCCGAATGTTCTTGAACATTCTCATCTTCCATGACTGCAAAATTTTCTTGCACATTTTGCTGCTCCATGGTCGCAAATTGTTCTGTCGCATTTATTAGCTTCATGGCTGCTAACACAAACTCCTCCTCCATGGTTAAGATGTCTATGAGATCATGTTGCTGTTCCATGGTTAAGAAAGGATATTTATCATTCTGCTGATCCATCTGAAAATTTTGCTGCTCCTTGGTAAAGAAAAGTTTCTGAACATTCTGCTGCCCCAAAAGAACATTCTGCGGCTCCGAGGTAGTTAAATATCCTCCATCATTCTGCTGCTGCTCCATGGTTTCTGAACGTTCTTGGCCATAATGCTTCTCCATTATTCTTTTCACCAGTTCTATGGCTATCAAATTTTCACGTACATTCTGCTCTTCCAGGAGAATATTCTCCAGCGCCATGCATTCCAAATATAGTAGAGCATTCTGCCCTTCAATCATACTATTCTCCAATTCTGTGGCAATATTCTGCAGTTTCATGCTAACCAAATGTTCTTGGGCATACCACACTTCTATGAGCATATTCTGCGCTTCCATCATAACAAAATCTTCTTGTATATTCTCGTCTTGCATGATATCATTGTGCAGCTCCATGGTTTCCAAATGTTCCTCAACATTCTGATGCTCCCAGGTTTCAAATTGTTTTTCAACATTCTGCAGCTGCATTCTTTCCGAATCTTCTTCAGTGTTCTGCTGCTCCATGATATCCAAATTTAAATCTGGAACACCCTCAAACCTCATGGTTGGCAAATTTATATACGGAACACTATGCGTGTTGCTGTGAGTGTCCTCTTCCATACAAATTATACCTAAGCATATCAGGGAATGTGAAATTATTAACCTTGAAACAATACTAGCTTTTTCATTTTCAGCAAGAAAATACACAATCCATGCAATAGTCATCGAAAGAAAAATTAGAATGATTGATCATGATACACTCCATTACAGGTAAAATTTGATAGCAGATAATAAGAAGAAAAAGAAACTAAAGAAAAGAAGTGATAAATGTAGATACACCCCATTACAGGTAAGTTTGGATATATACTAGAAAAAGATCGATTAGAAGGAAAGAAAACAAAGAAAAGTGATAGTGAAGAAAACTAACATGAAGAAAAAGAAAAGAAAATGTAAGGCTTTGTTGGTATTTTAGTTTTGGAAGTTCATTGCTGCGCTTCAAATCCTCTTGGAACTCGTTAAGAACAATCAGTTGCCACCTTCTTCCAAGATTCCTTTTTCTTTTTCGTCTCTCTTTCCCTCTGTTACTTCGATCAGATGAATGATATAACTGAATGTGATGCCATGACTTACTTGCATATAGTTACTATATATATATATATATATATATATATATATATATATATATATATATATATATATATATATAACCTTTAACTGAATAACGTTTAACTCATTGCAGTAATTTCAACTGCTACACTCTAACTGTTATAACAGTAACAACGGTCGTGCATGCCACTTCCCATGCACACGCACTAACAAGAACGTAAGAACATATGGGTTTTTAGTTGATTTTTTACTATTAATAAAACAGTTTTTTTCTTATATAAGCAGTGATATTTAAACATCCAATAACTCCAAAGTTAATGCTTATAGTATATCACTCACCTTTTGTATATATTTTCTCTCCTTCCTATTTATTACTTCAAGTCATATCCAATACAAAGTTTAAGATCTCATCATACTATATTATGTTTAAGATCTTATTTTCTAAATGTTGTTTTAATACAAAAATCTTATAAGTTTAATATTTTATGTAAATATAATTGTTTATAATAAAAATATATATTTTTATAATTGATATGATTGTGTTTAACATTGAGAATTTTAAATAACAGTATCAACATGTTCCAATTATCATATTCAACTCTTAAATTTAAGATTCTAGCACACTAGTGCAGTGTCCTTTAACGTCATTTCTTAGACGTCGGACCACAAAATATCTAACGTAAATTACTGACCGGTGACATTTTCGTAAATAAGTGGCATATAGACGTCGGTTAGGAGGGCCTCTAACGTCTATAAACAGGCTCTCCTTAACTGTCGTCTACGGGGTTGACAAGTAGGTGAAAAGTTATTTTTTTTCGTCACAGACGTTTGTTCCCGCCACACCGATGTCTATATACGATTATAGACGTCGGCCCCCCTTGTAACCAACGTCTATACCTGACAGGGTAGGTGAAAAGTTGTTTTGAACGTCGGCTCCCCTTACGACCGACGTCTAAATGGCCTCACAAGGTAGGTGAAAAGTTGTTATGGACGTTGGCTCCCCCTAGATCCAACATTTATATACACTGTCGAATATTAATTTTTAATTCGAATGAACGTCATATTACTGAGGTCACCGACGTCCAGTCAAGAATAGACGTCGGGCACTAGGGGCACCGACGTCTTGATTCCTGTTAAATCAGAAATCGCGAACCCGCGGTTGCGCGCACTTCATCGTCTTCCTCCTCACCTTTTCTCTCTGCGGCATTGCATTTCCAAGTGTGTTTTATCTCTTTTGAACCATTTAAACTTACTTTTACTCCGATTAAATTAGTCTTTGATGGATTATCTTTCATTTGAACCGATTAAAATGAGTTTTCGTTGTGTTTTTGTTCTATTTTGCTTGTGTATTTGGATAGCGTAGTAGCACATTCTCCCTTTGCTAGCTTTCTCGTAAGAAAAGCTGCGTCTTTTGGATCTCTTATGGCATTTCAATCCAAAACCGAACCTGGGTCCTTGCCTAGTTCTCATGTCACCGTATTCTTTTTCATCGGTGGTTGGAATGGAACTAGGCAAGGACCCAGGTTCGGTTTTGGGTTGAAATGCCGTAAGAGATCCAAAAGACGCAAGTTTTTCTTATGAGGAAACTAGCAAAGGAAGAATGTGCTACTAGGCTACCCAAAGACACGAGCAAAACTGCACTAAAACACAACGAAAACTCAATAGACGACGATTAATGTCATGTTCGACGTCTATAGTGTCCTTAGACGTTGGTTAATGCCATGTACGACGTCTTTATAGACGTCGAACTCTATAGGTCCGACGTCCCATTAACGTCACCCATAAAGACGTCGGATGAAATCTGACATTAGAAACCCAAAATAACATACGTCTAAAACCCTTTCTGCACTAATGTAAGTATGAATTTAAATTAGATGTTTATGACTTGTTTAGAACATATTAATTGAGTAGATGAAAACAGGTTAGTATAGTCATATTTTAGAAATTTATAAGAGAATTAATTCATTTTGAAATTCGACTCAATGTAGTATTGTAATAATTTTTTAGCATATTTTACTTCTCCCTATCTTAATTTTGAAATAGGGCTTAGTGTATTATTCTATTAATGAATTTTTTTTCCACTTATTTTACTTGTCTCTCTATGTTTCTTTATCTCTTTGAAATCTATACTTTTAATTTTTACATTTCCGAAGACTTCAAAGTTGATATATGATTCGATGAATATAAAATGGACATATGATTTGATGAAGTCTTTTCTATGTTTTACCATTTTTAGAAGTTGATGTATATTTATTGAAATTTTGTAAAGGAATCTTATTATATTAGCTTGAACCTTTGTAATTGTACCTGTAAACTTTATTAGAGTCCATGTTTTGACCTAGTTTGCTCCAATTTTGAAAGCATATATAAAGCTTAAATGTGCTCAAGTATAAGGGAGAAAAATCGTTTTCCAAAATTTCAGTCTCTCTTTTCTATCTATTTTCATTTTTTGTTTCAAACAACTTTTCGTCTATACCTTTTTGTTCTTCATTAACAGAGAACTAAATCTTTCAAAATCAATTCATAAATATAAGATAAAAAAAAACGATTTAAGTTTTGTACTAATCATTTTTTTTCTTCAAGTTTGTTCTTTTTTTTTAGTTTTAATTTTGTCCTGTCTGAGATCAAATTGTGTTTATGATTTTAGAATTAAAATTATGAAGAATCTTGATTAAACTGATAGATATTGATATTTGATTTGATAACTAGATACAAATTAAACTGAATCATATTGATATTTGATATATAACCGATTAAATTGATTAATTGAATTCACTGTTCAAACTTACATATAGAATTGTAATAATCTATTTGTTCAAACTTACATTGAATTTATAGATCTTTGATCTCATTATTTTTATTTAATATAAAATTTAAATTCATACTTTTTGTCAACACTGATCAATAATTATACTATGAAGTTTAAATAGTAAAGTAAATAAACACATCCTTCATATTTGTTTAGAAAATTTGTTTTTATTTATTTATTTCTCTATCAAACAACCAGGTGTTATATTCTATATATCCCTATGAAATTGGATCATGGGAAGAACTTTCCTTTGTATCTATTTGGCAATATATTGGTAGACAAGTTCTGTTGGATGAACACTGTCCCAAAATACATACTTTGAAGGATCATCACATGTTGAAGTGAACTCATTGCACAATGGAGCTACTTCAAACAACCCAGTTCCACAACACCCTTTATTCGTCTCTTTGAAACCTGTGTCACAAAGTGTCAAAAATAGTGTATAACAGATATTGGTCAAAGCAATGGTACCATAACATACTTTTATATATATAATATTTTAAAAAGTGATCTTTAAGTCTAGTTGAACTCTTTGAAATTAAAAATGTTGAGTTATGATAATATGATTGAAAATTTTGGAACAGATAACTCATGTCTACCTTAATGAATCTCTGAATCCTATTCTGCACGTAATCTTGGTATCCATCAATGTTGAACTCCAATTTTCTAGTGGAAATGTCATAAAAGTTGAGGAGAAAGTCATTAGTTCCTGCACTGATAATAACAAGAGAATCTCTAAGTATCTGTTTAGCTTCATGTTCTCCTGCAATGGTGTTGAGTCTTCCTACGTAAAGTTTGAAGTATTAAATTTGTTGTGACACTGGTATTGCACCTGTTAAAGCAGTGGTTAAATCATCAAAACCTGATCCCCCAGATGCAAAGCTAACACCTGATAGAAGATCTTCATCTGATAGGTTAGGTTGAAGGAAAGGAGGCAATGAAGTCAGGAACCAATTTTCCATTGGAAAACCTACCAGTAGGCACATGACAAGGGAAATCCTTACCATAAGGAAAATGATTTCCCTTGGCCAAAGTTTTGATGTAGTTGTTGTTGCCTGTGTCTACTGTTGAATCCCCAAACACTAGAATGGATGAGAACTTGGGTCTTAACCCATTACTATGACTTCTTATGTGGTAAGATAAAATTTATATAGTGAATGTAAGAAGAAACTTGTTAATTAGTTTCGACTTTAAATTTGTGTATTGCAAGTCATCTGAATCCAAGAAATCAAAACGTGAGAATGATTTTAGGTAAGTGAAAACAACATCAATGAACTTTCCTGGATTTTATATTGAGCTTCAAATAGGAAAAAAGTTACTCCACGAATTAAAATTAAATTATATATAAATTGAGATAAAAATATGTAAATATACAGGAGCCTTTAGTTTACGGGTAAATTAAGGATTAAATATCTTTAGTCTCTAAACTATTCATGTGTTTTTTGGTTTTCGTTTTTTTTAGAAAGTCACAGATTTATTTGTTATTGATCAACACCATTAGTTTTTTTTTCTACGGTGGCAAATGATGAATCACATCCCAAACCCGTGGAAGACAATTATAATGTGTTTCAAAGTTGGGACGATAGTTCAATAGCAAAAGGTGTGCCACGTTTCCAATCCAATAAGGTCGGTAAGACAAGTGTATTGTATATCCAAGTTAGCAAGACATCTCGATAACTTAGTGAGAAGTCAGATAGCTTGAAAAGACATTCCTAAAACTCAATAAGGTGTATCAAGAAAAGAGATAGCTTAATGGGAATTTCGGATAGACCGGTAAGGTGAATTGAGAACTAGATTAACTTGGTTGAAAGTTAAGAGAGCTCGACAAGGTGCTATCCAAGATATTTGAACAACTCACCAAGCTATCTGATTTCTCAATACACTTTACTGAGCTATTTGGAACTTTCACCAAGATATTTGAGTCCCCATGCACCTTACTGGGCTATCTGGACTTCTCACCGAGCTATTTGAGTTCTCCATTCACTTTACTGGACTATCTGAACTTTTATCGAGGTATTTGACTTCTTGATGCACCTTATCGAGCTCTAGGGATTTCTTACTAAGTTATCTTACTTCTCACCAAGCTATCCAGATTCTTGCCGACTTAAAAAAACAATACACGTGTATTGCCAACCTTATTTGGGTTGGAGACATGGCACATTATTTGTCATCAAGCTATCTTGACAACTTTGGAACACCGTACACATGTCTTAAAATGTGACACACCGTTTGTCACGTTTAAAAAAAGAAAAACTAACAGTATTTATCAAGAAATACTAAATTATTGAGTTTTTAAAAGGAAAAAGGATGAAAGTTTAAAAGAATAAACCCAGTTTAGAAATCAAAATTATATTTAACCCATAAATTAATAAGTTAGGAAAAACATAATTTTAATATTTTCACGTTTTCCTTTATAAAAAAATTATTATAATTAGGAAAATTGATTCATAAATTTATAGATAAATAAATATTATGTATCATAATAATTGGGACAATTCTCTTCACTACTTTTATATGACAAATACGTAAACCAACCTCGTATGTATACATGTACGTTTTTAGTTGAAATCACATCTATCAAACTTTCAAGTTAAGTTGCGGTCAGCACCCCCTCAATTTCTTTACGCACCCTCAAACTTTTGAAATAAACATTCTTACTTTCCAATCCTTCCCTTTACTTCTTTGACCAGTTTTAGCTTTTCTTTAACTAGTGTCAAAATTGATTTTAAATTCCTCATCTTAGTTTCCTTCAAAATATATTATAAATATTTTTTTTCGGAAAATAAAAGTTTCTTCATTGTCCTTAACCTTAAACTTATTAAACTTAAATCAGTAATTTCAAAACAACATATTATAGCTTCCTTGAATTTTAACTTCATCTGTTAATAAATATTAGATCATCAAGCATATATAATAATAATAATAATTATAATAGTAATATTTTAAAGATAAACATATTTACAATAGAAGGTATGTTTATTCTTAGGGACTGAGTTTAAAACTAACTTATTTACAATACAAAATGAAAATTGTTTCTATTTGATTTCTCGTGGGAGGAACATTATTTCGTATATTGATTCAACAAAAAACTCTAAAAGTTGTAAACCCTCAAATTTGTAAAGACTAAAGTTTTGAAAGATATTATGTTTAATTATTTTTATTACTAAAAATGTAAAGTTTATTCAACATCTAACACCACGCACGTAAGAACCTCTAATACAATTTCTCCTATGAACAAAGGGCCACTTATTTCTAAAGATTTTCATAGCCATGTGTCAAAAATAAAATTAAATAACAAAAGCTAAAATAAAAGTAATACGAAGTATCATTTTTAGATTTTGTAATCATAAATGTAATTATTGTATTTTGGATTGTGCCCTTTAAAATTTTATCCACAAGTGTTTTTTAGATTATTCATTTTAGAATATAACTCAAATAAAATAAAAATAACACAAAGTATCATTTTTGAATCCATGAGTGTATTCTAGATTATAGAATACAACACCCAATCTAAGATTGAATGGTTGAAAGAATATTAAACAGTGAATGGTACCAAAGTCAAATTTTGTTTTTCTCATTTTTGAACTATAGAAGTCAAATATTGGCTTGTACTTTTTCAGTTGAAAGTTGAGTGACAATCACGGAGCACTTATAAAACTCTAACCAACCTTTTGAAAAGTTGTCTTCCACTTGTGGAAAATGAATTAAAAACCAATAAGGGTAAATTTTTTGTTGTCTTCAAAATAAGAAAGCATTTGGAAAAAATATATTTCTCAACTTCATGTTCCTGTGAAAATAAAAATTTTACTTCTGCCAAATTTTCTTGAAAGTGCTTTTAAATATCTCAAAGGATCAACTTAATCTTGTAAAATTTTGATGGGTAATAGAAAATGCTATATGACAGTTTGAGCCAATTGCAGTAACTCTAATGCAAACGTGAAATTAAGGTAGATAGATGATTGAACATTTTATATTTCCAGCAAAAACCAAGAGAATGCAACAATAATTTACACTTGAAATCCATAGAACCTTCCTCTGTAGCACGGTTTAACAACAGCAATGAAATGTCTGCAAAACAACCGTACTGTTTATGCTGTTCTATGTCAAGGCTGTCAAGCATTCCATGGCAGCCTATGCGGATACATTCAATTGCTTCCTCACATGGCTTATTTGAAATGACTGATGCATATAACTCATTGCTGCATATAATAAGCAAAAAGCAATTGTCTAGAAAAGAATTACATCAAGTGCAGAATTCACCACTAGTTTCTTGTTGCTTTTGTACATTAAGGCCTCTTAGCAGCAATTCACCTGTGAGGAGCAGATGTATGTGGCATAGGATATGTAACAGGACTCACGGTTACCGGTGCACCATGTACAACTGCACCGGTAACCGGAGCCCTGACACCGTATGCCATGTGTGCAGGTGAAGGAAGGTTCACTGGAGTGCCAACTGCAGATACTAGGGGTCCTCCTACAGGTTGTCCAATGGTAGGAGCAGCATATATTCCAACTCCTGGCACTCCGGCTGAGGCCGGGGTAGCTTGTTTGGTTGCTTTGGCAGTAGAATTGGTGGCAGAACCATTCGTCTGACCGGTGATTGGTCCTTGTGGAGCTAAAACGTCACCGTTGTTAACGCTGGTGATATCATGTATGCTGGATCGCCTTCTATCTTTGTTCATGGAGTTTAATCGAATAAAGTACTTTTGGGCATGGCTGGCAACTTGTGTAGGTGTTCTTGTCACCACAAAGTTTCTTGATATGCTTCGCCAATCACCTTTCCCATACTTGTCCAAGCCCAGAAGAAATAACCTGTTCAAACAATTTGAAATATTAAAACAAAATAAAGCTTAAGTACATGGACGCATGTATCTGAGATCCAAAAAAGAGAACCATTCAATGACAGTATCCATAGACTGTAAAATTCACACACTGGTGCAATCATTCATCCTCAGATTGTAATTCCTAACTGAAGAAATCCAATAAGCATTACTCCCTGACTTGCATTAAAATCAACAGTTAGCTTATTTCCAATCATATTTCTTTCTTTAGTTTCTATTTCCAGGTAATATCAGATAAAAAAATATACACAGATCTTGGCAGGAACATAATGGGTTGCTCACTCTTTGCTTAGTGTAAAACCAATTTAGGATGGTGGCTCAATTTTTGGCAGTACAAGTGAAATTATTCTAAGAGAAAAAAAGAAGAATTAGATGTTAGGCATAAATTTGAGAATTATCAGAATTTATCATTAAAATGTGAACAATAAGAATATAATCAATCAAAGTTCTTTTGTTGTATGACCATTTTAAAGTTCTTATAAATATGCCAGTATGAAGTAGGGATATTGAGCATCATGATCTTTACATTTGACATAAAGCAACAAGAAACAGGAATCGGAAGTTAAAAAAGATATGGCAGGACAACTAAGTAATAACCAACGTGTTAGAGATATTATATTTAGTTTATATTTATCTCGTATCTTTAGTTAATTTGTTTGTATTTCTTATTTGTATTTTGGGCTTAGCTCATATTTCTTCTATGTGTATATTTAACACAAGGAAGTTTTCACTATATTCAACTTGGTATCAGAGAGCAGGTTTTCTGATCCTTTTCTACTTTGTCTTTGTTGCCGCCGGTGGCCGCCGCCACCGGCGGCCCCCCCTAAAAAGTCTCTTTTTTAACCTGTACCTTTATACTTCAATGGGCAATCTCTGGTTTCTGTCTCGCATCTGTCCGGTGTTGCTGTCCGCCACTACCCGCTGCCGCTCGCCACCGCCCGTTGCCGCTCGCCACCAGCCGCCACCTGCCGGCTGTCCACTGCCGCCGGCCACCGTCACCGGCCGTCCGTCGCCGCCTGCCACCGTCACCGGTCGTCCGCCGCCGACCACCATCACCGGCCGTCCGCCGCCACCACCGTCTCCGGCCACGTTGCCGACCACTTTCACAGCCATCGTCTCCGCCACTTATGCCACCGATGCACCAACACCTAGTCCTACCTAAATTACTTCCGCTATCTTATTCTCTATTCTGAAAGATCTCCAAGGATAGTCGGTGGTTAATACTAAGGAATTTCAACACCAAAGTTAGGGGTTAAAACAATTTCACCAGCCCTTTGTCAAATTTGTCATATTTGTTTTTTGGATGCTTTGATGAATAAGAGCTCATTATGATCTTCCACTTTCACGGTCTGTAATCGGCGCGCCGTCATTTTCGCCGTTCGTCGTGAGGGGGAGTATGTTTCCAGTTCAGTTTTCAGGTTTCAAGCTTTCAGACTCCACTAGTCAATGATGGCAGTCCTTGCAGTTTTGTCGCTTCTAGCCACTACAGGCCCCATCAGTCAGTGATGGCAATCCCTGTAGTTTTGTCGCTTTTAGCCACTACAGGCCCCAACAGTCAGTGATGGCAGTTCCTGTAGTTTTGATGCAAGCCCCATCCTTACTTGATGGCAATCCAGTCCCTGGAGGTTGTCATTGTTCTTCTTTGTCAAAGTCATCCTACTTGAAGTTTCATGATGCTATTTGAAGTTTCGCAGTTGTCCACTACTGTTCATAAATTGCTGTTAGTTGTTCGTCGACATGTGATTGCGCATCTATTTGCCACACACTCTTGAAGACAGATCATATATTTCAAATTGAGTTTATTTATTCCAAGCTTGGTTCATACAATTTGTATGCTCCAGCTTGAGGGGGAGTGTTAGAGATATTATATTTAGTTTATATTTATCTCTTATCTTTAGTTAGTTTGTTTATATTTCTTATTTGTATTTTGGGCTTAGCTCATATTTCTTCTATTATAAATAGAGGACCCTATGTGTATATTCAACACAAGGGAGTTTTCACTATATTCAACTGTTTCAAGCCTTCTCGACAGCGTTTGCAATATAAAGAAACAATACGTTACATTATAATACACGAAAAACAAACACACATGTATAACTTAATATCAAGTTTCTTATATTATTGTCTAAGGTCTTAAATCAGCTGGGATATGCGAACATTTTAAAATAAAACACACTACAACATCCGTAAAGGAGGTTGGTTAATGCTAGAAAAAGCATTCACATCACATGTCAATGTTTGATTTGAGAATTTGATGACAAATTAGACTCAACTTTCTCCAAAGATTTAATCTGAGGCAACAAGAAAAGGGAGACCAGCTTAGCTGAAAGATATCAAGAGATGGTGCCTGGAGTAATAATCCAAGTTCCAAGCCTACTAGTGAACTATAATACAATAATAACAGCACATCATAACATAATCATACTTCTGAAAAAATTAGAATGTGCTCATATTTTTAATGGGAGATTAAGAATCAATATTTCTTTTTCTGCATGCAGAAGGTGCAATCTTGTTAGCAATTTATTGAGAAAAAGAATATAGCATCCTCCTTCAGAATTCAATGAGCACTAGAAGGTTAACATAAATGACTTAAAAGACTAGACATAATTAAGTAACCACGACACAGCAGTTTAGGCAGACTTAAAATCTAACCAATCCCATACTTTATACACCATTCCCTGCCAAACTTAAAACCCGGATTATTGCCATTTCTTGGAAACATTGATACTAAAAGCCAGTAAAAGGATGGAAAAAAATGTGTCAGCTTTGATCATAAACAATGAGAAGAATCTAAGGAACAAATACTAACTATGGAATCCTAGTATGTTCATTTTTATATGTCAAAAAACCTAAAAGAACTCAAGTAATTCTGAATAACAAAATTAAATTATAGCTACAAATGTAGTCCTAACATCTATTTCCTACACAAAAAGGAAAATGATGACAGAAATCAGATCAGCAATTTATTCTAGATCCAGGATTGAACATAAGGGTGTCTACACAACTGGAAGTAACGAAAACTAAACTCACAAAAGTAGAGCGTGGGTTAAGGAGAAAGGTACAGTATCCTAAGCTGGGACTTACTACCAGACATATAGTACCCTAAGCTTGGACTTTCCCATAACAAATTTGTTACAAAACAACCAAATGCTTGTCCAATAAGAACTTAAAGCATGCCAGGCTTAAACAACACCTAAGAATCTATTTGTTCTATTTTTCGTATGTGCTACGTTTCTAGTAAAATCCAAAACAAACCAAGCGGATCTTAAGGAAATGTGTTAGAAAAAAAACCAATAGTAGTAATTAACACAATTTTCATGCAATAGCGAAACACTCAATGGCCATAAGTGTAACTATCCAAAACCTAAATGTAGGAAACTCCAATTTCTTAACTCCAATAGCTTATTCAGAGAGTCCAATGTGAGAAAGGTCATAGATGGTACTCAGAAATATTTTATAACGGTTTATGAACTATAAACTGGACAACAGAAAACGGATAAATAAAATATTGACTTTACTTCCCAAAGACTTTGACTTTGATAGGAGAAATAAATAAAGGAGGCAGTTATAACCTCCTATAGCTATAACCTTGTAAAACAGACTATTATATATAGTCTGTGTTTAGGCTGTTGTTTTTAGTTTTTTGAAGTTTAGGAGGAAAAGTGTTTGGGAGAGTTAAGGTCCTCTGGAGAAGACCTGTGTGCTGAGATATCTTGTGTTGTATTCCTGCCACATTGGCAGAACAACTGTGTTCATAATAAAATCATTCAAGAACCTGTCTTGGACCATGCTTTAGCTACTGGGTGACCTATCAGGCTTAGCCACATATGGTGTACCAAACATGCTCACTGTAAGAGGTTCAATCCTACGCACCGGTTCCTTTTACCCATCCCCTTGGGCATCCTAGTGGGAGATCTCCTAGGCTTCTCCACTATGGTGGGACCACCCAAGGCCCCGAAACTCTCATTAAGCCACCAAAAATCCTGCTTTTTATTAAACAGGAGAAAAGTAGGACAATGTTTAAGCATCACTCAAATCCCCACAGAACATTCAACCAGCTCAAATAGAATTGCTTTCTTGAGGGAAATGCTGTAATATTTGTTAGAATGTTAGTCCTTTATAATGCTAGACTTACAACTTCTCTTTTACCATTTTACGACTTTAACAGTTTAACCATAAAAACCAAACAAATTCTCACAGAAAGACAGTCTTGATACAAGTGAAATATCCATTAAACGAATCCTGGTCACAAGTTGTATCCTTGATTTAAAACAGAACAAGGAAATAAACCAAGCCTTACCATGCAACTTGTATCAAAAAACAAAGGATGGCATCTCCAAACACAAAATGCATATGTATATAGTAACGTGGGTAGAACAGAACATAGGATAGAACGACCATATAAGCTACAAAAGTCAAGCCTTCCTAGAAGACATACACCACTTCCTGAATGGAAGAGAGAAATAAATAAAAAACCAAAAATTTACACACTATAGATTGTTAATGTTGACATGAATCATATGTTAAAGCCAATTTGATCTTGTATTAAAAAAAAGTAAATAATCTTACAAATTTGTTTCAATGTCAGCACCAACATTTGTCACTTTAATCCCGAAAACATATCAGCAATTATTCAACTTTGAGTTAATAATTACTTGTAGATCGTCCCAACGTAAAATTCAGTAGACTTTTCATAGTCTTCGTTTTAATATGAATATAAGTCAGTCACTGCAATGTTTATGGAAACTCTGAAGTAAAAATATTTTTCTGTGTATGGTTCTGTATCTCCTTTTTCCATCCAATCTAACCCACTAAATGATAACACACATAAATATTATCTCCTCTATCCTGAAAGCTTTATTCAAACTACAGAGCAATGTGAAATTCGGTCCTGGAATTTGCAGTTACTACAAATTACCAACATTACAGACCAGTGACGAGAAATCTCTCGTTAAGAATTATCTGTAATATTTTTTCCCAGAGGAAATCTACAATAATCTAATAATAAAGTATCCAATTGGATTCACTTTCTCTGGCACACATGAATAAGTTACTTAATTGCATAACTCTTGTTGATACGAGAGATAATTGTTGACCAATTGCTTTTGTTTTTTACAATAAAAGATTAACATATCCAAAATGTGTCCAATACTTTTATAGCAATGTAAAACTTACAGTATAAAAGGGGCAAATGACCATGTAAACGAGGCTCAGAACACCAAAGCCAAATTTAAGATTACAGAAGAACTACTTGTCTGGAAATGAACCCTCCAGTATATGACCTTTTATCTGGAATGTCGGGTGTAGATGGGATAATGGATAGATATAAACTCAAATTAGTTGCAAAGTGATATACTCGAAGGAATAACATATGCCTCCAAAAGAAGGTCTTATATGGTCTTGAGCAATCTCTAAGAGGATGGTTTAAGAGATTTACAAAAGCAATGGTTTCTTAAGTATACAAGAAAAACCAAGAAAATTGTACTTTATTCATAAGGCACCCCCTTACAAAAAATAAAAATAAAAAAAAATAATAAAAAAAAATCACTATATGTTGGGCTACATAGATATGATTATTGTAAAAGATGATGAAACAACACTGACTTCAAAGAAAATGTTGGCAACCCAACTTCAAATGAAAGACCTAGAAAACCTCAAGTATTTCCTTATTTGGAGGTTTCTATTGTAAATTAGAGATTTTCATCACCCAAAGAAAATATATATTTAATTTCCTCTAAGAAACAAGCTAGAATGTAGAACCTCACAAATTCCCATTGAACATAGTCCCAAAAAATTGGAAGTAAAGAAAGTTCTCTTGTAGAAAGACACAATATCAAGTGTTGGTAATAAAACTTATTTATCTATTACATACGAGAGGAGGTATTACTTATGCAATTAGTGTGTCAGTTTATGCATGATCCAAGAGAAAAACAAAACGCAAGCAGTTGACAAAATTTTTCCATACTTGAAATCAAACCCAAGAATGGGGCTACTGTTTAGAAAAGAAAACACTTTGACCCTAAAGATATATGCTGATACGAACTATACACATTATGCTACTAATGAAAAATCTACCTCTAGGTATTGTATGTTTCTTGGAGTAAGTCTGCCAACCAAGAGAAGGAAAAAATTGGATAAAATATCTTGTTCTAGTGCACAACCTGAATCTCAAACCCATGCTCAAGGTTTGTATGAAGGACTATTAATGAAACTCATACTAGATGAACTTAAAATAAAGATTGACATCCCTGTGCAATTGTACTGTGATTATGAGCATTGTCCATAATTCAGGACAACATGATAAAACCAAACATTGAAATTAACAAGCACTTCATCAAATATAATCTTGACATAGGTCTTGTGGTTACAACCCATGTCCCTAGAGAGCTTAAACTAGAAAAGGTAAGTTGGGAATGATTGATATTCATTTACTCACTTGAGGGAAAATGTTGTAAATACCATATGAAGATAAAAGTATTCTCAATATCTCCATAGTGATTAAGAGAAAATAAAATTTGAATCACCTATACATTTCAGCCTATTTTTATTTCCTTATTTTAAAGAATGTGGTTGTTATCAATAAAATAATTCTTTATTTCCTCAGTTCAAGTTGGTATTAGAATCTATCATAACAAGATCATTTAGCTTATCCTGTCACCTGCTATTGGACTGGTGTTTGACCGCTCACAAGCATTTAGTCCCACGTTTAAGGTGGTAGCATGAAGATCATATATTAACTAGAGATGTGAATCATGGTATACAAGTAGATGCAAACTTCACCTAACAAGATAGTTTTTTACAGCTGACTTAGACATTAATCCACTTCCTGATAGATCTTAACCCTAATCACCAAATCTCACCCAATGTGCATCATACTTAACAGGTCAAGGTGACCTAATCCACTCCCAAGTTCCGAAATTACAAACAGACAAATTTCTACCACTTTCTACAAAGAAGTATTCCTTAAGGGTTACAATGCCTTACAGCTGTGTAATGCACCCTCTCAGACTCTCCTGATAGGAAGTCAAATCATAAAGAATCAGCACCTTAAACCAAACTAAAACCCTGAAAACATCTTTAACTTATTGACTCCATGCACGTGACTAAAATTATTAGGTACAAAATAAGTGCTTGAAGACAGTACATCGCCATGGATTTTCCATTTCTCATTGAGGCTTTTACTACAAGGAACCGCATCAAAATTCAGATAAGTTCAAAACCAAGAAACGTACTTACCATATATCAAATAGCAAAGCAGCACGATGTCGATTAAAGTGATATATTCTAAAGTTTATATAACTTATACTGCATAAATATAAATGCCAGAGTAAAAAACAATACTCAAAATTCATTATATATTCATAATTAACAAGGAAAGGTTGTCTTAGGAAAACATACAAATAAATAATGACTGCAATAGAAAAGGGTTGGAAAAAGAACCAAGGTGGCCATAATGTCGGCTGCAAACAGAGACAGAATGCAGCAAGCAGCACAAGACATTGCTAGAAAAAGGCAGCAGGAAAGAATGTCTTTGACAACTGTGGATGGGTGTCCTTCAGAATTGAGAAAATGATGGTTGTATGTTAAGAAAGAAGGTAAGAAACGGGAAGGTGGCAAATTGCTTTTACTTTAGGCCTGAAAAGGGAGTCAAATTCTCATTTATCAGGGACAAAAAAGGTTTTCAATTCCAATGGTTATAGTGCCACTCTAGCATGCAATTTGCCATAATTTCCCCAGCTAATTCATCCACAACAGTCATGAAATGGTACTACAGAAGAATGATCAGGTCCAGTATGAATAAAATCTCAATATAACACTTTCCACGCTATAGCAAAGCTAGATACACTTTTCCTTGTCATTTATGGATGCAAGATACTATTTTCATTGGTGATTGAACAAGACGAGGATAAAAGTGTTAAATTTGTTGCAGTTATAAGATCTTGTACCGTTAGATGCTTAACTTAGTTATTTGGTTGTTAGTGGGAACAAAAGATCAACCTTTAATCTAGATCACAACTATTAAAGAGAAGATTGTAGAAGCATCTCCACAAAAGGTCTAACGTGTAATCTCCTTCCTAGAATTGTATTTACTAGAATTAGATAAAACTGAAATTCCTTGAAGCCTTGATCATCAAAAACGACAAACAAACTGTTATGAACACAACAAATTGACATGACACAAAGATGATTTATGCCATCCAATGAAGATAACCGCAGAATTGAAGCACAGTATATCAAGCAAGAAATAAGAACCAAATGACATAAATCATTATGTCAGAAAATATCTACTTTCATAGAACATTCTTAAATCAAATCATAAGTTTGCACTTCTATAGATTTAAGCCATCAAAAATGTCACACTGAAGATTACAATAACTAAACGGTCATTTGAAATACAGTTTAGGTTCTCTATCCTGGTAAAGGAAAGTGTAAATTTGGAAAAGAAAATTGGAAATTGAAAGGCCAACTAGCGGCTTTGATAACACAATGAACACAACAGAGCAAATGCATTTATGTCCAGCATCCTACGGAAAATGAGATGTCATGAAAGTATTCCAGCAAACTAGTGTATTTTATAATTATAGATATTACAACAAGAGACCAATAGATGAAAGCAACCAATGCTGTTAACATTGCAAACTAGATCATTAACTGTATCCCCATGATCTTAAGATCCTGCAGCCCTCTCCCAGTCTGAATTGCACCTGAAATCACCAATGGGCAAAATCATAGTGAAATTGCAAGATTGTGCTAGTGTCAATCCTGAAGTTGAATTTTGGGTTTTAGGTTGCACAACTCGTCCATATAAATCGGGATTTTTAAACCCCAATTTTGGGCCCTAAGTTTTTCTTCCCAAAACAGACCCACATTTCATGGGAGCATTTCGCAGGTGACAGAAGATGACATCTTTATCCACAGCATCTGTGTTGCTTGCCATCATGCCCCATCTCTTGGACCCTCTATATTGCTATCTGGATGATTCCCTGCACATCTTGGCACATCTTCCCCCGTCTTTGGGGCTGGTTTAGTGTTTGAGTGTACTGGGTAAAAGTCTGGTACGCTTCCCATTTTTTGTCCTATTTTATCTGTGTATATTAGTATAATTTTACATTTTAGATGAGATCTTACAGTCCTAGGTTTTAAGATCTTGAAACTCAGTTCAACATAGAGACTCCCCTCTGCTTCCTATCACACTCACCTAAAACAATCATTTTAAGAAGTACTTCTTGAAATTTTGTAAGAAAGTATTAGTTAGTTGGTACCTATAATTTTTTTTTTAAAAAAAAAGAGATTTGCAAAAGGCTGCAAACAAAATCTTTTAGGAGCATAAGCACAATGACCAGAATATACTAGCATTAGCAGCTTAGTGTTCAGATTGAATTCGATTCTATACAGAGCCCACAACAAGGTAAAACTTGAACTAACAACAAAAGCATGTGTATAAAGATAATAAACTTAAGATGAAAACAATAAAGATTTAAATGTAACCTATACTAGCATTAGCAGCATATAGGATTTTCCAAAAATCATATAAGCAATAATGAACTTGCCTGTGTTCATCCTCCGTCCAAGCAATCCCCTTCCGTCTTTCTTGATCTGATCTTGAAGCCTTAGTCCCATGATTAGACTCACTGTTAAAATTCCCAAGACCGCTGCCCTTTTTGCCAGCTCCTTCATCACTAGCATGGCTTGTTGAGCCCTCTGAAGAAGAATTATAAGATGGTAAAGGCACACAACCAGATTCAATCTGGCTAACATCTTCAACCAAGAGTTCATAATGCTGTTTGATTTCCTCTATAGTCTTCCCCGGCACGTCAGCTGCGATCTTCTCCCACCGATCTGAAGCATCCTCCGGATGAGTTGCCAACGCATTTTCAAATGCCTTATCCTGCTCTCTGCTCCACTCAGAGCTACTATCCACTTCATCCACAGTCATCTAGTCTTGTTTGAAGCAAATACTGAGTTTGATTCGAAGGAGAAGAAAGGTTTCTACCTACCTAACTGCTCTAAATCTTGGTTAAGGCCTTCTTATTAACCACAAACTCTGCTCTGTTCTATGGTCAGTACCACAAATATTAACCTTGACGGCATGTTATAAACGTAGGGAGCAGATATGTTGGACTACAAGAAGCAGCCTGATGTGCAGAAAATGGCAGGAAGCTGAAATAAGCCCAATACCAGCGGAATCCAAAAAATCATTTGTGGTGTGTGAAATTTCAAAGGTGAATTGCTTCAAAATTCGGAGAACCGGACACTTGTGTATTTCTGACCCTGTTGATGAATGAAAGGGCAAAAAAGGTTCAGTTAGGACATGAAAAATATCTCAGTCTGACAACCATAAAATCATAGGTGCAATACATGACAGTTTAAGAGAAGTGAAATTTACAAAATTAATGTGAAGGCTAGTCAATGAAACCAAGGTAATTACCAGCTAGGATTTCAGATTGAGAAAAAGACCTTTCAGAAACAAACAAATAAGGAAGAATAGATAAGACTACAAGGGAAAGTAAAGGACATTCAATAAAAAAACAAACTTCAATTTACCACAGCCCTACTGATAACAACTGTTTTAACAGCACAGACCCACAAAACTTTCACCCATAAGTATAGTTACTGTAAAGCTCATTTTCACTGAACACACTCAGCACCATAGTTTGTTTTCTGACCCGGCTATGTTGCAGATAGTAATTCGTAGTAACTAACTAGGCATCAATGGTCTCAGAATAAGTGAGACATGTAGGGTTAAAATCTCAAAAAAAAAGTTAAAAAGGGTGAAAGGATATACACACTGATCATCAATTTGGTTCGAAGTCTTTTTCCTAGATTGGAAGTTAATAAAACCACCTTGCACTCAAATACAAAATCCAATAAATATTCTTAATCTCAACAGTTTTGATCCAACAACTTAACAAGAGCAAGAAAACCAATCCCATTAACATCCAATGAATTACTCTCCATTGTAGAATCCATTCAGTAGGTGTATGAAAAGGGTATTATAAGAGTTCAATGAATTAACAACTAATCTCCACTTTAAAACAATGGATGCAGAGTGTCATAAAAAAAACACAAGAGAAGAAAAAACAAAACAAAAAGATGGATGCACAAAGTCACACGCACTGTCAAGCTTCTGACACGTTAACCAACCAACAATAAAAAGATTTCTTTAACGCCACCTAACATATTACATTCACTCCCAAGTAAAACCTAATTCTGAGTGTGATGGTAAAAGAGAAATTCCCCCACCAATTATTTCTCCAAAAAACATAGAAAAAATTTCATAAAACTGCACTTGAAACTAACTTAATTTCAGCCTGATTAAAATAAAATAAAACTCACAATCAATTTCACAAAAAGACAGATAAAAACAACCTAAACAGTAAAAAAGAGGGGGAACACACACTAACAGATGATAAATTCAGGTTTAAGTAAAAACCCTAGCATGTGGTGAAAATTTCAAGGGTAGAACTCACACCCAAATCATAAATGACATTGATGGTTGTCTTGAAAACCCACACACAGGTGCAGGATGGGTCAATTTGGTCCCATCCCAACAACTGCTTTGCTACAAATAGGACAGCTGGGGTTGAAAAAGCCACAACCCAAGTTGCAAACCACAGGAATCTGCAGTGCCCATTAATATCTGACAAACAATACAACGTCAAGAGAGAGAAACTCAAAAGCCAAAGTTCTGGAGAGAGAAAGAGGGGCGAAATACAAAAATAAGAAAAAGTGAATAAAGGTTCAACTTTTACATAAATTGATCCGACCCAAATGAAAAATAAAATTAAAAATGATGATATGGGTGTGCCCAGATGAAATGGAGAGGTAACAGCAGGAATGGTTCAAAGTTGTGATGAGGGATGTGATGATTTGTGCGCAATCGTGAAATAATGAAGTCATCACCTTTTTCTTTGTTGTGCAATGCTCCAATCTTTTCAGCTGCTGGCTCTCTTTCAGTTCTGAGGGACTGTAACACACAGCCACATGAGTCAAATAATGTTGTCGCGGCATATATACTGCACTGTACAACTGACATGTCCCTCTCCGCCTCTTATTTTGTTCCCTGCTTCAAAATTAAATTCAATATTTTCAAATAATTTGAATCAATACATTTTTAATTTAGATTCCTAAAGCTTTAAAAAAAATTATCTTTAATAATATTTTTCTTCAAGTTTGATCCTAAATATTTATTTGTTTTTATCTGTTCTCTACATTACATTTACATTATATATATTCACGTAATACATCTTAAAACATATCTATTAATAAAAAACTCAAAAATTAAGGAAAATATTATTTGAAGAAATTAAAATTTATAAATATTTCAACAACTTTCAAAAGTAAAGAATGAATCTAGAATGGTGTTATTTTCACACCTTCAATCAACTTCACAACCCTAAATAATAATATTTTAATTATATTTGTTTTATTTATTAATTTAAAATTTTAATATACATTATTATATTATTAAAGTAGGTTGTAAAGTAGGAGAATTTTTTTTCAAGAATATTAAAGTATTCTTTTCCAAAATTTATTGGAAAAGTAATAAAATTCCAATAGCTAGAACTATATTCTAGACTTAAGCTTTTCTCTTATAACATTTCAGCCTTAAATGGTATTAGTTCTTCAAATAGTGTTTGGGTTTTATTAGTCTTTACTAATATTTTATTTGGTTTTTAGTTCTTAAAATTGTTTTATCACGTAAGTTTCATGGTGAAATGTGACGGAAACAAAATAATGATAGAAATATATAAAAAGAAGTTCAAGATCAAACGAAAAATTTGACAACATTTTCAAAAACTAAAATATGTTTATATTTATTTTCTATTTTCAAATGTTTTATTTTAGTTTCTTAAAGTATTATTTACTTTTAGAACAAATAAATTTATTGTATTCGACAAAAGTTTTAAATTATCAACTAACTAAAATTATGATAATTATTGATTTAAAAAGGAATATTATAAAAATTAGAAATATCATATGTTTTTATTTGAGAATTTTAGTGGGAACTTGTGGACAAAAAGCAAGGTGGTTTTGATGGTTCTCGTGGTCTAGAAAATGTCTCTTTCAAGATTTATCTCTAAAAGACCTTTTGATGTTCAAGTCATTAAAAGAGTTCAGATATTTGTATAAATTATGTATCCATGTTTATAACATAGTAAGTATTCCTCAAAAAGTATTAGTTATATTTATAGGATCAACATAGGTCATCAACTTATATTTCTATTGAATAATGACTAACATATCAAACTACTGAGATTTAGTTGTAGGAAAATGTATCTTCAATAACTTTTTTTTTACAACTTTTTTACAATCATTTATGTGGCGGCTTGTGATTTGCCCGTTTCAATCATATGAACCAATAAAATAATGACACATAATCTGTTGTCAAAAAGTTATTAAAAAAAGTTGTTAAAATATTATAATCCTTAATTGTAATATATAAATAAATATAATCTAAATAAGCATAAGTTTAGAATTTAGGTTTAAAAGACCTTTTTGGGTCACTTTTTTAATATATTTATTGAGCGAATAGCAATATAAGTCCCTTAATCCAAGAGTTTAGTTAGATATATGAAGTCATATAGAATTTTAGTTAAACTTGAGTGTACTTTTGTAGTTTGTATATGGATTGATCATTTGATCAAATTCATAATATAGTTGGATAATTTGGTCGTGCTTTTACAGTATGATAGATGATTACATAAACCAAATTGAAAAAATAAGCATAGTTTTTATTTTCTTTCATTATATCTTCATATAAAGTTCAATAATCTTTTGTAAAGTTGATTCACTATATTAACTTTCCATAATTTTGGAATCACTGAATCACTTGTTATATTTATACAATAATCAAAATAAAAGGATATACGTAACTCTAGAGCAAAATACATCTCGTAGCCATTGCTTTACTTTACTATATTTGTGGATTGAGGCATATTTTGAGACCTAAATTTTAGATGATGAAAAAAGCACCAATATTAGTAATTTTTTGCATTTGAGTTTGGCCAGAAGTGTTAGCTAAGTTTCTTGTGCGTGTTTCATTCAAAACGCCATAAGCAAAAAAACAAAACAAAACAACTTATCGATTCAATAACATACAATCTGTTTGACAGAGATATAGAAGAAGAGAAGATTGACAATGTCAACTTTGAGCATACCTCCAGTGATACCATCACCTCGAGAAGATGCTGTCAAGCTGCATAAAGCTTTCAAAGGTTCTTAATTAATGAACACACAACTCACAAAGAAACAGATTTTTTCTTTTGAATTTTTTGTGTTTCTCTTCATCATGCCATGTTAAAGTACTTTTATCATATTGAATATGGTGAAACAGTCCTATTTTGTACAGAAAAAGTATTAAAAAGAATTTATGTAAACCAGAGATACAATACCAAAAATCACCATTTTTATTGTTTGCAGGTCTTGGTTGTGACACCTCTAAAGTTATCAACATCTTAGCTCATAGAAATGGAGAACAACGAAGTCTAATTCAACAAGAATATGAAACCACCTTCTCTGAACTACTTTCCAAACGTTTATCAAAAGAACTTCATGGCCATCTCAAGGTACTAAGACAAATGTCACTGTACTTTATAACAACATATTTTATAATATATAAATAGGATCAATCCTTACTTTACATGATAATGAATTACACTTTAATTTACCTTATAATTTTACCATTCTCAAACGAGAAGCATGTAAATCTCACATCGATTAGAAATAAGATCAATTTATAATATATAAGTAGGGTGCAAATCTCATCTTACAAACTGGTTTTTGAAGTTGAATTAGGTTTAAAAACCACTTTCTATGGTATCAGAATTAGGTTGGAGTCTGTATAATTTTAAATATTCTGATTTTGATTCTAAATGGTTTCAGAAAGCAATGTCACTTTGGCTGCATGATCCTCCAACTAGGGATGCTAAGATAGTGAGAAAAGCCTTGAGACCAGGAGTTTCTGATAATCAAGCTTTAACAGAAAGTATATGTTCTCGTACTCCATCACAACTTAGACGATTAAAAGAAGTTTATCAGTCAAATTATCATTCCTCTCTTGAGACAGATATTGAAATCCAACTCAGTGGTGATCATAAAAAGGTGTTCTAACTATCTTTATGGAAGACTTTTTTTGTATAAGTTAATTTTTGTGACTAATAAGATTCATATAAAATATATGAGGAGATAATTAATTGTGACATGTTAATGTTGATACTTGAATATAGTTGTTGCTTGCATATGTAACTACACCACGTTATGAAGGCCCAGAGTTGGACCCTGTAATTGTAGAAGAAGACGCAAAACTACTGTATAAAGCTGGGGAGAAAAAGATAGGAACCGATGAGGAGATGTTCATAAAGATTTTTAGTGAGAAAAGTAGCACACATTTGGCTGCTGTTAACTCAGCTTACATAGCTTCACATGGACACTCACTAGAAAAGGTAAAAAAATTATGCTTATGTCTCCACTCACCTCTTTTCGTTCGTATGAGGATGTTTTAACAATTTTTTTTAATATTTTTTTTTATAATAGATCATGTATTATTATTGGGTTAAATATGTTTTTAGTCCATATATTTTGGGACGATTTTGAGTTTAGTCCCTCTTTCAAACTAGGTACAATTTAGTCCTTCAATTTTAGAAAACTCTGGTTTTAGTCTTTTTTATCAAATTTTTTTAACTTTATTTGCTATTTCAAGCACGTTTCATTATAGCATTTGGATTGTTTATACTATTTGACACATTTTTGCTTCAATGTTAACTGAGAAACGTGTTTGAAACAGTAAATAAAGTTAAAAAAATTTGGTAAAAAGACTAAAATCAGAATTTTCTAAAATTGAAAGACTAAATTGTACATTAATTTAAAAGAGGGACTAAATCCAAAATTGTCCCAAAGTACAGGAACAAAAAACATATTTAAAACGTTATTATAAAAAACGAATTAATCATAAATTGTCACGTAAATAATTATAAAAAAAAAGTTATTAAAAATATATTTTTCTTTTCTTTCACACTTTTATCAAATAATTTTAAATTCTTGAACTGGGCACTTATAAATTACGAATGAAACTTTTTTATCAGGACTCGATCCACTTTCATTGTTCATTGAAAACAAATTTGTGATTTTTATTTTTATTTTGATACCATTAATTGGATTGGATGTTTAGATTAAAAACTATAACTAATAGTAAAAAAAAACTCTTTCTATTTAAAAATATATTTATTTAAACGTCATAATTTGCTTCTCACTTAATTATGTTATGAGACAATTGATATCATCAATAAATAAATAAACCAGTTTTAACTTTCAGACATTATCTAAATCTCGTCATTTTATCAAGTGTTACTCAAATCACTTGAAAGATAATCCTTTTTTTCTTCTTCTAAAAGTCAAAGTGATTATACATAGGAAAATATATTAGAGAGAGTTTTGATCAAACATATATAGGAAAATCTTGAACATGATTTCACTTTTTTTTTTCTTTTTTTGTTGTTGTTAGATTGTGAACATTAAATTCATCATGTTCTTCATGCAGGCAATAAAGAAAGAAACATCTGGCTCTTTTCGATATGGCCTCTTGACCATACTGCGTTGTGCCACTGATCCTGCTCTATACTTTGCTAAGGTATTATTTTTTTTCCCTCACATGAATTTTGAATTTAATCAAGTTTTACTTTTTATTTGTAAACATTTTATGCATTTTTGTCTTTTTTATAAATATTTCTTGATAATTACCTATAAAATTTTACCATCGATAAATATCATAATTGAGTCTTTTTCTCTTAATATTCCTTTTTTTCTTCTTTCTCTGTCTTCCAAATTTGGCTATTACCATGGATAAGATCTCATTGCACCACCACAGCCTTTGCACTTTCTCTTTCTCTTCTTTTCTATTCTTCTTTCATTCTCTTCTTTTTCATATTTATCTCCTCTTAGTATATAAAATAATCCTCATTTAACTTAGTGAAAAATTTGTCATTTATTTTATCAACAAATTTATTAAAAAAAATATCCATCAATAATAGAAATATATTAGAAATATATTGACAAAATTAATTGGTGGATACATTATTAACGAAAACATCTATTCATAATACAAAATTCAATTTATCAACAAATTTTATCGATAAATTAATTACCATCAGAAATATCTATTCAATAATTTAAATTCTAAAATCTATGAATAAGATATGTCAGTAAATTTATATTTACTATCAAATTTATTTTAGTAAGTGAAAATTCTTATATGTATTTGGCTAGTCATTTCAATTAGTTGTTATTGATTAAATTATAAACTATTTTTATAATATTAGAGGTTTTCCTAATGAACCTAATATTCCACCAACATACTCGATCTATATAGTTTTGGTAAAATTTCTATAATACTGTTTTTTTATTATTTTGGAATCACAAACAATAAATATTTAATTTCTTATTTGTTCAATTTTTTTACACTACACAATTTAAGATATTTGTTTTAAATTTTAATAAAACATTGATTTGTTCAAAATTATGAATGCAAAATCAACCAAACCACCTAATTAAAACTAACTAGATATGCATATTTTTGTCTAAAAACCAACATATTTATATAAATCTTTGTGTATTATTTTTAATTTGTAGGTCAATTTAAAAACTATGAAAAACAAAGTCTTTCAAAATGTGATGATATTTTTAAAATTATCTGCACAACTATAGGATTCGGTTTTAAGATGACTGAAATTTATAGTTGTGCAAATAATTCTAAAAAATGCTTCCACATTTTTGAAAAATTTTATTTTGAGTGTCAAAGTATGGGCTTCAATTATAAGTTAAATTGAAGATTATTTTTCCCTGGTTACATGAGTATAAGCTTTGGTTATTTGAAGGAACATAAGCCTATACTCACACAACCAAGTATAGACTTTGGTTTAATCTAGAACCAAAGCCTATACCAATCTACATAGGATAAATTTGTGAATTTTTACAACTTGTGAGAGGTCCTATTGCATATTGCGATGCATTCTTCTCCTCCATTGCTGCAATTTTGCGTTTTTCTCTATTATAACCTGCATTAAGGTTTGTTTTTGTCTTCGTTTATCTACCTTCTCATTTCCCATTTATTTCTTCCATTTGTTCTTGTTTTTCTCTTCCTTCTTCTAACATTATTTTTCTTCTCGTTTTGGTGTTGATGCATTTTGGTGGTAATTATCATCTTTTTGTGTTGGGATGTAACAACATTGCCTATTTATGTTAGCCTTATTGGTTTGTTGCATTTGGGACACCACAACATTATTGTTATCTTGGTTGTTGGTTTGTGTTTGAATGGTTGGTCTTGGTCTCTCATAATTGCTCTCACTCTCATTCTCGCTTGAGTTTGATCGAAACCTATTACATTTTTTTATTTTTAATCATTTTATACATCAGTTATCTTACCAATCTAAACATATTTATGAAGTGGCTTAAGTTGCCAATCTATATATTTTTCCATTGTTAAACTAAAATATAATGCTAGAAAAAACTGATGCCAAAATCATTTGTTGTACTAGTGTTACAAGCTTACCTTTAAGTTACAAAATAACTTTTTAATCTTTTCCAGTATGTTCGTCTATTTTTATAGACATGATAACATGATGTGTTACTTGAGCTAAAATGTGATAAAAACACACTTATACCAATCCTAAAATATATTTACACAGTTAAAAATGAGATATATGTATTTTACATTATGTTTACACAATTTTTTTCTATATAGACTTTAAGAAAAAGAAAAAAGGAAAAAAAAATATTCTATCTCATATAAGGTAATTTGTAAAGACAATTAATCTAATTTCTATACAAATTAACTTTAATTTTTAGAAAAAACTTATTCCATTTTTTCTTTTAAATTTTTTATGGATACATGTTTCCAAACATTACCCTTAACAATTGTCTATATTCTATACTAACCTTCCTCCTCCCTAGTTGTTCATTAGTGCATTATACAACTTAACAAGCCATACTATCCTTTATGTATACATATATTCTAAGATTACATTTTCCATAATTCTAAGTTAAATTATTCTATACCCTCAAAATAATGTTAATTAACCTGAGTCTTTTTTTTTTGGTAGATCTTGCGCAAGTCAATGAAGGGTGTGGGAACTCAAGATAGTAGACTAATAAGGGTAGTTGTGACAAGGACGGAGGTAGACATGTACCATATAAAAATAGCATATTATAAGAAATATGGAAAACCATTAACCCATGCTGTTCGTTCTGACACATCAGGCCATTACAAAGAATTTCTCTTGAGTCTTATAGGTTCTGATTATTAGTAATATTCTTGTTTGTCACATCAAATCAGATTAACCAGTTTAGGAACTATTATGTGAGCAGAAATATTTACTTACTCATTGTAGAAGCTAAAGTGATTTTCTTTGTTCTAGTTCTAACATATGATAGTGCTTTTCCAGAAATGGTGATTGTATTCATGCTACATTTCTGATCTGGACATTTTTGTTTTCTGTATATTATTTCAATCATAAATTTTCCATTTCACTTCTTTCATAATGAGTTACTTCTCTTAGTTACTCTTCAACAACATATGGTAAATTATAAAACTTTATTTGAAACTTAAAGTTATATTAGAAATTTGTGTATTGACACCAAGGAAATAAAAAAAGAAAACGAATTGAAATCATATTATAGTTAAATAGTTACAATTTCACGTTGAATTGATAATGTTATAGTACATTGAGTACCTAGTTTTTTTTTTTTCATAAAACTTATAGATTTTAAATATGTAGGATAACTATTGAATCACAATATGATTTATCATTTCAATTAACTTGGTCAAATTTTCTTTTTATAAAATAGAAGTGCATTTGTTTATCGTTTTTGTTCAACTTTTTTTTTTCAGGTATGATGCAATTATATATTGATGAATTTATGAACAAAATCATAATTTTTTAGCTTGAATCCAGAAAAAAATAAATAAAAATTGTACAATAATTATATAAAAAGATGGGACGATATTAATTTAACTTGAGATTTTATCGAGCCAGGTAAAGAGATAGGATCAAAAGCAATTGATAAAAGTAAAGATATTAATTGAAGTATACTAAAAGAAGTCTCTTATAATCAAATGAATCATGTGAAATATGAATAGATTCACAAGAAACCAGTCAATTGTATGAACACAAACCGATGCGTGCATGCAAACAACTTTATTATTTACCCAAAAATTTCCAATAAGTTCCCAATTTCTTAAAGGTTTCATTGATTAGGAGTACTAAATAATATAACTTCGAAATTATGACTCAATCTAAAATTGTGAACAAAATCAAATATCAATTAAAATAATTTGTTCACTCCCATTTTATCATCATAATTAAATCCAACGAATATTGGATTGATTACAAGAGGTTCATATTTATATTAATTTTATTAGTATTTTTAACTGCAAATCCAATAAACTATATAGCATCACATACTAACATAGTTTCATGAATTTTACGAATTTCCCTTTGTAAAATTCGAAAAATAAAACAATTTAGGAGGAAATCGATTGGTTTAGTATTGTTTGATTTGAGAATGGAGGGTGGTGTGTATCGATAAATAATTGGCCACATTATATTGCTAAAGTTTCAATACAAGAATGTATAGTTGTAAATACAAGATGTGAAAAAGTTATATTGATATAGTTTTGTAGAGTTGAACACTTTCAAACTCAATCAGTTCACACAATTGTAACACTAACCAATATGTTAAGATTGAACATTCTCAAACTCATCCTAACAAATAACACACAATTATTTCTCGTATGTGTTATTTGTTACAGATTCACACGCTCATGGTGTTACATTAATAAAACATATATCACAAACAAAAATAATACCAGTAAATAAGAAATTAACTTTAATAAGAGTAACAAAGCTAACAATCTACGTCACAATAGTCAACCTTACACACTTTTTTCATATATATATATATATATATATATATATATATATATATATATATTTATTTATTTATTTATTTATTTATTTATTTATTTATTTATTGTTTTTATAACCATTTATTGATGTTGATTTATTATTAAGTTAAATTGATACCTCAAGCAACCTAAGACCTTATCAAAATTGGACTACTAACATAAGCTAAATAAATAAAGAAACAATCAAAATATCCAAACGTAAAAGAAAGTGAGATATTGAAACAGTGGTGGCTTGTTGAACTGAAGGTTTTGCTTGTGGAGCCCTCATGACTTTGAGTGTTAGTTCGCAATTGAGTGATGGTACAATGACATGTACCCGTGACAATTACATTCAAATGACACTGCTTTCTTTAATTTTTTTCTTTTAAAATTACCCTTTATCTTTTAAAAAATATTAAAAAAATGGGACCCATTGTGTCATTTCAATGTAAAAAATAAATTGGCGTGTTAAAGTATCATTTTGTTCCCAATTATATATTGGAGGCGTTTTTGTCTACCATTTGGTGAGGTATAAATATGATTTCTTCTTCAAGGTTTCATATTTCTTAAGATTGTTGATAACGTAAAAACATTTTTTTCTAAATCTTTTTTAAATCTTTTTTAAATGTATGGATACAAAAATGTCTAAATCCTTAATAATATATGTGATATTCCTTTATCAAAATTATATTCTCCTTATATAAACGAAATATGGTTTCTGTGCAATTTATTTTATTGGTTTGGAAGAGTGCAAAAATCATTTGCACGAACGTATTTTGTTAACAAAAGGGAATAAATTGTTTACACATTTAGATCTTTGTAAAAAAACTTTTTATGACTTGGAAACATTTAGGTCAATGGAAGACAATGTCACTTGGTAAAGAGTTCCATGAATTTGCTTTTTCTTCTTTAGAAGACATGCGTAGGGTGTTGGTTTTTCGAACTTGGAATTTATCTTCTGGCATTCTTCATGTTTTTTCTTGGACAAAAGATTTTTTTTCTGACTTCTATGAAACTCACAAAAAATTCAATGTTGGCTTCACATTCATGACCTTCCTTTAGAGTATTGGTAGTCAAAAACGATTCTCTCAATAGCATATGGAATTGATACACCTTTATCTTTATATGATTATACCAAGAATAACTCTGGAGGTTTCTTTGCACATGTCTTGGTTGATGTTGATTTGTTATTTGATTTTCCTAATCAAATTTGGGTGGAAAGGCTAAGTTTTGCGTTTATTGTTGATGTGGAGTATGAGAAATTGCCTTTATTTTATTCAAAATGTTATTTGGTAGGGAGAAAATAGTAGGAAAAAAAATATAGCATTATCATCCAAAGGTGGTCGATACCCAAGATGAGACTAAGGACTCATTAGCTTATGTGGTAGAGCTTGTGGTGGAGTTTGTGGTGAAGCCTATGGTGGAACTTGTAGTGGAGCTTGTAGTAAAGCATGTGGTGGTGGAACCTGTTACTCAATCATATTCTAAGTTAGTCGTGGGTAGTCATGATAATATTTGTGTTGTGAATGGATCTTGTCTTGTGAAGAATCTAGATGGTTGTGTACAAGTGAAATCTGATTCCTTGGCTGATATGCTTTCTTTGGAGGATGTCACTCCCATTATGAATAGTTTGCAGGGTTTATGACAATTAGATTCTAATACTTTGACATCATAAAGTTCAATAGTTGTTCCTAATCTTTTAACATCTAAAGAAGCTCTTTTTTTAGAGGAATTAAAAATAGTTTCTAAGTGGACTAATTTGTGTGATGAGAGAGAAACTTCTAATACTGAAGAGTATGATGAAACCGTTCAAACTACAAGGAAACTTAATTATGGTAAACCAAAAAAAAAGTTAATACTAAATCTTCCAAAGAAAAAATCTCTAAAAGTTAAGGGTGTCTTTTGGAAATGAGAGAATTGACTAATGATAAATTTTTAATATGCGGAAAATTTTTCCATTTTCCTAGTATATGGAGTTCATGGAATTATTTTCCTAATAAGAAATATATGTATATATATTTCTTAATTATAATTTTCTAGTTACACATTGTTGTCCCTTGAATAAGGCTTTATCCACTTTATGTCTTGATTGAAATGCTACATATTGTACTACTACTATGCATTACTATATTGATGGTTGATATGAAGTGTTACATTTTAATTTATCTGTTTTTCCTTCTTTTCATTTGACACAATACATTTTCCATTTTTTATCTTTAAATTCAGATGTCATAAAAATCATGTTTAGTTCTAAAGATGGAAAATAACATAAGTACCGTACAAAGGAAGTGAAAAAAAAATGAAAGAGGAATAAATGTACCTAACATTGAAAAAATATGAAGAAAAAAAATGATACCTTTATTTTTGTTTTGTTTTGTGTATTTATGTTATAATTAAAACATATGAGATGAACTTGTTTTTATCAAAATTATACTACTAAATAGTTAAAACTAAACTATCAAGAGTATATTATATTGAAAGTAAACTCTATAGGTCTAACAAATAGATGCTAGTTGTTTATCTCTTTATACACTTGACTCAATTCTTGTGTACCTATTTTTGGTGACATATTTGATTCACCCACCTTTAACCTTTTTAATTATATGCATACAATCACAAGTAAAAAATAATATTATTGATAGTGAACAACTTTGGATAAGTATTTATTATTTGTTACAATTATCTCAATCCTATTTAATTATTTTGCCTATGATAGTGTTCTAATAAAAAAACATAATGTCTACGCTATTTTTATAGTGGTTTACTTGAATTAGGAGATAAAGACTCCCAAATTAAGGTTGAATTAGTTAGCAAATATGAAGGAAAATTCATTTTTAAATGGTTTTTTGATCGTCCAAAATAAGGTGGAATGAAACAATGACCACACAAACACAATATAATCTCATTCATTGTCTTATAAAAGGATCCCATAGTACCCTGATTCTCTCATTCCAAGGGAAACAACATCAATAACCCATAAAATAAAAAATCCATTAATCACCATGGCAAGGTCATTTGGTGTTGTCGTCCTCTTTGTCTCAGTTTTGTGTTTCTCCTCTGCATTGGCTCGCAAAACACCTGAAAAATTCTTCGTTGAAGGCAAGATTTATTGTGATCCTTGCCACTTTGCATTCGAGTCTAGACTCAGCTTCCCCTTGTCAGGTAAATTTCCTTAATCATGCATTTACAGTTATACATCTTACAATTTATGATGATCACGTTATCATAAGGCATTGAGAAAGAACAAGGAATGGTTGAACTTGTTGGGTACAAACAAAGTCTCTCATAAGAAAAAATAAGAGATGAATATGTGTTTATATACACATAAGATACCTCCATTGATAAGAGGCCTTTTGGAGTGGTACCAAAAGCAAATCCGTGAGGACTTGGTCCAAAGCGGACAATATCTTATCAAATGTGGAGACTTATGTGTATGTGTGAGTGTAGGAACCCCTCCCTACAAATGGTATCAGAGCCCATGATTCAGGTCTGGTGACCGGGCTCAGACGAGTACGTCCTTTCATGAGAGGTGGAGAGCAAAAGATGTTTAGTGTTGACCATGGTGTACTCGAGGATAAGAGAGGAGAAGATTCACTAGAGAGACATATAAGAATCAAAACTTTTTCAGCTTTATATACTATTTTACTTTCTGATTTCTATCTAATGTGTTTATAGGTGTGAATGTGACTCTGGAATGCATCAACGAACAAAATAGCACAGTGACTTATACAAAGGAAAGCAGAACTGATGCAAATGGGTTGTACAGGATTCCTGTCCATGGTGATCATCAGGATGAGATCTGTGTGGTGGTTGCAGACTCACCAAATGAGGGAGAATGCAAAGAGGTAATGCCAAACAAGTCCGATAGGATCATCCTCACCAACAACATGGGTGCTGCCTCTAGGGCACGCTACGTCAACCCCCTTGGTTTCATGACACAGACAATTGATTCCCAATGCAACGTCGTTGTTCACGAATTAGGACTCGACAACCTTGATGACTAAGTGGAATACAAATGTTCATTAAACTCCACCCAAAAAACAAAATTTATCATTTTGGATCAATTGTCTTGTATCATTTTAATTAACCATTATCCATCATGTTTGTTATTTGCAAACATATTATTAATGAAATAAATCATATTTGGAGTTTGGTACATCACTCTCCTCAAAGTGACTCAATCTATAACTTACGACATATATCATCATACAAGGATTTTACACTAAAATGTTCATAATTTCTTGATTAATAAACAAACATGAATTACAACTTTAACTCAATTGTTGCATTATCAAATTGGCCATTTAAGCACCTATGTTAGAGCCGCACGACCCTAAGAAAACATCATCCAATTCAATATTTTGTCCCCACCAAAATTAATAGATTTTTTTTTACTTGAAATCTCATCTTTCCAACTCACTTAAATTTTTTACCTAAAATAAAATATTTTATTTTCTTTACCTTATGACACAGTGTAGATTATATATATGAAGAAAACATTGTTTAGTCTCCCAGTTTAGAATTTGATTTCCAATTGTGAGTGGGTGTAGAGGCTGGCCGAAAACTAACTAGAACTCAATTCTTAGAAAATCGAATTTCGAACTGGTTGTCTTTATTTTTTTTCCTTTTGATTTTAAAAATAATAGACGAAAAAATGTTGTTAAAGAAAATACATTTTTAATAATAAAAAAATTGGTTTGGAAAGAAATTTGAAAGTAAGAGATTTAATTTGAAAAATAAGCCTATAGGATATAATTATTTAGACAAGTCAAAAGTAAAAGAAATGTAAAAGGAGAGGAAAGCTTTTATATAATTGAAATTATTAAGTTGTGAATAATGAATATCATAAATAAAATATTGGCAATTAAAAAAATTATTTTAAATTATTATGAAAAGGTGAGAAAAAAAATTATAGAAATAAATTTTATAATCTATTTTCTTTTATTGCTAAAATTTATGCTTATAAATAAAACTGATGTTTATGAATGTAAATAAATTTGAAATTTTTATGATAAGTAAATGGGAAATTTGTTTAGAATATTTTATCATGATTTAGTTATATATATATATATATATATATATATATATATATATAATTATTTATATAGTATTTATATATTAATATTTTTTTCGTAATAAAATCTGGAAAGTAAGTTAGAAGAAGTAAATAGTAGAATGTTTAAGAAAATAATTGAAATGAATATTTAGTTAGAGATATAGGAAGAGAAGAATGCACAAAAGAATTTACATTGGTTTACTTTTATTTAAGGTTTTATTTAGTCTCTTAATCTATTTGGTTAACAAATTCACTAATCAATATCTTTGACTAACAACGAGTATTAATGACTTTAAGTTTCAACTGATATTAACCTTTTTAGGTATTACCAGTTTATTCTATCTAGAAACATAAATATAAACCTTTGCAGGTTACAACGAATTTAACCTTTTTAAGTATTATGTGTTAATCTCTCCTTGAGACTAAGAGTTCACAATTACTATAAAGATAATCTCTCATGCAATAAATTAACAATAATATTCATAGGGCTCACCTGTAAAGGATTTTTAATGTTTTCTCTCAACCTAATATCACTTTTTAACAAGATGAATATGGCAATGTATTAGAGTTTTCTCTTAACCCAATATCATTCTCTATTTCAGCTCTTCATCTTTTTCATCTACATCTTGATATATGTATAGTTGCACTTGTATATCACTTGATTGTACATGTAGAATATCTTTATATCTTCGTATCTTCATATATCTCTATCATTCTTCACTTTGGAAGTTCTTAATCAATCAAAGTGTATTGTTTCCTATAAATTATCAGTTATTTCCTTTTCAACCTTTCAAAAATTTGAATTTCAAATAATGTTAAAACTTTGTAGAGACAATTTCTTGTCTCATGATTTGTTGATATTCATATAACAATATTTTAGAATAATCAATTGAAGAGAAATTCGATATACTTCCTTATCTAGAAAATTTGATATTTAATCAACATTTTGGATATTTTTCAAATAAAACTTGTTATGATAATTGTTTCACTTCCTTCCAAGATAATTCAGTGTAATTTTATGTTTTTAGATTAGTTTATAGACTATCATAATTTTAGATAGGGAATTTTTTAAGTTTGCTTAGGAATTAGTTTTTGAGTCAGTTTATGATTATTCTTAGGGATTTAAAACATGAATAGGTAGTTATGATATGGTTTCTTTTAGTGTTTTGTGCAAACATTAATTTTAGCTTACGTTTACCACGATTTTGATGTATTTGCAACCAATAGGTTAGACATGAAAGTTTGTGAAGTTCTCTATGAATATTATCGATAATTTATAAAGTTAGGTTGATTTAATGAATTGAATATCTTGAAGTTGGATTTAGATAAATATTAACTAAAAGAAAAAAATGGTTGGTTTCGTGTTTATGATATTTAATCTTTATTTTGACATAATTGTTCTATTATCTACCATTGCGGGGAGGATATCAACAAGACTGTTAGAGTAAACAGCAGAGTTATGAAAATTGACAGTGTGAGAGAGTAAAAATAGTTTTATTTTCTTAAATGTTTGATTTTAAATTATATTTTCACAATTCGATTTGGCTTTCCTTCACTTTGTTTTTGAAGAAATATTATCTTATGCTTGTATGTTGTGATGCATTTTTTTGAATATTATGTCAAATGATGTGTTATATGGTGTTAAGTTCTTCATTGATATAGAAGACATTCCACAAGCTTAAATTATTTTATTAGGTTAGTGATAAGTGGCACGCTATGTAGTCAATCATTCTTTGTGTTAGCAGCACATTGGAAATGTTTAGGTGTGGTCATTTTGGCCAACAAAATATGTATAGTCATGGAAATGGATATGATATACACCTAATCTTTATTTTTTTTTCAGATTGGAAAAGACACTTTATACTCTTTTTTTTATTGATTTGTGTTCAATTGCCATAGACTATATTCGTATTTTTTCTATACACAACTAGGTTGTGTTTAATTGCCATTAATCATTAATTGCAAGTGTTGTTTAGCTAAATTATTTTTTCTTATATAAAATGTTAAGTTCTAACAATTTGATACACACTAATATAATAATAATAATAATAATAATAATAATAATAATAATAAAAACAAAAGTAAGTTACAAAATAACTTTTTTAATCTTGTGCACTGTTTGATGTACACCGAACAAAACAACCAAGATAGTTTCAAATCTATCTTTTTAATATTGATTATCTTGTTATAAATTGATATTATTATACTTTATGAAATATACATCATAAAACTAGTAATTAAAATGAGCTAGTATTATGGAGAATACAATATTATAACTAAGAAAATGTTACATAATAAAATGCTTCCAAATGAAAGAAAATAAGATAATATAGTAGTTTAATAGGTGTTACTTAAGTGTTGTCTTGTGAAATTTTGGTGCAATCTAATTAAAATGTAATGAATTCTTTATTAAAGTAGAAAGATTGACTATTTTTTTTTAATATGAATTTTTATCTACAACATTTATGACATGTTAGGCATATGGTTGGGCTAAATAGCTCATAAAATGATTTCTCTTGTGTAACCAAATTTTTTGAAATATATTATGCTAGGTGTAGGATTGATAAGAAAATGTAATTAAAGGACATATTATTATGAAGAACACAGGAAAATACTAGAGGGGGGTTGAATAGTGTTTTCAAAATATTTTTGTAATGCAGCATCTAATGACTTGTGGTCAAAGTATGTATTGACATAATATGCATGTGCGTTGGGCTTACAAAGCAACAAGTAAGAATCCTTTCAGACAATGATATAGAAAATTTAACAATAGTTTCAAAAGAAGAAAACAATAAGACACAATGTTTATACTAGTTCACTCAAACTTAAGCTACGTCTAGTACTCCCTTAAAAACTCTTAATGGGTTCTATTAATCTTATCAAGATTACACAGTTTTAACCCACTCCTGGTTGACTATTCTTACATCACTCTTGGTTCTGAGTTTAACACACTCCTAGTTGAGTATTCTTACACCACTCCTGGTTCCGAGTATAACCCTAGTTAAGTATTCTAGCCACTCTTGGCACCCTTAGACAACACGTCTAGTCTAAGTTTAGCCTCTCCAAGATCTATCTCTAGACAAATGTCTACACCGAGTTTACCCACTCTTGGTTAAGTATTATAGCCACTTCTAGAAACCAAGTATTATCAACCATTTCTGGTCTTCTAGTCTAACCTGACTAGTATACAAATTTAGCTCAAAGTTACAAACACACTTGATGCTTGTTTACAAATACAGATTGAATAAACTCTCAAAGAGAGCATTACAACAATATGAATCAATCTCTGACCTCATGAATTTCTACTTTTAAGTGGAAGAGTATTAGACGATATGAGCTCATGAAGTGCTTTTTCTCCCGTTTTCTTTTTTTTTTCTCTTTTGCTTTTTTCTCTTCTTCTCTTTCATCTTTTTTCTCTTCCTTTCGCTTTGGAAGCATCAGATATTATAGGCTTGAAGATAAGATGAGGAACTAGATTGAATGATAGCTTTCTCTTCATGTCTTATCTAGTTTGAGCTTACTTTCATCATATCTTGAGCATACTTTATCTTTCTCTCTCTCTCTGTATATATATATATATATATATATATATATATATATATATATATATATATATATATATATATATATATATATATATATATATATATATATATATATATATATATATATATATCCTTCTCTTCTTTTATTTTTCCTCTATATTTATGCTTCAACCATCTTCTACATTTTTCTTAAGAGCAGCAAGTCTATTCTCTTCAATTAATCTTCCTTATATAGGCGCTTTTAAAATATAATCATTGGATGCTAAGTTAATTTTTCAAAAGAGGATATAGCCTTTAGGTGAGAAGTTAGACTATTGTCTTTTCATTAGAGGTATAGTGCTTTATCAGAGTTTACATTGAAGAGTGACTTGTACGGCTCTGTCAAAGTATAGGTCTTCAAGAGATTTATTCTATAATGTTCTTTGCCTCTTTCAACGTCTTTATCTAGCGTGTGCATATGTTCTAATTAATCCTCTGTGTATTCCTATTCTACACAGATAACACAAACAAGGTATGCAAGCAAAATAATACATTACAGTATATGCATTAAATGTTTTGAATGTTTATAGCCGTTAACTTATATTGCTTTTTCAAAATACCTTGTCATATGTCTTGTCAATAATTAATGCATCGTTCAAGTATTTCATTCAAGAAGGGTTGGACGATGTATAACACTTTTGATAACAGGCGACATATGGCATTGGAATCTTATGAAAAGGTATTTTAGATGTATATTTTAACGTGTTTTTCATTAGACAATATTCTTATGGATACTTTCGCTTAACACTGCTTTTGATGTAAGATACTTAAGCTTTAATGTTATTACGATTCTCAATAAGAGATATTTTAATTTGAGAGTTCGAGAGCGTATCCTATTGTTTTGCATATATCCTAAGACGTCTCTTTCATGACATATTTTTCTTTTCGTCTCTACATGAGTACAAATTCTTAAGTATGTTGTCTCTTAGAGCTTTCATATAGACTTTTCTTATTGATCATACACTTCCTGTAAACAATGTGTTAGACAATATGGACTCCAAAGAAACATTGTTGTGCATGTTCTTATTTTGGGAAGACTATGTATTAGTATTTGGAAGGTTTGCGTAGCTTCTCGTATAAGGCCTTAGGTTTTCATTTGACTTGAACAAGTGCTTAAACGTTATAGGTCAAGTAGACGCTTCTCTTCCTAAAATGATATTTCATTTAATGCTTATGCTTATTATTAAACTTCAAAACTTAGATTGCTAGACGTTTTAGTCTCTTTAGACGATCTTGTCTTAACATATTATATTGCCTATTGTAAATGTCACATAATGATTTAAGTACCCCAAGTACTCAATTTATAGTTATATAGCTTTCTTTATTGATAAAAAAAAGATATAAAAAAGTTATATTTTTATATAAAAAAAAGAAAAAAAAAAGAGGTGCATAAGAAACAAAATTATAAGAGAAATAAATTTAAGAAAATAATGGTTAATTACACACATTTTTTACTTTTACTATTCATTTTCTTAAAACTTAGTTGTAAATATTAATAACTTATTAGAGTAAAAGAATTTACCATAGAGAGATTTTAAAATAAAAAATACCATAAAATGCATAAAAAATACCATAAGAGTTATTCTATATCTAGCTACCTTTAAAAATGAAGAAGAATGAAGCTAAAGATAGATATGAAAAAAGGAAGAATAAAGAAGAATGAGTTAGTCTTTACTTAATTTGAAAATGAATAACAAAATTCCTATTTGGACACAAGAAGGGAATTAGACAATGAAGCATGATGAGAGATAATTACACATTTGAGTTATACTTTTCGTTATGAAACAATAATGCTTACCACAAAAACCATTATTTAAGACATTATTTGCATTGTTCAATTACTTCAAAAGAAAACAAAATGGAAAAAAGCTTAAAAATTCTCTGGGTTATTTCCATTATGATAACCTATCAATTAGCATTCTTGGCCAATGCCTCACATTCTAGAAAGAGGATTGTGCCAGCTTTGTACGTTTTTGGTGATTCAACCGTAGACGCGGGAAACAACAACAATCTCAACACACTTGCCAAGGCAAATACATTTCCTTATGGCATTGACTTCAATAATTGTTCCACAGGAAGGTTTAGCAATGGAAAAACCTTTGCTGATCTTATTGGTAACTTTTTCACTTTTTTCTCAAACATTGTTTCTCTTTGTTTGGTTGTCGTTTAATGTTTCCATGCAAAAATAAAAAAGTATATATATAATATTACTAGTATTTTTATGCATTTATTATCCTTTTGTAGCTATTAGATTGGGTTTACCAATGCCACCTCCATACTTGGGTGTGTCCAAGTTTGAAAGACATCAATTAGTCACAGGAATTAACTATGCATCAGGCTCTTGTGGAATCTTGAATTCAACCAGATCTGTAAGATTCAAAATAAATAATTAAAGAATTTAATATGCTTTATTTTTCTCAAATTATTTTTAAATATTTCGTTTTTACATTTTATGAAAGTCATATAAAATATCATTTTAACAAACAACATACAAAATTCTGATTTATTTTGGAACTCCATTTATCATATAATAAGAAGTTATATTATAATTCAGTCTAGAACTCCATTTATCATATAATAAATAAGTCAAATTTTTTTATTGAAAAGATGTTTTATATAACTTTTATAAAATACATTAACAAAATAAACATATATTAAATCTAGAAAAAAAAATTTAAATGCAACTTCGAGATTATGAAATTTGACCCACAAATAAAAATTTCTTATTTAATTTATTTCTCATCATATTTTTGCTTTGTGATGAAGGGAGATTGTTTGTCTTTAGACAAACAAATTGAATACTTCACCTCAACTGTGACCAACGATCTTCCAAGAAGAATACATAATAAAACAAAACTAAGGCATTACTTAGTCAATTCCATATATCTCTTATCAATTGGATCTAATGATTACATGTTGAATTATTTCAAGTACCCAAATGGAACTAATAACAATCTAAATCCAGAAAAATATGCAGATTACCTACTTGGGCAACTGGCTTCACATATTAAGGTAATCTTTGAATAAATGTTTTGAATTATACGTTGACTTCTCACATGTAGTAATTTTTAAATTTTAATATGTTACCTTTCAATTAAGTATTTTAAATATCACAAGTATTTAATTTTTTCCAAAGAATGTGAAAAATGTGTTTCCTTCATTCTTTTTTCTTAGAGAATTTATGATCTTGGAGCTCGAAAGTTTGTGGTAAGTAGAATTGGTCAAATTGGATGCACACCAACATGTGTTATAAGGACACCATATTCCCAAGAATGCAATGAAGATATAAATCAAAAGGTTAAATACTACTCAGACAAACTCACGGGAAAGCTACAAGAACTGCAAACCCAACTCTCACATTCAATCTTCATTAATGTGGATAATTACAATTTCTCTCAAAAAATAAGAAATTCCCCTAAAAACTTTGGTAAACAATGTCTCACATTAATCTCTTGAAAAAATGAATTAAGAAGTCGTATGCTTTTTGTATTCTAGTATGATTATAACTGATATTTTTATTTATTACATTTTCAGGGTTCAAAAATATTTTTGACTCGTGTGTTCGAGGAAAGAAACCTTGTGCAAACCGAAACGAATATTATTTTTTTGACTTTGCTCATCCTACTGAAGTTACAAATAAAATATATGCAAACGAGTGTTTTAGTGGAACCCAATTATGTCTTCCTTATAATATTCATAAATTGATTCATGCACATTAAAATATTTGTACCACATTCATGATAAAAATATATCATCAACAATTTTTGTTTGTTATTTGTTTTTCATTTTCTCTTTTATATATGATAAATAAGTTATACTATAATTAAATTGTTTTATGGGAAAAGATGTTTACGAGGATCAAAGATAAAGAATTTAAGTTTTAGGAGGATGATGAATGCATATATATGTAAGGAGGATAAATTATGAAAATAATATTCTATACTTATTTTGTGTAAAGTTCATTTACTTTATGTAAAATCATACCTAGTATGGTGGAAATATATTATTAGGAGAGATTTTTTTTATACAGAATAGGAGAGATTTTTTTTTATACAGAATATAGTTCTATTACATATTGTATTTTTATAAGATACTCGATTGGGATAATTATTGTGTACCAGAATCGAAAGATCCCAAGTATTTTAATATATATATATATATATATATATATATATATATAATATCGATAAAAAGAAAATTAATATTAATGTTTTTTCTTCAAAAGAATGTAGACTAAATTAGTAAGGTTTAAGTATTTGTGTGGAAGTTTGCAATGGATAGAACTCCAACTTTACGAAATTTGACACACAAGAATATAAATGAGATTCTATTATTAATATTCACATTAAGTTTTACGTGGAACACTTGATATAGTTGTGGAAAAGAGGAAGGAAGGCAAAATGGAGGGCATGCATTCACACTAGGATAAGAAGTTGATTAATGAAGAATCATCATATAAATAAAATAAAATGGGAGCATAGATGTTAAATTATATTAATTTAATGTTTTGTAATTTAAAAAATAACTTTAATTTGATTTTATTGTTATTAGAATATAAATATATTAAAGTTATAAGGATTATTTTAGAGTTATTAAAATTAATTTCTTTCTTTTTCATCTCAAAATAAAATTTTGGTATTTTATTAAATTTTATAAAATTCAAGATCTTGTATATTTTCATTTAATTGAAATTGTAAAATTTACATATTTTTGGATTGTATAATTCTCCCTTAATGGTGTTTTTTCCAATTATAAAAATCTTAATTTTGAAATTATGGATTTTAGGAATTTTATTTTTTTTCGTTTACTATAGTGAAATAGTATGTGTAAAGTGTTAGAAGAATTTAATTGCAATTTATTAGTTTTGTTTTGAAACGTAAAAGACCAAAAGAATTGACATGATTATAGGGATTTTGGTTTCTGAAATTTAATATGAATCGTAACAACAATATTTTAATAGCATATAAGGATGCCTTATATTTTCACTGTGCATTGAATTAAAGTTTTCAAAAGCAAACTTTCCACAATTGAGTTGGCATAGACAATTCCCTCCTTCAATGATGAAATTGGATTTTTAGGTTTTCAACCTAAAATTAAGAGCAGATTGCATGATATTTTTTAATTTTATATTGCTATTACAATTGCTTTGAAGACATTAATTTGAAATTCCTTTTGGCGTGTATGGATTCGGTGTGTACTATAATGTGGTTTAATTCGAAAGTGAAGTTGTATTATTGTAATTATTCATAATATAAAGGATGTTTAATTATGGATATATATTAATTAGTTTATGGGTTAATTGAAAGTCATTGTTATAAGGTTTTTTATGGATTATTCAAAGGTGAATTATTGTTTATAACTAATGATATTAAAGTGAGACATTTAACATACTTAATAAATATGTTTATATATTCAGAGATAGCATACATGTAGTTTTAAGTATGATTTATTGTTTATTAAAGTATATTTATATTTATTTTAACATCTTAATTGTATGTAATTTTTCAATTTAAGCATCACGCAAATATGAACTTAAATGGATAACTTATATGATTACCTATCAATTTAAGTGTCACCCAAAGGTGAACTTAAATGCATGACTAGTGTAGTTATTTTTTTTTAATCCATTAATTTTATCAAAACATTAATGTACGAGCTTGTATATTATTTCTAGCTTCCATGAATTTATTAGGTTTGAGCACTAATGTGATCAAGTTTAATGGGCTAAATTATGTTGATTAGTGAGAAAAAAATTAATTCCAACTGGGTGTGTTAGACTTAGATATGACTATTATTATGAATGAAATGCCCGCAACCATTACGGAGACCTGTACAAGTGATGAAATGTAGCAGGTTGTTCCTAAACTTAATGTGCATGTCCATGACAGAGAATGTAAAACCTTCTAGACCTATGCCTAAAACAAAAAACACAAAGGAATGCATGAAAATGATCAAGGAGTACTCATAATCAGACATTATAAAATGAAAAGATTTGTAAAATGAAAAGCAAGGTTTCAACTCACAAGAAAATAGGAGCTACCTAACCCAAACACATGGTGATATGGTAGTTGAATCTAGATACACTATCAAGAATTTAAATTTTGAATCGTAAAATTTATAAATGTAAATTTTTTTTTACGGTTCCTAAACTGTTTGATATTTGAAGACGATTTTGTTTTGACCAGTTCGTCTTTCCTCATTCGTGTTTTGGTCTTCATTAACGTGTTTGTTTTTATAGCATATGGTGGTATTAGATTATCTGCTCTATGTGAGATTATAATATCTTTCATTTTGACATTTCAAATATAGTTGTGGAAGTAATATATATTCACATAACTTCTCCATTAATTTATGTCCGAAATCGAGATGACAAACAAACAAACAAAAAAGTTTAAAAGTAGAGTTTTGAACTCGGTGTCATAGTTTATTTTTAAAAATTATAGAAAACAATAAAGATAAAGATATGTGAAACTGGATTTTAAATTCGGAAATATAAAACAAATGTGATTTTTTAAAATATTTAAATTTTTTCAAAATAAAAAATAAAAGAAACAATTTTTTTTAGGTATTATAAAGATGTACCTTCTATTTATTTTCTTTTATAACTTTTTATGCTTTTATTTCTTTTATTGTAACGAAGTCTAATTATTAATGTTGCGTATTGAGTTGTAACAAATTATCATAGAGAAACAGGTAGGTTTTGAAAGTTTAAAGAAAAAATAAACTCAACAAAAACTAGGATCTTTTAAATTCTTTGGAAACCTTATTCTTTTATATATAAAACATTGATTATCAAACTCAACGAAAGATTAAAATGTCTTATTTGAAACCCATCAAAACACTATTCGGATGGTAATAACTACTCTTTTACACTTTGTCATTTTACTTAGTTCACTTTATTTTTCCTTTTAGAGTAGTATTTTGTTTTTTTTTTAAAAGTCCAAACTGATCGAGTAGATACATGTCAAAGACATTTCGATGCTCAAATCAGTTTTAGATGAAGCCTGAAACAATTCCTTCCTTGATCACACAGTAGCATTTCTTCCAATTCAACACCAGATTAGTCTTTATGCGTCTTTGTAGTACAATGTTGGGATTATTTAAGTATGTATTGAATGAGTCACCATAGATAAAGAAGTCATCCATGAAAACATCAATGTTTTTTCTCAACCAAGTTCGAAAAGATGGCTAGCATGTACCTTTGAAAAGTAGCTAGAGTATTGCATAGTCCAAATGGAATTTTCCTACAAGCAAAATACCAAAAGGACAAGTGAAGGTTGTCTTCTCTTGGTCTTGAGGATGTACAATTATTTGATTGTAGCTTGAGTATACATCAAGGAAACAAGAATACTCTTGTCCAACTAATCTCTCTAGCATTTGGTCTACGATCAGAAGTGAAAAGTGATCCTTTCTTATAACTTGATTGAATTTTTTATAATCAATACACATTCTCCAACATGACTATTATAGAGGAAATCAATTTATTTTTCTTATTGTAAATGACAGTAGTCATTCCGTCTTTATTTGACACTACTTGGACTTATCCAAAGATTATTAAAAATTAGGTAAATCCTATCATAGTGATAGTGTAGAGTTAATAAATCGTCTTGTTTTATTATTTAAGGTATGTATGAATATTATTCATTTTGTTTTTATCCAAATTTTGAAGAAGGCTAATGAAAGCATTAACAAAAAAATTAAGGTTTTCCTTTCTTTCTCTTTCAGATTTATATATTCCATTGAAACATGCATGACGCATTAAACATGAGCATGATAATTTAAACATAATAATGATGATGGAAAATTATCAAATTATTTTTTCTTACGACTAATATTAAACTAAAGTTTAGTATTTAGATAATACAATGTCAGCTTCATTCGGTTAAAGAATATAATTATATCTAACATGAGTTTTAAAAATAAAAAAAATACTACAATGTTTTGGAAATTCTTTTTTATGTATAGAATCATAAATATATATTTCCAAGAAAATTATAAGTAATTACTTTATTTAAATAATATTTTTGATAAAAAAAAAGACTTAATGGTTATTTAAGGAAATAATATAAATTCATCGTTCATAACATACTAAATAATAGATTATATGTATCATCTTATTTACAAAAATAATAAACATATTATTCACTTCAATTATGATATCTGAATATTTTAATTGATATCAATATTTTCTATCTTTAGATATAAACTAATTATTGTCAATAATAAAGGGTAAAAACCGTTTGTTATTTAATTTGAATGTTTTCTTTGAATTACAATATTTAATGTTTATAATATTTTCTTAAATTATATGCAATAATTTCTTGTGAATATGCAGGCAACAATGTGGACATGTACATAAATGGTCAGGATCGTTGCCTCCAACATATAAGTAGCATAAGTAGGTACGAAAGGGTAAACACTTTTTTTTTTTACTTTGTTGTACTTAGATTTTGAAAGTAATAAAATTTAAATATATAGATTTTGTTGTCCTTAGTTGAATTTGATTGAAAAAATATAACTCAATATAATTGACACTGCAAAAAATCATGTTTACAGTGACAGTTTTAATATGACGGTTGTTTAAATATAAAATATGCCATTTTTAACTATCATTTTTTAATAAATTTTAATATTTCTTCTTATATAAAAAAAATAAATGTGTTTATAATAATGTGAGTTCATCTAAACTAAATTTAAGAGATGAATTTTGTTGAATAAATGTGTTTCTGATATAGCAATATAAAAATGATTGCAGTCCACTTTTGTATTTAACGAGTGGAGCTTGTTCAAAGGCATGGAGAGGTGATGTTAAAGAGAGTGATTCTGATGTGAAATTATTCTATGATGGTCAAGGTTTCATGTCAGTTCAAATGACTGAAACTGAAGCAAAGTTTTCCTTCTACAATGCCTTTGGTGACAGAATACACCATTCCAGAGTCACCAAGCCCACCATGCATCCTGTTTCATGAAATGTAAACTAAATGTCCAACAAAATCTCAACACATTTTTTTATGTAGTCCTATTGTATATAACATTCTTCTTCTTTACCACTTTCACTACTGACTAATATAGTATAAACATTTTTGCTATATTCTATTCGTCATTACTGGAAGACAGATACTAAAATGTACAGATAAACATAATCCTAAACTTTTACTGGTAATTAAATTGCCCCTACCTCCAAGTTTAACAATGTCAATCTACTCCCACAACTTATTTGTCACTTTTGCAAATAATAATGTCACACAGAAACTAAAGAGGGATATACTTTCTCTCAATCTTTGCCTATATAATTGTAAATGAAATTTAGTGTTCTCAAATGCCTCACAGATAAGCATGCGAGGAGTTCATAAATATGGCATACATAATGTTGTAATCTGGGATAATATCTGTGAAATCTTCCTAATTAGAGGAAATAGATATATAATATTTTATTTTATTTTATTTTTTCCTAGGTTTCTTAGTTTTCTTATTTCTCTTTTTAGGAGAACTAAATTATTACAAATAGAAGGTTTGAGAAATGTATTTTTAATGATTTGAATAATAAATCAGTCTTATTTTCTACACATAAATATTTTTGCTTAGTGAATAAAGATAGATGGAGAAGCACAATTTTTTTTTTCTTTAACTGAATGAAACGAATAAAAAAGATAGCAAATAAAAAATACTACAAACAGCCTGATAAAAATGTAGGTAACTAATGTTTAACCTATGTTTGGAAAACAGTTCATTCCAACGTAAACATGGCATTATATTCAACCAAAAACTGCTGTTGCTCCTCCATTTTCACTATAAGAAAGTGCAACTGCATGTTTTTGGTGATTCAAACGGCAATCCAAACATACGATGTATCATTGGATTTTACTCTGCACTCCACTTCTCCTTGTCTTCATCATCTATGATGACTGTAAAGTCTACTCACGTCCAATAGTCTAAGGTGGTTTGGAGGCTAAACCTCCATGGTCAGGTATGTATCAAGTAAACTCTCTCAACTTGTCAGAAACCTTCTGTAAGCGCATAAGTTCGACCGACTAAACTAGGAGGCAAAGCACTTACAGCTTGTTGAATTTCCTGAAAACATCATAACCACCGCCAGAAAAAGCATAAGTGTACCTATGAAAAAGTATAACTAGACAAAGGGTCTATGTGAATAAACTTTTCCATGGACACATTTAAGCGATAAAAGAAACAAAAAATTAAGTTTTTAGTTAATGTATAAATTAATTTATAAAAACTGTTGAATTAGCTTCTCAAAACCTTTACTAACATGCACGAGTTAATCTTATGCTTTATGGAGAAACTTATTTAATTTTTCCTCCTTAATTTATCAAAAAAGACCCTAAGTAAACTAATATTCCACAAGCTAATAAAAAGGATCACAAACTAACGTTTTTGTTTTCTTAATTAACTTGAAACATGGAAGGCACCTATTCCACATCAAACAGGACGGAACTTCCTATAGTGAACACGGGAAGCTATACCAACCTTCTTCCAGGATCACAATCTAAAGACCAAGGCTACGAGGTGATGTATCATTTACTATAATCAAGAGCAACGGAGTTATACCTCTACTGTGTAACGTGCTGAGAAGTGAATTAAAAGGATTGCTCTGTTCTGTAACCTCTCAGCATGACTTATTATCTGAAGAACATTAATTAGAAACACAATGATAAAACCACTCACGTATACATGAATGTTTGTTTTAATGATTGCAGCAGGTAGCATACCTCAGAGAGATGAGTGTGTCCATAATCTCTGGCATGTTCCACAGTGATTGAATCGTTAACAAAGGTGCACTATATGAACAAAAGAAAAAGGGGAAAAATGGCTGTAAAACCATAATATCAACCACCAACAAAAGTTATAGACAGGGAAAAACGAGAATCAGTTCGTTGAGAATGCAATACGGTAATCTGAAAGAATTAACCAAATAGATATGAGATGCCCTCTATAACAAAGGAGAACAAAGAGAAAACAGTTCGTTGAGAATGCAATACGGTAATCTTCCCCAGAATAAATAAGAGAAAACAATATATATATATATACACACACACAAACACACAACAGAAACAAGTTCAAATTAAATTGCTTTTACTCCTTTACGTAAAAAGTCAAGGTCAAGTTTTCTAGCATTTAAGGAAGGATTATGACTAGCAAAGCTTCTACATTACTAATCAATAATTTATAGCCACAAAAGTACAGAATAAAGTAATTCACCTCTAATACAAGAATTTTAGCCCGTAAGACGTCTGTGTTATTTTCATCAATGATGAAATCTGACATGGTATCTCCCGTGAAAGCAATCTCTGGTTCTGTCAAAGTGTATGTTATCTGCCAAGGACCCAGCATGGTTGAGCATTTAAAACTAAAAGATAGGCCTAACCTTCTATCCCAGAGTTCAATGGTTCATAGGTTGTCTTCAGAAAACTTAATTAAATAAAGTGTCGAAAAATTTATCAACTTACTTTATATGATTTAGCATATATAAAGCAGAAATACATAATGAAAAACCTTTATAGCAACAATGAGACCAACGTTATAATGTGCTAATTTTTCAGAATTATATAGTACGCAACATATGAACTGAGAGGGACACTAACACAAACTATGCATCATAGAAACATGTCTGTTGAAAGGAGTAACGACAAAACAGGTTACGGAGGATGTACTACTTTGATACCATATTGAAAGAATTAGTGCACACTTAATGAATTTCGAGTATTGTGTACATATATGATTATTCTTATTTATAATGGAAAAAGGGATACAATAATAAGAAACAAAATCAATATCTAATAATGATAATCAAATCATATCATATCTCCACATTTATTCTCTAACACAATCAAATCATATCTTTAACAATATCCAATCAACATAAATCATGGAAACATTGTGTTGAGCTATTAAGTACAAGTTCAAATAGTACTTTCACAGAAACATTTGTTATTATGCTGTAAGTTCATGACTTGTCATCAGAAGTAAACAACAAAATAAGTGAACATGTTGCAGGTCGGTTAATATCTGTTGGTGAGAATGTTCGTTTATTTTTAACATCTGTTAGTTTGTTAGGTTGAAATATAGCTTGAGATAGAGAAGAATTATAAGACGTTGACAAGGAGATCTAGTAAGTCTTTAGGCATAGGGAGGTGCTTGAAATTCCATCTTTGCAATTGGGGTTTATCCCTATTTCTTCCGAATAAAGTTACCAGGTTTCTATTATAAAACAACAAATTAAAAGCATTAAAATTGGTTGACACAAACCGATGATTGTTAAATTTGTCAAATGTCAATTTGCCAAATCATTGATTACTACAGTAGTTAAGACTGACCTCCTCACCGGACGACTTCAAATTCTTAATTTCATTTCCAGAAAGGCCAATATACTCCTGTTTAAGTTTCTGTTTCACAGAATATATTACATAACCCTGCCAAAAACGTGCATAAATAGTTAGGCCTAACCAGGGAATGCTTCGGCTGCTGATTTAAGGATGCTGTGAAAAGTCATTTCAAGATTTGCTTGCAGAAAATGTGATAAACAGTGAAACGAATTGCACATCTATTAAAAGTATTGTAATTAACATCATTTTAAAACTGCTTTACATATCTAAAATTACAAAACATATGTTTGCACTAATAAAAATGCAAGTTTAAACTTCCAAAAGATAAAGCATGAATTTAACATAAAATGAAGGTTCTTTATATTCTTAACAGTCCAAAGCTTCAATAACAATGCACTGTGGTCTTTCTAATAGGTTCAAGTGGAAACAATTTAAAAGAACTCAAGTTTGTGACTTTCACCATCAAAAATCATCAGAAATCTAAAATCAATAGCCAGAACATATGTTTCCAAAACAAGGACAAGTAGTGATTATCTTAAGACTAAAAAGAAACAAATTGTCCTGGCTGGCTACCTGGCTAGGTATTACATGGTAAGTCCGGAAAGCTTTTACTTTAAGATCCTTTCTCAAATAAAACTCTTCTCCTGCAATAAGTCTTGAATTAGCAACAAAAGAATACATGAGATGAGAGACATAAAGTTCAACTGTGTAATGCAGCACTTTAATTGAGACAACCAAATAATTACCTACATCCAAGCCAATCAAGTTGTGCTTTAGTTCTGATTGATCCATTTTCCTGTGAATCTCAAAAAGCTTCTCTACATCCTCTTTTACTGAAATTGGTACAATAATTGTTGGGGGCTTCATTCGATACAAACCACGTGTGGCAACATACATCGGTAGCCCTCCCTGTCAAAAAAGTAAATCACTCACTAGATAAAGCTCCATTTCTAAAAATATTTATCTAAAGGGAAAAAAACAAAGAAAAATTACTTGTTGACTAAATTAACATTACAGTATTTTCTATGTGTGTGAATCAAAAATTCAAAAACTGAGTCTTGGGCATGCATGTGATATGATGATCCAAAGAAAGAAACTAACAATGTGATCCATGTGAGCATGGGAGATCAAAAGGAAGTTTTGGGAAACAGCACGAGGTGGGCAGCGACCAATGTCAAATGCTATTTTAAGTGTGGGGAAAAGTACACATGTTTCATGGCCTCCAATGGACAAACCCCCAACAGGGTATCCTTCAATCTCCAAATCCTTTGCTGTCTTTGAAGATTTGTCCGAACCTCGGATTTCTCTGGCTGAGGTGAGTACCTCAGTTCCGGCTTCCATGAACAACAACTGAACAACAGAAGATGGAGATAAAGAGCAGAGAGGGTGAGAATATCCAAGTAGAAAATAACATAATGAATAGTATTCCACTGATAACAGTGAGTAAAAAGGAAAATACAATCGAATCAAAATTAGAATGGCACCAAAAATACAAGAGATGAAAATATACTATCATCCTTTACCAAAACCCACAACTATTGTTGAATAAACTTGAAATACAAAATTCTGAAATCTGAAGTACCACACAAGTGATAAAGCTAGATACAGTGGCAGACACTGTTTTAGACACCACTTAAAAGTTCTACCAGATTGAACTATACCCTAAAACTAAATACCCATATAACATTATCACTCAAATTAGGTTGCTAGCATGGTAATACATATTGCCTCGAACAGATGATGCATCAGAAGACAAACAAAAGAAAGGCCTAATTTCAAATGCTTGCATCAATAATGTCGCAACGAAATAGTAGTAATTTACTCAGTAATATGTAAATTTGTTAGAGCACCCAATCATCTAATTTCCTTTGCTTCATACTAAAAGCCGGAAGTAAAGAAAGAAAGAAAGGAATTAGGTTGTAACAAGAGCTATTGGAACCAACCGAGTGACAACGACGACGAGTAGAGGAACTTGGTGAGATCGCCGAGTTGTTAGTCGGAGGAGAAAAGAGGTTTGTGCTGAGATCACCACATTATATTTTTTAAATTATTAAAGTAAAAATGAAATAATAAAATCTTCAGGCCTTCACTAATTAATATATTTATTACTTATTATCTATCTTATTTCATCTGTATTATTATTTATATACTATTATTATATAGAAGATTTGTGACATCCGGACACTGACGAGAAGTGATTATTGGTACAAGAAGCATAAACAAAGAGCGGAAAGTTGTATAGGTATAAGATTATACAGTTGAAGGATAGCTTAAAGGAATTTATTTGGCTACTCATATCAACAAAATACATCTGTTTTTCGATAGTCTAACCCATAAGAATTTCATGTTACAAGATTTCTATGTACACATTTTTTTCTCATGATATAATATGAAAGTCCAGATGACTTGACGGAACAAGATTCATATGGATCAGACCCCAATCTCTCTCCAAGTCATGAGCCTATCCGTAAATAATAAAACCACTACAGGCCGATCGTACTGTAAAGGTCCCAAATAATGTTGTAAGATATAGTGGACCCGATGTAATCTAGATAAGATAAGATGTGTAAAGGTGTGTAATCTAGATAAGATAAGGTGTGAAAATTAGATAAGATAAGGTGGGCCCAAGGTAATCCACATGAGCCAATTGCCTTAGGGAAAATCCTTATCCCATAAGATGTAAGATAAAGTTTGTTATCCTCTTCTCCTCTATATAAGGAGACATCATCCTTGTGAAGAGGCAGAAGCAACTAAATAAAATCCTTTGAGTTTCTTCAAAAAACTATGAGTTTCTAAATCCCTCTTCTTCTCTCTTGAAAATCCTTTTCTTTATTATGTCTTGGTTTTAGTAGATTAGGGAAGGCAAGGAAGTGGCTTATTTCAGAGTAAGTATGCTCTGCACTTGCCTCTACAAGGGGATCCTGTGCATCAGAAAACTCCAAATATGGTCCTTGAATACCATATTGTTTCCATGAGAAGGAACAGTGTAACATTCTAGCAGGCCTGGATCTCCAGGTGCTCTTAGTGAGCTAGACTGCCATGTTGTTACAATCTTGTGTTGTAGATAATAGAGTATATTTTGATGGAATCATTGGAAAAGGGCTCCAAAAGATGATGAGAAAAGCCTAAAGTACAATGAAACCTTATATTATACGATATTATCTCAGACACAAGTCCAAATGGTATCAGAGCCAAAAGGAAAGCCAGCCTACTTCATTGACTTCTCTAGGAACAGGAACTATGATATAATATGGAACAGGGTAAGTAGAGGGAGATATTTACTACCTATGGAAACACCTACATAATCACAACCTATTCTCTTAAATTCCTCTTTGTCTCTCCCAGACAATATCTCTAGAACGCTTTCTTCAAAAATCGAAAATCTAATAGAATATTCACATGTCCCTGAAGATGTACAGATCTCTGAGTCTTCAACTCCCCTGCTCAGTCCGTACAATATCTTCAGAAGACGAAGATCCTCCATCCGATCCATTGCCAGACTCATTACTTCTCGAAGACCTCCTGAAAAGGAATTTGTTCAATCCTCTCGAATGGAACAATGTTCACTTGTGGCAACACCAGAAGAACAGTATGTGACAATAGAGATACCAAAAGAATTAATCTGACATTGGCAACATGAAGGATATACTCACCTTCATTATGGGGCCATCAGACTCATTCTTTCCCTCCACGGAAGAAGAGGCCTTCATGTCTCCGCCAGGGTCTCTCTCTTAGATTCCAGTTTTCTACACTATGAAAATGTTGTCATAGGAACAGTACTCACCACCTTACATGCTGGAAGCGTAGTTCTCACTATGTTTCCTAATTACAATGTCAGCTTGAGAGATCCAACCGTGCCCCAAAGACTTAAAGTGCAAGTATAGATAACGGGAGCAGGACAAGTAGCTGAAGCCCTTTGTGCAATGCTACATCATCAAATTATCTATAGGTTGCAGAATCATGCAGTCAACCTATCTTTACCCTCGAGTACTGAAGGCGCTCTATTTGTTATGGCTAACCCCCATGAAGAGAGCCCATCTATAGTCCAGATCCCCAGAAATATTTCTAGACAACAGTTAGAGGAACTGATTCCTCTACAATGGGTGACTAATTACGAAAGGTTAAACGAGAATAAAAAAGCTCTTCAGACTTCTGAAGCTACTTTTAGGAGATTAGTAGACGGGACAGTCAGAACCATATTCAAGCAACTAGGAGATGAAGCCAGTACCAGCTCCTCCCAGATTTTTCAATCTATGATGATCCGACCAATCACCAAAGAAAAGAAAATCCCTATCTGGGGAGTTCTTCCTAATGGAAAGCCCATATTCACAGATAAAATCAATGGTCATTTCATATGGGATGTTGATCCTTCTATGTGTGACCCAGACTGTGAATGCAGCAAGGATGACTACAGCTCCAAAGATGACGAACCAGACGAGGAAGATAAAAACACAGACCATGAAGATTACTGCAAACCTTTTCCTTCTCCTAGGAGAAGATCAGATCCCTCCTCTAGGCCATGGATTGGCATATGTAAACCCAAAGAACCAGATCCTTTGTGGTTTCAGAAACGATGTGCAGAAATCTTGGGGAAAAAAGAAAGTTTCTCCTTTTCCAATAAGGTTTCTCAGTCGTCGATCCCTTGCTTTATGATTTCTGGTTCCAACTATAAACAAGAATTTCCTTTCTTAGAAATAATAGTAGATCCTACCACTAGGATTAGCACCAAGCCGAATATCTCACCATCCGAGATAGGACCTGATGGGAGGTCTAAACCTTTAACTCAAGCTGAAGAAGTGCTCAACTGGCAAACAGAGAACGCTAAAGTTCAAAACTTTATGCTTAGAAGAATTGATCAAAAGATAGATGGACTCTCGTCGCAAATGAAGAATACAGATGCTAGATTAGAGCTTCTCTCTGAAAGAATGAAAGATCATTATCTCCATCTTACAGCTGAGATTTCCCGATTAGAAGAAGAATGGAAAAGGACCACATTTGGGGAAACTTCTCATGCCACGGAAAGAGAGATCAAGAAGCTGAAAGCACAACTCCATAACCTAGATCATTATATCGAGTCAAAAATAAAAGAAAAACAATTACATTTTCCTGATACTCTCAGCCCTCCTCCTTTCACCCCATATCGGCCCTTATTCCAATCGTCTTCCTCTAAAGTTCACAAATCCAAACAAACATATTCTCTCTCAACCGCTATAGCATTCAGGACCAAACAAAAACCTAGAACCTCTATGCCTTTGGCTTCAACACAAGAAACCAGAAAAACTCCTACCCAAACTCTGTCACAATCCCCTAGGGATTCATCTGAAAAGGAAGACTATTTCCAGGATTCCCAAGATCCATACTCTCAGTTCACCATTGAAAAAACCAGCATAAGATCTTCAGAATACACATCCTCTGACGAAAACACTGAAAATTTCTCTGATAGTTATTCAAAGTCTTCTGATGAATATGCTGACGTGCTCATGGCCAACACAGCAAGTTCCAGTACAAGACAAGAACCCACATATGAATCCCCTGAAGAGATTGAGCCACCCTTAAGAGATAATCCCTCCAAACCCAATAGTGGGCCATGGTTTTCCATAGACGACCTTTCTCCCAATCAATGGAGAGCTAGACTGATTGAATTTGGAACCTGGTTGGACACCAAACTCATCAAGGATGCAGATTCCTACAAGGTCATAGAAGAATTTTGTTGCCGAATGACTGGAACCCTGAAGGAATGGTATCACAACCTAGGACCAGTCCAGCAAGACCAATTTCATAGCTTGGGTTCAACTGCTGCAGTTTTAGGAGCCCTCCACGAAGAATTTATTGGAGATGGAGTCGTCATTGATAGGAAGATGCGACAAAAGTTTTTTGAGATGAAGTGTTGCTCCCTAAATATGAAAGATTTAGATAAGCATTTCAAACGAATGCTACAGCGATTTTATCTGCTAAATGGAGCAAATGATGTCAGTCTCAAAAATACTTATGTGGCCTCTCTTCCAACCCAATTACAACCAGAATTAAACAGAATGGTCATGGCAGCCCAAAAAGACTTCTCCACCATGACCATGGGACAAATCCACTAGATGACTAAAGAAGTTGTTGATAAGTTATGTAGGCAACACCAATATTTCTCTGATTTGATGAATAATAAGGAGAAATTTGGAAAAGCCTGCAAAAAATCTTATTTAGAGATAAAATGCAAGGACAAGTGCAGTTGCCAGAGCAAGAAAAATAAGGGAGAAAAACCTTACAAAAGAAAAGAGAAGAATCTCAAGTTTTTCAAGAAAATGAATTTTAGAAAAAGGCCCCAAGGACAGAGGTGTTATTTGTGTGGAAAAATGGGTCATTTTGCTAAATCATGTCCTAACAAAGCAGATAAGGCCATAAAACTTGTTACATCCCTAAAAATTAGGGATGAAGAAGTTGAGTCTTTGTATTCAGAACAATCTTCCCCAGATGAAGATACAGTTTTCGCACTAAGAAATTCTTCTGAGGAAGAATATTCTGAAGAAGAAACACTTCCCATTTTCTCGATAGAAGAAATAAATAGCCTCAATCCATCTCCTCCGCATCCCAATATTGAAGTTCAGATTCTTCCAACAAAGTTCAACAAACCGGTCAAAGCAATCGCATACATCGACACTGGAGCAAAAAAGACAATGATGAATCCTGACATCCTTCCTGAAGAACTCTGGTCAAAGAAGACATCATATTTTATGGCTGTTGATGGGAAAATATTCAAAACTGAGCTCATCACCAAAACCTTTATTGGAATCAAATTTTTCCCTGACTGCATCATATGGGCCAAAGTAATAGGCAGCAAACTTCCTGGCAAAGATATTTTGATCGACATGGACGTATTCTCTGAGGCAGACAAATTACAGATATTGCCCTCCGGTCTAAAATACAAAAAAGAGTTCAAACCTTTTGTAAAGATCTCTACATTATTCTCTCTTTCAGCATCTCCTTCAGAAATGGAAGAGATAAATAAGAAATTACTCTCACTATGCGCTAATAATCATGGAGAATTTTCTCACCCTAGACCTCTATGGAAAAATCCAAACTTCTTTGTTAAACTCCCATTCAAGCTTAATGAGGATGTTAATCCTACAAAAGCTACACATCCTGGAATGACACCATCCGATCTACAACTGGCCAGACAAGAATGCCAAGAACTTTTAAGACAGGGTTTGATAGAACCAACACATTCCAACTAGGCATGTCAGGCTTTTTATGTGGAAAAAAATCTGAAAGGGTAAGAGGTAAAAAGAGGTTAGTGATTGATTACAAGCCTCTAAATCATTTTCTTCAAGATGATAAATTCCCTATTCCCAAAGCCTCTTCTCTCCCCATCCTATTAAAAGAATCCAATATTTTTTCAAAATTTGACCTAAAATCTGGATTCTGCCAAATAGGTATTGATCCTTCTGAAAGACATAAAACAACCTTTTGTATACCCAATGCCCAATACCAGTGGACAGTACTCCCATTTGGTCTCAAAGTCGCACCCTCTTTGTTCCAAAAAGCCATGACAAAAAATTTTGAACCAATTTTGGAAAATGCTATCATCTACATTGATGATATTTTTCTTTTTTTCCAAAGACATTGTGACCCATAAAAGATTATTAGACCAGTTCTTCAATATAGCCGACCAATATGGGATAATGCTTACTGAAAAGAAAATCCACCTGGCACAGTCTGAGATTGATTTTCTAGGAATGCACTTTTCTAAGGGTTTCTATCAGCCACAAAAACATATAGCAGAAGAACTCCTTAAATTCCCAGATCACTCACTAACCACTAAACAAATCCAACAGTCTTTACCTCTTACCCTTTCAGATATTTTTTCCACATAAAAAGCCTGACATGCCCAGTTGGAATGTGTTGGTTCTATCAAATCCTGTCTTAAAAGTTCTTGGCATTCTTGTCTGGCCAGTTGTAGATCGGATGGTGTCATTCCAGGATGTGTAGCTTTTGTAGGATTAACATCCTCATTAAGCTTGAATGGAAGTTTAACAAAGAAGTTTGGATTTTTCCATAGAGGTCTAGGGTTAAAAAATTCTCTATGATTATCAGCGCATAATGAGAGTAATTTTTTAAAAATAAATTTAATATTCTTAAAAATAAATAAATTTAATATTCTTAATTCACTTTATTAAATTATGTTGACGTGTTAAACGTGTTTTAGAACGACGTTTAACTTGTTTGTCTTGTTTTAATAGAATGTAAATCTAAAAACATGATTTAACAAGTTTAAAATACTTAATATTAATATGTTAAAAAGATTACATTCATTTAAATATTAAAATTTGAGAAAATAACAATTTCAATTTCACGTAAAAATAAGTTACATACTAAAAAAACATACTTAACTCTTTTAATTTTAAATAATAATTATTTAGAAAAATTAAATAACAAAGAAAAATTTTACACAAAAAAAAGGGAAAATCTTTTATATTTAGGTATATATATTTAAATTAATCATAATTACATGTAAAATTAATTATAATTTATTTTCTATTAAAACCATAAATAAAAGTCAAGAACAAGTAAAGAAAAGAAATGAGAAGTATCTCCTTGCACAAATATATTTCTTTCACGTCTTTTTAAAGTAAATATGTAGTATTACTAAGATTTAAAAAACAAGATATCTTTGTAAAGCATTTTATGTATTTCAAATTATTTTCTTTTTGTTGGATCAATTAAAGAAGAAACGATGGTAGATATTACCATGCATTGTCACCCCACCAATGCATGCATCAAACTAATTGCTTAAAAAATATAATATAAGAAAACATTAGCACGAACAGAAAAAATGTATAAAATAATTTCAAAGGTAGGAAAAATGAAAATCTGAATTAAGAATGGGTTTTCCTTGCTGTAAAAGTTAATATAGTAAGACAAGCAAAAAGGAATGGAGAAAACAAAAGGATTAAGAAGTGAATCAAAAAGCCCTGCCTCCTTCCCTTGTTCTCTCTTTTGCAGTATCCTATCGTGTGACGTGTTGAATGTTGAATGTTGCCGCTCTTTACATTTGCTTCATACTCATAATGTTGCTACCATACATACCCTTTTCCTTTCATAAGCCGTTGCTCAATGCTTTGCATCGCTCCTGTTGTCATTGCTTTCGTCTTCTTTGCCTACTACATCTTCACCCTCAGTTCCTTCTGCATTTCCATTGCATTCTTCCCTACCTACCATATTTCCATCCACTTTACCTTTTGGTGAAGAATTTGTGGTGTTATGGTTAGATTTCCAACTTTCCTTTCCTGACATGCCCGATGATGTATTTTCCCCGCTGGGATTCCCGTCAGGTGAGTGTTGAGATGAAGTGGTGCCTGAGCCAGGTGGGGGGAGGAAGACTCCTGTGCCGCCGGGAACAGGCATTCGTGGAGGTGGATGCCTCTGAGGAGCAGAGGCCCATCCGGTTGAACCAGGTGGAATTGGCACAGCTGTAGGATATGAAATGGGAGGTGCAACTGCTGCTGGCACAAACAATGTCTGCATACTGTTTGGAGGTGCTCGAATGGATGGCGCCGGCAGTACTCCGGTTGCCGGAACAGTGGGATAATGCTTCGGGCCTAATTGATGACGTATGTGATTGGGAGTTCGGCTCTGTGGTGGTGCCCAATGAGATGTCAACGGTGGACTAAGTCGTTGAGAATCACTTGGCAGAGAACTTTTTGGTTGGAACTTTGTGAAGGTCACGAGTATCCGTTGTTTGTGTATAGAAGGAAGTGCATGTTTAGCTAAATCAGTTGATTTCCCTTGCATCACCAGAAGGGACCTTCGGTTGCCAGAGTAAATAGGTCATATCAGGAGAGAGCTCACCACAAGGAAATCAAACAAATTTCAAAATCACAGGACATGACAGACTATAATATAACATATAAAATTGATCTCAAGTTAAAATAATAAAATTTTAGCCAAAAGAGAATTTTTTTAGTAAAATATGAAAAGAAGTCTTTATAAACATAATAAATGCAAAAGAATGTTTAATAATTGTTGCATTCTAATCAGTATTGGTATAAACATTTAAAATCCACACAAAACAAGGCAGTTGAAAAGTATCTGTCATGGTTACCACATCACAAAATCACTGCTTTAAATTGTACATTCTTCTCCTCGGGTATTCAGTATAGAGTGAGATTAAAGGGCATAGCAAGCAACATTGTGCTGCATTAGCGAATGTAAAAGCAAAGAAAAATTCAAGTTCAACAAAAGCCATTTTCAAAAAAATAGAAGGCTGTAGTAATAGTTGAAAAAACTTCACTCCAATGACAAATATTGTCAGGCATATATCTCATGGCAGAGAAAATGTTTTCTATAATCAGAGTCGAACTACAATTACAATAATATAATAGGAAATAGATTTCATCTTTCAGAAAGAAATACAAATCCTCAGAAAACGTATCTTCAACAATGTATCAAAGAAACTAAAATTTGTTGATGCACATGGCTTTATTTCGATTGGAAACAAACATCTAATTCATGGATTAATTAAAGGATGCTGTTATTCATGGATTAACTCAACATCAAGTGATAGATTTATCAACTACAGACTTTAACATAAATAACTAATACCGTATTAAAAAAAATTAAAGATCGAAGTCAAAATGAAGGCAATGAGGGCTTTTGTTTTCCAGTGAATTTAGAATCCAATAGCTACTATGGACTCAACTAGATCTAGGTCTAACTAAAACTTGTAATACAAATAAATTGTTGAGTACAGACAATTATGTATTGAATTAACACAATTTCATTGGCTTCTATTATGCTAATGTGATCCTATGGACTAATAAAAATATCAGAACCACTCGCATAAAAAAATAGATAAGGTTAACAAATATTACCCTGGTAAAAGAGAAAGCTTGACTGCACCCCTATAATCCCCAGGATGGTCCGAGACAATTATTCTCCCAAAAGTAATGTCACATTCAGTTAGGAAAAGCGTATAAACAGGCCTTCCAAACCAAGGTGGACAACTATTAGGCTGTGAATGATCACCCTACAGATGATTGCAATACCAAGTTACGTAAAAATATATTACAGTTATAAATTAAATTCCTCCCAACCCTCCCAAAAAAACAAAGGAAAAGAGGCAACCTCGTTAAAGAAATCCACAATGCAAGCATCAGGCTTCACAGTCATCACTTGTGAGGCAGCCAAGCGCTCAATAATATCTTGGAACAAAGAAGGTATAGATTCTACTTTCTTATCTGTCAGATTCAAATGGTGTGTTAGGCAACCGTAACCACTACTCTAGAAAGAAATGAACAAAAACAAAAAGAACACACAAAACACAATTAATTTTTCATTGTCTTAATTTTGTAGGATACAGTCATTCGCATAATGATGGGCAGGATTACAGTAACTTGGCCCAATAATAAGGGTCCATAAGAACATAAATAGAATGCTAACATAAAATATAATATTTCATCTCATGCATACTGGTGCTGAGACCCTGCATCTAGTAGGCCCACTGACCATAGGTCCCGTAACAATACCCTCCATTTCGATAGAAACCTTGCCCTCAAAGTTGAGTGGGGCATGGTGATTGAGGAACAAATTGGGCCAATAGGGTGAGGTGTTGGGCTTGCCACAAGAAAAGGTATAGCCGTGGGTTGAGAGGCTGGTGTTGGTTGTGTGATGGACCATTGTGGGGAAAGATGGTGGATTAATGAGTTGGGTTGATCTTGTGCATTGATCAAAGAGTTTAAAAAGCACCAACAGTTGCATTGGAAGTGTGCTTGGTACAGGTGGGATAAGCTTGAAATGAAGCAGTTAAGTATAACCTCAGGCGGTAAATCCAGTACACTAATGCAAATCTCCTCAAAATTTTCCTGATAGTGGGCCATGGAACAATATTGTCGTAGCTTAAAGAGTCCAACCTGATAATGTTTATAAGAGTATGGAAACAGATTTCTAAAGCCTTAGAATGGTAAAATGAGAGTTGTGATACATCCATTTATACCTACACTAAGGGGCCCTTAATATAGAAATAAGCCATGTATAAATGTTAGTCTGTAAGAGGACCTCATACAACAAGAGAAGATATGTGAGGGTTTTGGGGATATATGGGGTTTGGTCATATGCAGGTATAAGGGTGTAGTGGCATGAGAGAAAGAGTAAATAGGGCAGGGTTGTTAAGATGCAAAAGAAGCATGAGGGGAGGGAGCAAGAGGAATCATGGTGGTGGTAAAACTATGGGGCTGAGGAGGAGGTGGAATAGGTTGAGAGACCATAGGGGAATACAACATTCCATAAGGAGGCAGTAGTAATGAGTAGGGAAATACCAAGGTTCTGGGGCAATTGTAATGAGGTAGATTTAGTACAAAGGGATGAAACCTGGCTTTTTAGAGTATCCATGGTGGCCTGTATGGAATCATAACAATTGTCCATGGTTTGTTGCAGAAGCTAATAATGGTTCTCTTGAGCTTCCATAAAAGCTTACATAGAATTATATAGCGCACGGATAGCTTTTCGAGGTAATTGGTATATTTGGAAGGTTTGGGAAGCATGTAGACTGGTGACAAAAGCACCACTTTGTAAGGCACCCACTACTACTACCCTAAAAAGAAATGTCCAACAACGAAATAAAAAAGAGAAACATCACACGCTTCTATTGTCCTAATTTTGTAGGATAATCACCCCCACACATATATCAATGGACAGGATTGCAGTAACTTGGCCCAATAACAAGGGTTCACAAGGAAATAATAAAGATCCTAATTTAAAATATAATTCTTCATCCATGCTAGTGCTTGGGCCTTGTGTTTACTAGACCCAGTGAACGAGTAACATGGTGGAACTTCATCAATTGTTACTTGTACTGCAAGAGGGTAGTGAAAGACAAATAGCATGGTTGCAAAGACAAAAATGCATGAACTATACTAATGATTTGTATAAAATAAATATAAATATGCATGAGATGACATGCCTTTGGAAATTCCGGTTACATTGTCCACATCAGGTGGTGAGTCAGCAATGGGAACACCTAACTGAATCATTTCCCTTCCACGTCCTTTTATGGGCCTCTTTGATACCACAAATGTCTGACTTCCTATTCAAGATAAATCATTAGCAATTAGCAGATATTAAAAAAAAAGCTATTTGCATTAGTTGCAAAATTAACTTCATTTAATCAAACATAATATATGCGTGTATGTGTAATGATATGGTAGATCTTTGGGAGCCATGTCCCAACAAATTGGAAAATACAACACTTCTGAATGGGGGGTCCTAATAGACAAGTGTAGAAAAATGGATTTACAACAACAGAGACTCAGCCTTCATTGACTGTAAAAAAGATTTCCATAATATAGGGGAAAATTCTGGGGTTTGTACAACAGTAAAGAATGCGCCCAAAGAAGCATCCTTTCTTTACATCCTATAGATGAAATGAATGACCTCTTCTCTCATTCTTTCGGAAATCAGTAGCAGATCACATTCCATAAATGGAAAGTGGAAACCTACTTATTTATAAGAAATATAATTAGCATTACACACAAATACAAATGCCCATTGTCAAAATAAAATCATAATTGTATTTCTGCATACAAGACAATTCATGGACCTGAAGTTTCCTGCTTTGAAAATACTAGGTTAAAAGAGATTGTGAAAACTAAATCATAGTAGACCACATTAAATGTTTCTTTGCCCATGCAAACATTAAAGTGTAAATGTAACGCGAGGCCAAATAAGACTTTCACACAACTTTAGCACAGCATACCACACCACAAGTCACTCGGTTTTAAGTATCTAAGGTCATTCATACAAAATGATAGGGAAAAAGAGGGAGATCTAAGCCATAGGAATCGTGCAAGGTGAATTCTGACGGTGTTGGTACTTATTGATGATAATTCATAATATTATAAAAATGGAAATATATATGTGTGTGTGTATTTGCAACAAGCTCAAGGGTCTGAAAATGCATATTACAACAAGTAATTGACTCACTTTAAGCAAAGGCTATTCTACCACCTTACAATTGTTAGTTAGCATCATGGTAATTCCAAATAATTCTTTGTTGACAACTATTAATTGAATATAGTGAAAACTCCATTGTGTTGAATATACACATAGGGTCCTCTATTTATAATAGAAGAAATATGGGCTAAGCCCAAAATACAAATAAGAAATATAAACAAACTAACTAAAGATAAGAGATAAATATAAACTAAATATAATATCTCTAACCCTCCCCCTCAAGCTGGAGCATACAAATTGTATGAACCAAGCGTGGAATAAATAAACTCAATTTGAAATATATGATCTGTCTTCAAGAGTGTGCGGCAAACAGATGCGCAATCACATGTCGACGAACAACTAACAGCAATTTATGGACAGTAGTGGACAGCTGCGAAACTTCAAATAGTACCATGAAACTTCAAGTAGGATGACTTTGACAAAGGAGGACAATGACAACCTCCAATGACTGGATTGCCATCAAGTAAGGATGGGGCTTGCATCAAAACTACAGGGACTGCCATCACTGACCGATGGGATCTGTAGTGGCTAAAAGCGACAAAACTACAGGGACTGCCATCACTGACTGATGGGGCCTATAGCGACAAAACTACAGGGACTGCCATCACTGACTGATGGGGCCTGTAGTGGCTAGAAGCGACAAAACTGCAAGGACTGTCATCATTGACTGGTGGAGTCTGAAAGCCTGAAACCTGAAAACTAAAACCTGGCTGGAAACATACTCCCCCTCACGACGAACGACGGAAATGACAGCGCGCCGATTACAGATTTGGTGTTGAAATTCCTTAGTGTTAACCACCGACTGTCCTTGGAGACCTTTCAGAATAGAGAAGAAGATAGCGGAAGCAATAGAGGTAGGACTAGGTGTTGGTGCATCGGTGGCCGGAAACGGTGGTCGGAGACAGTGGCCGAAAACGGTGGCCGGAGATGGTGGCCGAAGACGGTGCCGGAGATGGTGGCCGGAGACGGTGACCGGAGACAGTGCCGGCGACGGTGGCCGACGGCGGCAGGTGGTGGCTGGTGGCGAGCGGCAACGGGCAGTGGCGGACAACAACACCGGACAGATGCGAGATAGAAACCAGAGATTGCCCATTGACGTATAAAGGCACAGGTTGAAAAAGAAACTTTTAGGGGGCCGCCACCGGCGGCAACAAAGACAAAGTAGAAAAAGATCAGAAAACTTGCTCTGATACCAAGTTGAATATAGTGAAAACTCCCTTGTGTTGAATATACACATAGGGTCCTCTATTTATAATAGAAGAAATATGGGCTAAGCCCAAAATACAAATAAAAAATATAAACAAACTAACTAAAGATAAGAGATAAATATAAACTAAATATAATATCTCTAACACTATTCAACTACTAGAATGGAATACAGAAAAGTAGTATATTGTTATTTCTCACTGAAACTGCCACCTTTCAGAATATGGTCAAAATCACTGAGTATTGCTGCATATCAATCAATGAAAGTTGAAACAAAGCAGTGACAGATCCTCCCAGCATGCTAGCATGAGACACACAGTACACTTACCTTGAAATTGTCCTCTTTTTCCAGCAACTCTCAGATCATTGACTAATAAAACAAGTTTTGAAACTTCGGTACCATCAATTAAATCTTCATATAACTTCAATCCATCAACCACATTCACCTAACATATTAAAACAGGTGCACTTTACAGATAAAATGTTAAAAGAAGGAATGGTATAAAATTTAAGAGGTATTAGACATCAAGAAAGAAATAACAAGAAATTAATAAAAGCAAACTACCATTTAAAGGACCCTACCATCTTCCCATCAAACATCTCGTTGCCAGTAAAAGATTTTCCCACGGTAGAAGCATTCCGATTTTGATTTTGCATAGAATGTGAATCATTTTCTGTAACACATAGCACAGGAATCACAATAATTGAATCAATGTGCAAGGCGAATTAAGTTTATATGCTGACTCTGATCCTATAATTGAATGTTACTCTATGTGTGTGACTACAAGTAAGGGAGTGTTTTCCTTTGGCATGTCAGTAAACAGGCATATGACATTGTATGCCAACGGCAAACAAAAGGAAGATCTGGGACACATCCTGAGAATTATTTACTGAATTAAAAAAAAAATTAATGCATTAATCGAACATAGTCCTATGTCCTCTAGATTTAATCACTGTTAGCAGTAACAAAAACCTTCAGAATTTGATGTACATTCTTCATTTACACCCGCAGCTTCACATTCTGAGCTAGACAGAGATCCTTGAGAATTCACAGAGCCATTCAAAGTGCCATCAAGGTGATCATTTGTAACAGCATCTGCCCAAGTAACCAAAATATGAGATCATATCTGAAACCATGGTATATACATCCATTCATATGTAGATATATACACATACACAAACATAATATATATATATATATATATATATATATATATATATGTGTGTGTGTGTGTATGTTCCAAAAGGTCCATTATTTACCTTTACTCTCCTCAGGAGATGCTATACTATTGTTATCCATGGTCCCAACCTTGCCACCAGAGTTAAGTTCTCTATTCTTATCAATCGCACGAGTCCCTTTTTCCACACCTCCAGCAACAGCCACAGCATTTATCTCGCGACCAAAAGATTCTACGTTAGAACTATAACCTTCCTTGGCAGCCTCATTCCTAGAATTATAACCTTCTTTGGCAGCCTCATTCCTAGAATTATAACCTTCCTTGGAAGCCTCATTCCTGTGCTGCCCTTGCCTAAACCCCGAACCGAACTTCCGAAACTCCTTGGAGCCAGTCTTTGCTGGATCCACAAACCTCTGCTGCCTCCTCCAGGCTACCTGCTGCAGTGCATATACAACCTCAGACACAGAAAAGTACTGCTGCATAAGCAGTACCTGAGTCCAATTACACCTCCTCTGCTGAATTGCCCCAACAACCATATCATACTCCCCAGGCTCACCAACAACACGCAAATGGTGGCACAAGGAGTCTATGATGGCATTCGCAGCGGCGAATTCACTGCGAAGCCAACCGATAAAACCATCCCTCTCATCCACAAACCACGGCTGGTGGCGATACTGGATCTCAGTGCCGCCACTGGCAGCACCACCGCCAGCCGGAAACTGCATTTTTTCCGGCATGACCGCGTTTCCCGATGGCATTGCCATGAGAACTCGATGCCAACAATGCACTACACACTACAGTCACATAAAAAGCATACCCAGTGGAAAAAATGTGATTTTTTTTAGTGGATTTCAAATCCAGTGCAATTCAAGTGGATCCCACAAGATGAAATGCAAAATTGAGGGGTTTTGAGGCTCAAAGGAGGAATATTGTTGAGGAAGAAGACTTGCACAGGAAGAATTGTAGGGTGTTTTTGATAGAGGAAGCGTGTGAGGATATCCGGGAGAGATCTGAGAAAGAAGTGTATGTGATGTAATGTTGTTGAGTTGAAGAGAAGGAAGAAGGTTGTTGGTGTTGTTGAAGAAGGAAGATCTAGGGTTGGGTTAAGGATATTTGCCCATGTTAAAGGGAAGATTATGAATTTCCATGGCTTATTCACCACGCATCCACTGTATAAATTAAATTAAATGCAATGTGCCTAATTCGTTGTTTTTTAATTATTATTTTATTAAGGTGTTGATTTAACTTTTTAGGAAAGTAGTTATTTTGTACATTTATTTTGTATGAAGTAACATGACCCTAATTGGAGACATTTTTTTCAGTATAGAAATCACCAAAATAAAGTTTGTTTTCTATTATAGTTGACTTGTTCAAACACAAAAAAAATAGATATGATTGGGATCAGTATTGGCATACGAATATTGAGAACTAATTATACTAAAATTCTTTATTGTAAATATGATTTTTGAGTTTGACTTTTGGTGTTTTTACTTATAAATGAGATAAAAGTATGAACGTGATATAGAGTTAATATATTAATATATATAATGGGAGAAATATAGTTTTGTACATGGGAATAACTATCGTTGAGAAAGTAAAGATTTTACAAAACTTAATTATTTTAATATTAAAGGTTTTAATATAAATAGTTGTAACTGTTTTAGTTCTTTCTAAAATATACAACAAATTCATTGTGAAATATTACAAGGTACAGATGTTTGATTTTTAGATCTTATTTACTTGAATGGATTTGAGAGAAAGTAATTGAGAGAATTTGAAGGTAAATTATTTTGTTGTTTATTTGAATAAATTTGGAGGCAAGTGAGAGTGCATTTGGAAGTAAAATTTGTGAGAATTAGTGTAGGATTTAATTTATGTGACAAATTAAAAAAATTTACTTTCAAATTCACTCTCACTTACCTCCAAATCTATTCAAATAAACAACAAAAAGATTTATCATCAAATCCTCTCAATTACTCTCCTTCAGATCTACTCAAGTGAACAAGACATTAATGAGAGGATATGTTTACAATTAAAATCTTACACTTGTATAGTTACACACTCAACTTAACTCTCCTAAAGAGGATTAGTATAATTATGTGTACTCTTATAACTTGGAGGTTGTTTCCTTTGTTGGAGAGCATTAAATGATGTAAGCTTAATGAGCAACAATATTGATCTTTAATCTTCATGCTTAAGCTTGCTCTCTTTTTCTTCTCTTTAGTGAGGTTGTTCCTTTGATTGGAGAAGCATAAGACGATATAATCGTGAAGAGCAGTAAGACAAATACTTGCTCTTTTTATCTTCTCTTCTCTTATTCAATGAAGTTGTTTCCTTTGATTGAAGAGCTATATACGATGTAGGCTTTGAGCAGCAACATTGTTGATCATTCAGTTGATTTTGATTTGGATACTCCTTCTCTTCTCTATTCCCTCTATATGGAAGAGCTTCAGATGATGTGTATAAGCTTGGTGAGCAATTGAGTGAATGTTCAATGCATGCTCTCTTTCTTTTCTTCTCTTATTTTCATTGTGCTCTCAACTTCATTCTTTTTTTCTTCATTTGATTTCAACCTCAATTGTTTCAACCTGGTATCTTTTCTCTTTTCTTTTCTTCATCCCATCTTGGGCATAATACTTTATCTCTCCTTTTTCTTTTCTTCATCTCTCTTCTTCAATTCCTCTTGGAAGCATCAAACATTATGTGCTTAAAGATAAGATAAGGTAGAGTTAATGACTGATGATTTTTCCTGAGCACACTCTCTACCTTTTCATCTTTTATCTCTCTTATTTTTAACAGCTCCTCTACATCTTTGTTAATGGCAGCAAATTTCTTCTCTTTAGTTGATATTCTTACATTGGCCTTTTTAAAATATGATTGTTGGATGCTGAGTTGATTTTCAGGATAGTAGGCAACCTTTAAGTAAGAGATCAGACTTTAGTCTTTTCATTAGAGGTATATTGCTTAATCAGAGTCTTCATTAAAGAGTAGCTTGTACGACTCAGTCAGAGTAGAAGTCTTCAAGAGATTTATTTTAGAATGTTCTTTGCTTCACTCAACGTCTTTATCCAACATGTGCAAATGTTCTGATTAATCCTTTGTATATTTCTATTATGCACAAATAACAAGGACAAAGAATGCAAGCAAAATAATACTATACATGCATAAAATGTTTTGAACATTTATAGCCTTTAAGTTGTATTGGTTGTTCAAAATATCATGTCATACATCTTTTGAGTAACTTTTGCATCGTTCAAGTATATCATTCAAGAATGGTGGGATGATGTATAACACTTTTGGCAATAGACGACATAAGACATTGGACTCTTATGAAAAGTTGTTTAGATGTATATTTTAGCACGTTTTTCATTAGACAATATTATTTATGGGATACTTTCGCTTACAACACTACTTTTGACGTAAGACGTTTAAGCTTTAGTATTATTACGATTCTCAATAAAAGATATTTTAATTTGAGACCTTGAGAACATATCCTACTATTTCACACATATTCCTAAGACAACTCCTTCATGACATGTTTTTCGTTTTGTCTCTACATGAGTACAAATTCTTAGGTATGTTATCTCTAAAACTTTCATGTAGACTTTTCTTATTGACCAAACATTTCCTATAAATAACATGTTAGACGATATAAACTTTAGAGAAATGTTGTTGTATTATGTTCTCTTTTTTTATAAACGTGATTGACTTGAGTAAGTTCTTAGACGTTACAAGTCAAGTGATGGAAGCTCCTTCAACAATGTTGATGAAGACTCCTTGATGAAGAGGTTGATGGTGCGAAAGCATGAAGAAGAAGTGTAAAAGTGGCTTGATGGTAAGGTTTGATGATGCGTCTTAAAAGGAGGTTAGGCCAATCTTGAAGGAAAAGGTAGAAGTCTAGAAAAGAGACAACTCTAAGGAGAACTTAGGAAAAGTCAGGCTTGAAATTTTGGAAAGGTTTCACTAATATCATCATATGCAAGGGAGCCTTTCTCCATGTACCTTAAGGCCAAAAACAGGTTGCATTATGTCCCATGCATGCTCAACTCAAGAAATAAGCCCAAAACTCGTTCAAGATATCATTTTGTCAACTCTAACCTTTGTTGAGTGTTTTACCCATAATATTCTCTACAGAGTTTCAAATGAAAGGATTCTTTTTTAAATCGAAACTAGAATAAAAGTGTTTTTCATTGACTATAAGCACGAACCTTTTGGACCTTTGATCTGATTGAAGTTTAACTTTAGAAATCGTTGACATGAAAGAAAGTCTAGAAATGACAAGATATCTTGGCCAAAATACAAGGCCCAAAACAAAGACTTATGTACCTACTTACAATGCTTAAGAGAAAGCAAGAACAAGTTTGAAAACACCATATTCCACAAGAGTGGAACTCTTTGAAGTGATTATTCTTCTTCCATTCTCCTAACCCTGGTTTAAGTTGTAGCTCCCTAGAAGAATCTCCACCAAGCTCCTTGAATGGTTTCCATCATACCTTCCCTCTTGAAAAATGATTTGTCCTCAAATTGGGAAGATATTTAGGAAGCACAACTTTGGTTGTTGATCTCCTCAAAGATCAAAGATGTACCTACGTTATCCATTAAACAAAAGTTGAATGAGTTTCTGTACTAGAGTATTTGTAAAGTGAAGAACAAACGAATAAAATGTTTTCGTATTTTTTATAAGATTTTCTTTAAGAAAAATTATTTTTTCTACAAAATCTAAAACTTTTTTCTTCACAAGGTGAATGATGAGAGTTATCCAGGCTTTTAGTGTGTTGATCTTTTAAAAACAATGTTCTTTTGTGAGGAAATTCCAAAGAAATGTTTTCTTTTTCAAAACACTTGAAGCATTGAACACCTCTTGTTCTAATTTCTTTAGATTTTTCATAAGTAATAAAACTTAGCATTTCTTCTTTAAGTAGGAGTTCGTCCTTGAGTAGGATCTTTTCCTTCTCATTTTCTCTACGCTTAATCTCTTCTTTCTCTTTCTTTTGTTTCTCCTCCCTTTCTTTTCTCTCATTTTCTTTTTTCTCCCTTTCTCTTCTTTGATGTTCCTCTCTCTCTCTCTCTCTCTTTTCTCTCTCCTCCCTTTCTCTTTTAGCTTCCTCCTTTCTAACTCTTTTAACTTCTTTAACTCTTGCTCTCAGGAGTATCTCTTCTCTAGCTCTTGGAACTTCTTTCTTTTTTTTCCTTCCTAGCTAATTTCATTTGTTCGTCTTTTTCTCTTGTTCTTATTGCTAGTTGTATTTTCTCATCTTTCTTTCTTTCAATATATTTCTTCTCTCCTTATCCTTAAAGAGCTTCTTAACTTGCTCTTTAAACTCCTTCTCTTCATAAATAACTTTTTTTCCCTTTTACTACTTTCTCTATCTCTCTCCATGAGGTCTCTCTCTTCATGTTTAAGTTCTTGATTTTCTTGAAGGAAGGTGGAACAATTTTCTTCTCATATGCTCTTATACCGTCTTAATCTCTAATTGGTGATTTTCTACCACTTTTAACATCATAATCTCTTTTATGCCACCAATCACATGTATGCCCCATAAATCTAGAAGAACACAACCTAACTATATGATACTTACTACACCTAATAATGAATGGATGAAGTTTGTCAACCTTTTTCTCCCAAGCTAAGTATGACATGGGATCAACTTTACTACCAAAATGTGGAATGTCTTTCTCATCTCTTAAATGCAACTCATCCTTACAATACCTATAATGCAAACTACCATGATCCCAAAACCTATCATGCAAACTAAAATGGTAGAAGTCATTGTGGTGACTACTATAAAGCTCGTTTCTACTAAGAGAGGGGGATGTTTCTCTAGTGTACCTTCTTCTATGTGAGGATTCCTCTTGTTGTTTCTCCTTATTTTGATTTATCGTGAATTGAGTAAACATGTCTTTCCACTCACTTATTTCTCTCATTTGTTGTTAGAGTTCATCTTTAATATGTAAGGCCTGTTAGTTATCCCTCAGACTCTCATGTACATTAGAATGATGTGAGTGATCACTCATGTTGTGAAGTAAAAAGTAGCTCACAAAGGTTTTCAAAAGAACTTCACAATTATGAACGGAAAAAGGTTTTCATAAATAAAGTTTTCTTTTTGGATGGAGGATTTTTAGAAAGAAACAAAGAGTAAGGATGTTTCAAGTAGCTCCTAGGAAGGAGAGGTTAGTCACAATGGACAAGCTTAGAAACCAAGTCCTTCCTAGATAGAGTTTTCTTAGATTACCCTTACCTAGGCCACTAGGTAAAAATCTTCCAAAACAAGTGTTTCAAATGCAAATGCAAGGATGCTCCTAAAACAAAATAAAGGTTTATCTAGGATGCTACAAACACACCTATATGTCACAAAGACTTAAAAAGGAAACAAAGCAAAGCATAAAAGAAAGGTAAATGGATTGTAAATGACATGTAAAGATGCCAGATACAAATGGCTCTAATGTGAAGATGCAAGTGACACTTTGGAGCCCCTTGACACACCTTCATTTCTAACGGTGGAATTAAAACTATTACAACAATTTAGCTATAGAGATGTGATTATGTGATATTGAAGTTCAAATGGTGTGATATCGAAGTACAAAGAAACAAATGAAACAAAATTACAAATCAACACAAAGGTTTCGTGATATTGAAGTATCCAAAGCAATGCACAAATTGTCTTGTTTTCTCTCTCTTCAAGTGTTTGTCCTCTCCTTGTGTTTTCTCTCCCAAAAGTCGTGTGTGTCCTCACTTTTCCAAGCCAAAAGTGATTCCTCTAGTAGTCGTCCTTCAATCCTTTAAGATGCTACCTTCAAAGTTAATCATACTCCAGAAAGGAAACACAAACCCAAGATGTTTCAAGCACTTCAAGAGGCCAAGAAAAAAAGCAACAAAGCACAATTTGGTAACTAAACTCAGATGGGGTAAAGATGAGACATGACATATAGAAAGCCAACAAAGGAAAATCTAAAAATAAAGCACAAAAACAAGTAAGCACTTCAAAAGGAAATTCCTAAGAAAGGTGCTAGAATGGATGATTAAAACCAAAACAAACTAAGAGAAATAAGATCTGAAGATCTTAGCCAAAAGAAATGATGCTTACGGTAATAAGGAATGGTTCACAAACAAGACCAAATTTCAAAATCAAAATGGATTTTTAGTTATTTTTGATACTTTTTATTTTATCTTTTTTCTTTTTGTTTACTTCTTTTGCCCATTTTCTTTTCTTGTTTTTTTATTTAACTTTTGTAGAGGGGAATAAAATTTTTCTCATATCAACTTGACACAACTACAACCAACATAATATTTTGCAATTTCATACTCATTATCAAAGGCTAAGACAATGCTAAACGAGCCCTCATTATACCTTCCAAAATAATGCATTAAATGATGTTTTTGGAAAACACATTAAAAGCTATAAATAACGTTCCAAAAACAAATGTGTTGAGTAACATTATCCTAAACACGCTCTTACACTAAACAAAAATCACTAAATGAAGCATTGTTAATAAATGCATTGTATAGGATAAATGATACCTTGTACCAAATGATAATTTCATTTAATGATGAAACCTCTATGAATTACTTGGTATCTTCTAAAAAATGGTTAAATAATCAAATCTTGTTTGAACGATAGAAAATTTGAAAAACACATAGTTGTTCTGAACACGAATTAAAGATCATTAAATGCAAGACGTCTCAAAACAACAAAAGTGATAAGAAAAAGGACATATCTATCTACATGCATATTTACTCTACTCTTTGCAGTTGTTTATGTAAAGTATCCACCTACTCTATCATTAAAAGCAAGACCATTGCTTTTGCAGACTATTACATTCCTTCAATATATAAGAAAACTTTTGTGCCTTATAGTTGTTGCCACTAGTTCCAAAATCAAAATTTTCCGTAAATAAAGTAGGAAAAGCTACAAAAAGTGGTATTGTCCTTATTTTGTGTGAGAGTGTGCTACTGCCATAAAAAAATTAGTTATTGTTTTGTCTACTGATGTGTCAGTGTAGAACCTTAACTTAACTCCATTTGGGCACCTGTAATGAAAAACATGAGTGAAAATCTTTCTTTGGCCGAGCTGAAGCTGGAGATCCATGGTGAAAGGGCAAAACTGGTGCTATAGATCCATGCTGGAAGGCTCAACTGAAGCTGGAGATTCGTGGTGGAATGATCGAGCTAGTAGTTGTGTATGTTGTGAAGTTGTGTTCGTGTGGGGGTGCTGACCTTGTGGTGGATCATATGCTCTCACAATTTTATTACAATCTCCCTTTTGCAATATTCCCACCCTCTTACCTCACTATGTGACTAGGATCCATACATACCACTTGGCGTGTCATTTAAATGTAAATCCATCTAAGGGTGTTAAAGTGTCATTTCTAATAATGCACCAATGTTGTCAGTTATATTTTGACAATTAATCAATTTAGTTCGAGTGTTAATCAAACATATTCAAATATATATTATCTTATTCAAATAGATATTATAGGCAAAAGTGTCAAATGATACACCAATTTGCCAATATTTTTCTTGCTTAATGTTTATTTATTGGGTGGGTTGAAGGTAATTTAGTGTTTCCCTCTCTTGGGATGGAGGGAACATTGTATGCTCAAAAACACGGTAGGTGATTAACTTGATGGAGGTTATTGATGATGGGACATAACTCGAGAACTGAGCACAAGTGGAAAACTTGTTATCCAAACTATCTAAGCTTTACAAATACATCATTAAATTATCTGAGTTTTCCATTTGTTTCACCAACTTATTCGAGTTATCTACATGTTCTATTAAGTTATTGGAGCTTTCCACATGTTTCATTGAACCAACAATTTACCTAGTCTATTGAGTTATTTGAGTACTCCATTTATTCGACCAACTTAATCAAGATAGACTTCTCACCAAACTATATGAGTTCCATGTTCTCCAAGTTTTATATTTCTACTTTGTGTCATTGTGCATGCAGTTAGCTAATTTAAGTGATGGATGGTTTTCTAATAAAATGTTTAGGGAGCAACGGATATTAAGCTGAAGTGAAGGGCCTCAGTACATAAAAAGACGGTCCATGTAGAAAAAAGACAAGAAGAATGAGGTGTTGGACAAAGATTTTAAGACAGAAGGAATTATTTATTCATATATAAATAGTTGAGTTGAGTTGAGAAGGCGCACTTGTTAGTAGAGAGGGGTGAGTGAGGGAAGATGTTTCCAAGAGAGAATCATAGTAACGGCTATGGGCAGGTGGGTGGCATGGATCACACCCATTCCCACATCCACAGAGAGCGACTCCGTCGCGGCACTCGCAGGTTACGTGGCTCCTCTTCCTCTCCATCTCTTAGGGTTTTCGACCAATCGCAACCGAACCACCACCGACCTCCCTGCACTGATTTCGACGTCGCCTACTTCCATTCCTACGCTCACCTTGGTATCCACCAGGAGATGATAAAGGTTCCTCTTTCTCTTCTTCTCTCATTTCGTCTCTCTCACCAACACTCTTTCTCTCTGTTCACATCATGCTTTCGGATGCAGGATCGCGTGCGTACTGAAACTTACAGGGAAGCAATCATGCAGCACCAGAGTTTCATTGCAGGCAAAGTAATTTTTCTGCGGCACATTTAAATTCATCTCTTCACCTTTGCCCTCTTTTCTTCGTCACCACCACTTCCTATTATCACTGCAGTTTAATTTATATGTTTTCGCTTTTTTTTTATTTATTTATTTACTCTGCAAATGTTCATTTCTGTTTCTTCACATAACAATGTGGTTTATGAATTAATTAATAGTGCTCAGCGTAGTATCTCATGTTTTCAAGAGGATTCACGACTACGATAGCCGCACCAGGAATGATTCTCGAATAACCCTACTCCACTAATAGAACCTTAGTTAAAACTAGTAATTGAAAGCTCTGAACTTCAATTGCCGAATCCCTGTAGAAGACATGACTTTTGGAACCCTAATGCTAGTATGGTACTTACACGAATGCAAAACTTTAGTCAGAACTGGACTTCAGCTTCTATGTAATTGGTTATAGAAAGATTGAGGGAGAGATTTCGTGGTTCAACAAAAATGTATTAGGAGTACTTGCTTGATACTTTGTCTGTGATCCAGCACTACCAATGTTAATTCCAATAGAACGTGAAACCCTATTGATAGGAAACTGGAATCAGATTAGGAGCATTCTTGAGTATTTTTTCTCACTGGAACGCACCCGTTGCTACTAATCATGGTTTTATGCATTACACCTGATTTCATTTAGTCACGAAGTATATCTCTGCCTTTGAAAGGAATGTACTGACCCTTTGACCAAACTCATTTCTGGAGATTCCTTGAAAAGGCGTGTCAGGAGTTTGGTACTTTGAAGGTTTTGATATACTTTCAATAAAAGAACGAAGTATATGTTGAAAGGTTGCTGGTGGAATTGCTTCTATTACAAATCCCCAGTACTCCTCCCTTTCAGTTTTCTCTTGTCACTATTGTCAGAAAACGGCACTTGTAATTAAAATTGTGCCATATGATGATGTTGTATCAAGCTTTATATGTAGATAAAAAGAAAATTCACACTTGCCAAAATGGAGATGAAAGCTAACGTTAATTGTCTGCTTGCGTATCTCCTAATTGTCCCTCAAACCTTGCTTATCTTTTTATTCAAATTTACTAACGGCATCAGGCTTGATGGTTACTCTCCAAACTGACCAAACCCCATACTTCCTTCTTTTTCTTTTAAATGCCATAAATTCCCTGTTGCCCTCACCTTTTTCATAGTAAAGTACTTTGTTTTTCCTATTGATGAGTGCGAGGCTAATTCCTATCCTTAAATTCAATTATCCCGTTTGTAAGCCTTATTAATGGAATGGAGTACATGTTTTTCATTTTGGAAGGTTCTGTTTTCATTTTGGAATACTTTCTATATGAGATATAATAATTACAATTGCAAAACCATGATGCATCTATTTTCTATTTAATTGTTATTACAACCATTTTTTTTACAGTTTATTAAATGTATGTGCTATGCATGTAAACTCAAAATTTGTAAAATTTGCTCAAAATTAAAATTTTTTATAATTAACTATAAATTGTCATGGGTGTCTTAAACAAAATATACAAGTAAACATCTACAATAGGAAAATACAAGCTTCCTACATTACATTTTTAGTCATAATGTAATTACATTTTCAGCCTTCAAACCTGGAAATTTAAATCCCAGAAATATCCCTCCAAAATAGCTTTAATGTATTTGTTACAAGGTATTTTTAAAATAAACAATTAATGGTTGCTGTCACTGCCACAACCACTATACCAGCCCCTTTAGCAGGGAGGGGCCTCCCCTCTCTGCTACACTGCTATAGACTCTATAGTTTGCTATTTAAAACCTGATTATGACTCTTGGCCAAAATGGAGGACCTTTTTCAACTGAGGTAGGTCACTACATTGCTGACCGAACCCATGTGGAGGGCTTCTTGTTGGGGACTGTGTTATTGTACATTAACACAAATGATGTTTGTGTTATTATTCAAATCATTGATATCTCATTGTCATTCATAATTTGCTTGTTTTTCTAAGTTCTTCTGGATTGAGGTTTCTTATGGCTTTTCCTGTCCTCCCTGCTTCTTAATCATCTGCTTTCAGGTTGTGGTTGATGTCGGATGTGGTACCGGAATCCTTTCTATATTTTGTGCTCAGGCTGGTGCAAAGCGGGTATAGTCTTTCAAAATAATGTTCATGTCAGTTTAGTTAGTACACATGAATTGCCATTATACATTTTTGGTAATAAAATGTATTTTTTAATGAAAGCCAAACTGTTATATTCATTTAAGCCATTGTTGGTAAACTCATGATTAACTATTAAACTCTTGTAGTTTTACGATTCTGGGTAAACAAAACGACTTAACTCTATCAAACTGTTGTAAATTTGGTAAACTCATGTAAACTTGCATAAACTGTTGTGAATTTGTTCCCATTAACCCCAAATTGCAATTGACTCAATTTCCAATTTAATTTATACTAAAATACTGTGAAGGTTATGCACACCTTTTTTAGATTACATAATTTGGAGACACTGTATGCATCATGCACAGGTTGCTTTAAGCGCTCTGTTTCTTCATTTTTTTTGTATCTCAACTTCTGTTCAATTTATCTTTGGGGTTAATAATATATATTTCTATATTCTTGGAACTTTATGCCCTTGTTTAAGCTTTTAATTTGCTTGTTTCAAACATTTTTTTCCATCACTAAAGCATTTGACCATGCATGATATTGGTTTGTGTTGCCAGGTGTATGCAATTGATGCCAGTGACATTGCCCTGCAGGTAATTGTCAAATATCATAGTTTTCATTTGGACCCCATTTAGTTTTCATGAGGTTGAAACTATACTCAATTTTCTATTTGTTCCTATAGCACTATTACAAAACTGGGCCTTTTTTTCGGATCTTTTTAAATACATCCATGGATTTCCAAGCCACACTATTCCTTTTTCAAAAAAGTACAAAACCTAAGGCAGGCTATCTGAGTATTGGCTTCTATGCTAGATTGAGTTCTAAAGGGCTATATAACCCAGTGGATGTGTGATATTACCTTATCCAGTGCTTGTTGGAGATAAGAATACAATATTTGGGCTATTGTATCATTTTTTAGTTCAATTTATACTATATTAGCAGTAGCTGATACTGTATATGTAATCTACTATATGTATCCATGATACGATAATCATAATTATGATTTATAGTAGAATGAAGTGTACTCATCTGTAGCTGACCAAATTGGAACCAGACCTGTAATTCTAACTGATCCCCTTTCTCTCTGCATCATTTTACTGAGGTCATGAAATATAATAGTTTTTTTTTTATTATTATTTTTTTAATAACTTGTCTTTGAAAGACTGCAAGAATCTTTGTTAAGCTTTTTCTGTTTCCTTTACCTATAAAGCATTGTAATAACAGTCGTTCTTAGAGGATAATTATTAAATTTTATTGGAGAATTATATTACTTTGCATCACATTTTGTAATACCAGCAGTTTCTCTTGTTCTGTTTGTTGAAATGTAATGAGTATTTTAAGATATAGGCTCAGTAGGAGTCTACAGTTTTTACTGTTGATTACTATTCCTCTTAAGTTGTATAAGTATGTTTAGTGATGTATTAGAAGTAGAAGATGAAATAATAAAACTCTAGAATTTTCTCTCTCTAAATTATTCAAGTTGGCATCAGAGCCAACCACCGGGGCTCTCATCTTCTGTCATTACGCCGCCGCCGCCGCTGTCGCCGCCGCCGCCGCCGCCGCCGGAGCCTCATTTTCTCAGGCGAAGTTAGGGGTTTTGTGCGCATCCTCAAGCGCGACCCAACCCTGGTGGTCGCTGTCTCCCTCTCGGCTGCACGCGCCGTCACGCGCCTCCCTTCTCTGGCAGATCTCGCGCGCGTGAGTCTCACGCGCCGCCCTTCCCTAGCCGGACGAACGTCGCACCACCGGCGCTCGGTTCGCCTCACTCACCTGAGCTTCTTTTGGCCCTAACTTCACTGTTTTAGGGGCTGTAGTGATACCTAGGGTTTTCTCCCTCAAGGTTTTCTCTCTTTTTTTTGGACTCCAAGTCTTGCTTCTTCTTACAGATCTGTAATGGCATCCTCTACTGGAATTAATTCCTCTTTGTCTGCTACTCCTATCATCACATCTGCCAAACTCAATTGGAGAAATTATTTATCATGGTCTTCTGCAGTGGAATTATGGTTTCTTGGTCAAGGACACCATGATCATCTTGAACAAGATATTTCTATGGTTCCAGATGAAGAAAAATCTCAATGGCAAAGATTGGATTTTCAGTTATGTGCAATTTTATGGCAGTCAGTTGAGCAAGAGGTTCTAGATATTTTGAGACCCTATAAGACATGTTCATCCTTCTGGAAAAGGGCACAAGATATATTTGCTAATGATGTGCAACGTCTTTTCGATGCGACCCAAAGGGTAGCTTCTCTAAAACAAGTTAATCATGATATGGTTTCACATATAGCAAAGGCTCGGGCTGCGGTAGAAGAGTTAAAGAACTTCTTTGTTGCTGATTCGTTAGAAGGGATCAATAAAAAGCTTGACAAGTTTTACATGGTATTAATTCTGAGAAGTTTACACTCAGATTATGATCACGTGCGTGATCAAGTTCTAGCTGGTGATCAAATCCCATCAATGGATGGCTTGGTTACTCGACTTCTTCGAGTACCTACATTGGTGAAAGATGAGAATTCAATCGAGGTTATTGGAACATCAGCTATGATAATGCCACAAGGAAGAGGAATACCACAAGGAAGAGGAAGAGACAGAAGCAACCGAGGACGAGGTGGTCATAGTATACGTCCTCAATGCACATATTGTAAGACAATAGGTCATACTCGAGACAAATGTTATGTTCTACATGGATATCCAAACAAAGTTGCTCATGCTTCTAAATCTGGTGATCTAGAATCTAGAATTTCAAATGAAGAATATGAAGAATTTCTGAGATACAAGTCTGGAAAATCATCTAATCCTGGTCAATCCTCTGCCATGACCAGTGTGCCTACAGCCAACCTATCTCAATCTGTGGAAGGTCATAGTCCATGGATTCTTGACTCAGGTGCCTCAGACCATATCTCTGGTAACATTCCTTCATTTACTTCCATGTCTTCTCCAAATATTGTTCATGTCATTACCGTTGCCAATGGATCAAGAGTGATATCTCAGGGAATTGGCACAGTCTCATTATCTCCTTCACTAAAATTAAATTCTGTGTTATATGTTCCCAATTGTCCATACAATTTAATCTCTTTGAGTCAATTAACTCTCTCCTTAAATTGTTCCATAACCTTTACTGCTAATTCCTTTGTTATACAGGAACATGGGACGGGTCGTCTGATTGGAGAAGGACATGAGTCTCAAGGACTTTATTATTTAAAACCTCATTCTTCACTTTCCTGTTTTACCACATCAGACACAAAGCTTTTACATGATCGTCTGGGCCATCCAAGTTTGTTCAAATTAAAGATGATGGTTCCAAGTCTCAAAAACATTCAAGTCTTAGATTGTGAGTCTTGTCAATTGGGAAAACATGTTAGATCTTCCTATCCTAAAAGATCTAAGACCCAATGTAATTCTCCTTTTTCAATAATTCACTCAGATATTTGGGGACCAAGTCGTGTTACTTCATTTGGTTTTAATTATTTTGTAACCTTTATTGATGAATTCTCTCGATGTACTTGGGTTTATTTAATGAAAGAGAGATCTGAACTTGTGTCTATATTCAAGTCCTTTTTTAATGAAATTAAGAACCAATTTGGGAAGACAATTAAAATTCTTCGAAGTGATAATGCTAAGGAATATTTTTCTACAACATTTTCTTCCTTCTTATCTTCCCAAGGAATTTTACACCAGTCAACCTGTCCTCACACTCCACAACAAAATGGCATTGCAGAGAGGAAGAATAGACATCTTATTGAAACTGCACGTTCTTTGATGTTGAATACTAATGTTCCTGTACATCATTGGGGCGATGCAATTCTCACTGCCTGTTTTCTTATCAATAGGATGCCTTCTTCCTCTCTTAAGAATAAAATTCCTCACTCTGTTATTTTTCCCAATGACACCTTATACCCTGTTTCCCCACGGGTATTTGGATGTACGTGTTTTGTTCATAATGTGTCTCCAGGTCTTGATAAACTCTCATCAAAAGCTATTAAATGTGTTTTCTTAGGATACTCTCGTCTTCAGAAAGGGTATAAATGTTATTCTCCATCCACCAAGAGATATTATATGTCAGCTGATGTCACATTCTTTGAGGATAAACCTTTTTTTTCTTCCTCTATGGAGGATCGTTCCTCTGTCAAACAAATGTTTCCCTTACCAACATGTGATCCCTTAGTTATTCCTGATTCTATACCTCAAACTCAAAATCCAAATGACATTGTTCCTCCACCTCTTATCACATATCAGCGTCAAACACAATCTCAAACTCCAAACACTGCAGATCCTCGAGACTCAGATCCTCCTCCAGCAGATACTCAGACCATGAATCCTTCATCCTCTTCACCTTCAACTGATTCAAATGATAACTGGCCCATTGCTCTCAGGAAAGGTATTCGGTCTACTCGTAATCCATATCCTATTTATAATTTTGTCAGTTATCATCATTTATCTCCTACATATTTCTCTTTTGTTTCCTCATTATCCTCCACTAAGGTTCCTAATAGTATTCATGAGGCACTTGGTCATCCTGGATGGCGACAAGCCATGATTGATGAAATGACGGCCCTTGAACACAATGGTACTTGGGATATTGTTCAACTTCCTCCTGGTAAGAAACCTGTTGGTTGTAGATGGATCTATACTATTAAAGTTGGTCCTACTGGTAAAATTGATCGTCTTAAAGCTCGACTGGTAGCTAAGGGCTATACTCAAGTTTACGGCCTTGACTATTGTGATACCTTTTCTCCTGTGGCCAAAACCAGTACAGTTCGTATTTTGCTTGCTATGGCTGCCATTCGTCATTGGCCTCTTTACCAGTTAGACATTAAAAATGCCTTTCTTCATGGTGATCTGGAAGAGGAGATATACATGGAGCAACCTCCTGGTTTTGTTGCTCAGGGGGAGTCTGGATTAGTTTGTAAGTTACGTCGTTCTCTTTATGGCTTGAAACAATCACCTCGAGCTTGGTTTGGTAAATTTAGTCAGGTTGTGCAAACTTTTGGACTAAAACGATGTGAGGCGGATCATTCAGTGTTTTATGGTCACTCTTCTCCTGACAAATGTGTTTATCTCATGGTGTATGTTGATGATATTGTTATTACAGGGAATGACATCACTAGAATTACTCAGCTGAAGAATCATTTGTTCAACCACTTTCAAACTAAAGATCTTGGTCGCCTAAAATACTTTCTTGGTATAGAAGTGGCACAGTCAAAAGAAGGTGTCATTATTTCACAAAGGAAATATGCCCTTGACATTTTGGAGGAAACAGGTCTGACAAATTGCAAACCCATTGATAGTCCTATGGACCCAAATCAAAAGTTAATGAGAGATCAGGGTGAACCTTTCTCAGACCCAGAGAGATATAGAAGGCTAGTTGGAAAACTTATCTATCTTACCATAACAAGACCTGATCTATCTTATCCAGTTGGAGTTATGAGTCAATTTATGCAAAATCCACATGTTGATCATTGGAATGCAGTTCTTCGGATTCTTAGATACATAAAAGGAAGCCCAGGACAGGGACTGTTGTATGAGAACAAGGGAAACACTCGGATCGAAGGATATTGTGATGCAGATTGGGCTGGTAGTCCAATTGATCGAAGATCTACTACAGGATATTGTGTTTTACTTGGTGGGAACCTTGTATCTTGGAAAAGTAAGAAACAAAATGTTGTTGCTCGATCTAGTGCTGAAGCTGAATATCGATCTATGGCTCTAACTACATGTGAACTTGTGTGGATTAGACAACTTCTTCAAGAATTGAAATTCTGTGAAAATGAACAAATGAAACTATATTGTGACAATCAAGCAGCTCTACACATTTCCTCCAATCCTGTGTTTCATGAGAGAACGAAACACATAGAAATTGACTGTCATTTTATTAGAGAAAAGTTGTTGTCCAAGGAACTGGTTACTGAATTTGTCAACTCTAATGAACAACTTGGAGACATTCTGACCAAATCTCTAAGAGGTCCTAGAATTCAATTCATATGTTCCAAGCTTGGTGCATATGATTTATATGCTCCAGCTTGAGGGGGAGTGTTGAAATGTAATGAGTATTTTAAGATATAGGCTCAGTAGGAGTCTACAGTTTTTACTGTTGATTACTATTCCTCTTAAGTTGTATAAGTATGTTTAGTGATGTATTAGAAGTAGAAGATGAAATAATAAAACTCTAGAATTTTCTCTCTCTAAATTATTCAAGTCTGTTTAATTTAATCTTTGTTTAGTGGGCTGTAGAGAGCAAAGAGTTGAATTCTTATCATGTTGTTCTGTACATTTAAAGGTTGAGATTGTGAATAAGTTGTTTAAATGTTAGTAGCACATTTTTTACCTTGAGTACTTGGTTTTAATTAATTACTTTCTTTTGGGAGCAGGCAAATGAGGTTGTGAAAGCCAATAACTTGTCTGATGTTGTTGTTGTATTGCATGGACGAGTCGAGGTAGGCTCCTTTGGCCAATATATGCTTTTTATTTTATTTTTTCATTATCACTATACTTTATACCATAGTTTTGCCTAGTTTGCGGTAGTCTTTTGTGTGTGTAATGGGTGCATGGTACAATTGTCATTCCTGGATAGCGGATAGGAGCGGCTGAACCTGGGATAGGAGATACGGGGGTGACCACTATTATAATATTTTATATGTGCACAAACACACTATTAGATATTAGTTGTGTGTTTATGTTAATTAGGGAAACATAGTCCTTATGCTTATTGTGTTATTTTTACATGTTCATTTGTATTTGGGCTTAGCCCATATTCTTATTATTATAAATACATCACCCTATGTGTATGCAAAGACACATAAGGGAGATTTCTCCTAATCTTCTTCCTATTTCATATGGTATCTAGAGCTTAGGTTTTGTTCCAGCCAATTCCACAGTATCCGGTACCTACCGCCGCTGTCCGACCACCGCCGCCGTCGCTGTCCGACCACCGCCGCTGCCGCCGTCGCCGGTTAGGGTCGTTCATAGGGCAGAAAGGTGCGCCCAACTTCGACGACCACAACGCCGGAAGTCGCACCGTGAGAGGAGCCGCCACGCGCCGCCACACGCCTCCACCGTCGCCGGCGCGTGTAGCCCATGCGCCCACCTCCGGCGAGACCCACTTGCCGCTGCCGCCACAAAAAGGTTTGTCGGAGACTCTTGAGTCCGTTCCTAGGGTCGGTGGCGATTCGTTTGGCCTATATTCGAGTAGATCTGAGTTTTAAGTTCTACTCTTTTCTTTTTGAGTGTGACCCACTCGCCGCCGCTGCCAAAGGCGCGTCGCCGGAGCTTTTCGCTGCCGACCAGCACCGCCGTGATCGCCTCCTCGCCCTTTCTGGAGCACATTGAATTTTTAGGGTTTCTCCCTCTCCATGGCTGCCCAATGTGATGATCGGAGTCTGTCTCGCCAGCCAGGTAAAGGACGTCCAAAATGTGACCACTGTGACAAACTAGGCCACGAAATTGATAGATGTTATGCGCTTCATGGACCTCCTCCTCGACCTATAGCAATGACTAATTCTGATCCACCTCCCCGATCATCGTTTGCAGACCATCCTACTTCATCAAATAGCATAGACAACCCTGCACTCTTTCAGGAATTTCTCAGATGGTATGAGGACCGTCAGCACTCTAGTTCCACTACATCTGCTTCTGTTACACCCATAGGTACTCCTTTTGTTGGTCTGACTCACTCTCTCGGATCTTGGGTCCTTGACTCAGGCACTGCCGATCATATCACTGGTAACAAGTCCTTGTTTTCTTCTTTGTCATGTCTGGATAATTTACCCTCGGTAACAATGGCTGATGGGTCTAGAGTCTCTTCTCATGGTATTGGTACTGATCATATTTTTCCGTCCATATCCATTGATCATGTACTTTATGTCCCTGGGCGTCCTTTTAACTTATTGTCCGTAAGTCGTCTAACTCGTTCCCTTAATTGTGTTATTTCATTTACCAAAGATTCTGTTTGGTTGCAGGACCGGAGTTCGAAACACATGATTGGCATATGATGTGAGTCTCATGACCTATATCATCTTCGCCCTTCTCCACATGCTGGCATAATCATGGAGTCACCATCCCTTCTTCATGCTCAATTAGGTCATCCCAGTCTTGCCAAACTACAACAACTTGTTCCTAGTTTTTCAAAATTATCAAGTTTGCCGTGTGAGTCTTTTCAGTTAGGTAAACATACTCGTAGTTCCTTTCCTCGTAGTGTTTCACAACGAGCGTCATCCCCCTTTTCATTGGTTCATTCTGATATTTGGGGACCTAGTTATGTTAAGTCAACTTTAGGGTTTCAGTATTTTGTTACCTTTATTGATGACTATTCCAGGTGTACTTGGTTGTTTCTAATGAAGAATCGTTCTGAGTTGTTTTCTATTTTCCAAACTTTTTTCAATGAAATAAAAACTCAGTTTGGGGCTTCTATTCGCACTTTACGCAGTGATAATGGCCGTGAATACCTTTCTCAACCATTTAAACATTTTATGGCTTCTTATGGCATTCTTCACCAAACCTCATGTGCCTATATCCCTCAACAAAATGGGGTGGCTAAGCGCAAGAATAGACACCTTATTGAAACAACTCGTACCTTTCTAATCCACGTTCAAGTACCCTCGCGTTTTTGGGGTGATGCAGTTCTCACTGCATGTTATCTCATAAACCGCATGCCGTCTTCTGTCCTAGATAACAAAATCCCTCATTCTATCTTATTTCCTCAAAACCCTTTACATCCATTACCTCTTAGAGTTTTTGGGTCTACATGTTTTGTTCATGATTTTAGTCCTGGTCTTGATAAGTTATCTCCTAGATCTCACAAATGTGTCTTCTTAGGATTTCCACCGTTACAAAAGGGCTATAAGTGTTTTTCTCCTTCCCTAAATCGTCATTTCATCTCGGCTGATGTCACTTTTGATGAATCTTCGTTTTACTTTTCACATTTATCTTCTCGATCTGTACTTCCACCTATTACTTTTGATATTCCTTTTTTCTGTGATCCTTCTCCTTCTTTAGACTCTCATTCCCCACAGGATCGTCCTTCAACTCCACCCCTTCAGGTTTATAGTCGCCGCAATCATCTCCCTCATGACTCACTTCCAGTGCCGCCTCCTGTGTCTCCTCCGGCTCCAGCAAATGAGTCTGACCTGCCCATTGCACTCCGTAAAGGTATACGCTCCACTTGTAACCCTTCCCCCCATTATACTGTTCTTAGTTACCACAAATTATCTCCATCTTTTTACACATGTCTCTCATCCATTTCTTCTGTGTCAATTCCCAAATCTGTGGGTGCCTTAACTCATCCTGGCTGGCGTCAAGTCATTTTGGATGAATTAAGTGCTTTACAGAAAAGTGGAACTTGGGAGCTTGTCCAATTACCATCTGGAAAGTCTGTTGTTGGTTGCAGGTGAGTGTATGCTATCAAAGTTGGCCCTGATGGTACAATTGATCGTTTGAAGGCTCGACTGGTTGCCAAAGGCTACACACAGATTTTTGGTTTGGATTATGGTGATACTTTTTCTCCAGTGGCAAAAATGACCTTTGTTCATCTATTCATTGCCATGGCCGCTCTTCGACAATGGCCTCTTTACCAACTTGATGTCAAAAATGCTTTCCTTAATGGTGATTTGCATTAAGAAATTTATATGGAGCAACCGCCCGACTTTGTTGCTCAGGGGGAGTCATCTGGATTGGTATGTCGTCTTCGCAAATCCCTATATGGCTTAAAACAGTCTCCTCGGGCCTGGTTTGGAAAATTTAGCTGTGTTGTTCAACAATTTGGTATGTCTCGCAATGAAGCAGATCATTCAGTGTTCTATCGCCACTCAAGAGCTGGATGTATCTACTTAATAGTGTATGTCGATGACATTGTTCTCGCAGGAAGCGACTACCTTGACATCTCTCAGATGAAACAACACCTTTGTCATCATTTTCAAACCAAAGATCTTGGCAAACTCCGGTACTTTTTGGGTATTGAAGTAGCACAATCCAATGATGGTATTGTCATATCTCAGAGAAAGTATGCGTTAGACATCTTGGAGGAAACAGGGTTAATGAATTGTAAGTCTGTTGAGACACCTATGGATCCTAACATCAAACTCCTACCAAATCAGGGGGAGCCTTTCTCAGATCCTGAACGTTACAGAAGATTAGTTGGTAAATTAAACTATCTTACTGTTACGCGTCCTGACATTTCCTTCGCAGTTAGTGTGGTGAGTCAATTTCTAAACTCCCCATGTGAAGACCATTGGGATGCAGTTGTTCGCATACTGAAGTATATTAAAGGATCACCTGGAAAAGGTTTGCTATATGGTCCTAACAACGATACAAAAATCGTTTGCTATTCAGATGCTGATTGGGCTGGTTCCCCTTCTGATAGGAGGTCTACTTCTGGATATTGTGTCTCTATTGGTGGCAACCTGATATCTTGGAAAAGTAAGAAGCAAAGTGTTGTGGCAAGGTCCAGCGCAGAAGTAGAATATAGAGCTATGGCATCTGCTTCTTGCGAGCTTGTGTGGCTTAAACAATTACTTAGTGAATTGAAATTTGGAGATGTCACTCACACGACACTTATATGTGATAATCAAGCTGCTCTTCATATTAGCTCTAACCCTGTCTTCCATGAGAGAACCAAGCACATTGAAGTTGATTGTCATTTTATTAGAGAAAAAATCATATCCGGAGATATCAAGACTGAGTTCGTTGACTCAAGCAACCAGTTGACAGACATATTCACCAAGTCCTTAGGAGGACCTAGAATTGACTATCTTTGTAACAAGCTTGGAACATATGATTTATATGCTCCAACTTGAGGGGGAATGTTAGATATTAGTTGTGTGTTTATGTTAATTAGGGAAACATAGTCCCTATGCTTATTATGTTATTTTTACATATTCATTTGTATTTGGGCTTAGCCCACATTCTTATTATTATAAATACATTACCTTATGTGTATGCAAAGACACATAAAGGAGATTTCTCCTAATCTTCTTCCTATTTCATACACACACAAGTGTGTGTGTCTATATGCATATATATATATATATATATATATATATATATATATATATATATATATATATATATATATATATTAGAAGTATATATAAGCTGAAAAAGAGAAAAGAAAACACAAAATTCATACACTAGTTGTAATTAATAGTAACAACTCAGTACTTAACAAACCTAGAGTATAGAGTCAAGAAAAAACAAATATAAAACCTAAATTATCAACTTATAGTACACTGATTCTTAATAATACTAATAAGCAAATAAGAAAATATGGAACTTAATAAAAATATTGAACCTTCCACTAAAAATAATGGCTATTATTGGTTAGCTTTTTGGTATGGTTCTACAGCTGCAGTTTTTTTTTCTCATAACAAAATGTGTAGGCATTTAGCAGATTCTACTCTAAAATTTGTTGGTTTTTCCTTTTTTAACTTGATATTTTTTATTTAGAACAAGCTGTATAATTTTAAATTCACCTTATGCTTTATGCAGGATGTTGAAATTGATGAAGAGGTGGATGTTATAATTTCGGAATGGATGGGCTATATGCTTCTATATGAGGTGCTTATTAGGATTTTTCTGGCCATTTGATTAAATATATACTTTTGAATGTCGAAAGCTAAATCAAATTTTCATAAGATCAGAAGAGCCAAACAATAAATGAAATTGAAATTTGGAAAAGACTAATTTTGTATGGCTACTTTTGAAAATAGAAAAATGGAAATCCTTACAATTTTGTACACAGAATTGAATTGATAATGTCAGCGGTGGAATAGGTTCTATACATGTTCCAGTGATTGGGCTGAAGAAAAGGAGAAATTGTCACTTGATTAGTATAATTGTGGAAAAACAAAAAATTGTACTATTATATAAATTCAAGTGAAAATGTTTTCTCAAATTCAATTGTAATAGGTTGTTCGAAGTTTAAGCATCCGCGATGTGTTGTTTTATGAGATAAATCAGATTAGTATACAAGGAGCCTACGACAAATATAGGAAACTGTGAAAACTTATTTTTGGGTACAAATTCTTGTGAATATGGTATTGTTTCTACATATACGCTCCTAGTATCAATAGTATATGATACAGAATAAAGGTATATAGCAAGGCGTATATGAAACTTACTAAAAGGCATCAAGAACAATCATGAGTTTAACACTTCCCAAAATCCATTCTTAGGTTGGATGTAATTTTTTCAAAGTTGTTGCTTGGTGAGTAAATAAAAAAGTTGACTTTGAGTGGACACATATGGTTGGGAAATCAAGCCACTGTTGAGCTTTTCTTTGATAGAATGTTTATCCATCTCGGCATTTTTAGTTGTGTCATGCTGTACTGAGTTGTGGGCTAAAGTAATGGCAGATTTATTGTCACAATATAACTTCAGGTTTATTCCACCTTATCTTCAAATCTTTCAATATTGTAGTCATAAAAGTTCACTTATTCCTAGGGCCTTTGCTTGAAGTATTGCTTCAGCACTAGATTCGCTACCACCTTCTCTGTTTTGCTCTTTCAAGTCACTAGGTTTCCATTGAGGAAGTTGCAATATTCATTAGTTGACCTTCTATCCATAATTGATCCAACATAATCAACAGCAGTATATGTCTCAAGGATTACTCTATTGTTGTGTTTGCACAAAATCCCTCTTATTGGTATCCCTTTTAAATGCACCAATTCTAAGGGCAGCTTGTAAATGTGTTTCTTTTGGTTGGTGCATAAACTGACTGAATAGGCTCACAACAAAGGCAATGTTTGGCTTAGTGTGAGATTAAGTAAATGAGTTTGTCATCAAGTTTGTATATTTTTCCTTGTCCACAACAACATTCTTCTTTGTACTTCCCAACTTTGTATTTGGATCAATTGGTGTATTTGCTGGTCTGCAGGTTGTGTTATCCAATTCAGAAATGTATTTTTGTTGAGATATGAAGATTCGTATCTTGGAATGGGTTTCTTGAATTGCCAAAAAATATTTGAGCTTTCTTAAGGTCCTGGCTTCAAATTCCTTCACAAGGCACTGTCTTAATACTTTCTACTCCTCTTTGTCATCTCTGGTTACTATATTTAAATACCCTTATAATATAGGTACTCCCCCAAGGATGAATGTTTGATAAGTAAAGTGTGATCTCCTTGGCTCTGTAACCAATACCATGAATGGTAAATATTCCTAAAGATGCTCTTGGTAATTGTTTCAACTTGTATAGTGCCTTCTTTTAACTTGCAAACTATTTCGGTTACTATATATAAATACCCTAATAATATAGGTACTCTCCCCAAGGATGAATGTTTGATGAGTAAAGTGTGATCCCCTTGGCTATGTAACCAATACCATGACTATGGTAAATCTTCCTAAAGATGCTCTTGGTGATTGTTTCAACTTGTATAGTGCCTTCTTTTAACTTGCAAACTATTTCGGTTACTATATATAAATACCCTAATAATATAGGTACTCTCCCCAAGGACGAATGTTTGATGAGTAAAGTGTGATTCCCTTGGCTATGTAACCAATACCATGACTATGGTAAATCTTCCTAAAGATGCTCTTGGTGATTGTTTCAACTTGTATAGTGCCTGTTAAATATATTATCTTTATTTTTTATCTTTATTAGTTAGTTTGTTGTTATTTGTATTTAGTTTGTTGTTATTTCTTATTTGTATTTTGGACTTAGTCCATATTTGTTCTATTATAAATAAAAGACCCTATGTGTGTATTGAATACAAGGGAGTTTTCACTATTCAACTTGGTATTAGAGCGGGTTGATCCCGCTCTGGTTTCTGTCTCACATCTGTCCGGTGTTGCTGTCTGCCATTGTCCGCTGCCGGCTGCCACCTACCGGCCACCGCCGCCGGCACCGTCTCCGGCCTCCGTCGCCGGCCACTGTCACCGTCTCTGGCCACTGCCGCCGGCCGTCCGTCGTCACCGGCCACCATCGTCGGCCACCGTTGCCGGCTGTCCACAGTCGCTGGCATTCACTATCGTCGAACATCACAATTTCATTCATCTAAACCCTTAGGGTTTTCTTGTTCCTCGTTGGTGCACTTCATCTTCTTCAAAGATGGCGTCTAACAATACTCTTTCTTTCTCCGGAAGTCCATCAATTACCTCTGAGAAGCTAAATGGAAAAAATTATCTATCATGGTCTGCTGCTGTTGAAATGTGGTTCCTTGGCCAAGGGCATTATGATCACCTTGAGCGAGATGGAAGCCATGTGCCTGTTGAAAAAGCTGATCAGTGGAAGCAAGCAGATTTCCAGTTGTGTGCCCTATTATGACAATCAGTGGAACCCAGACTTCTTATATCTCTGAGGGCTTTCAAAACTTGTCACTCCTTTTGGAAGAAAGCTCAAAGCATCTATGCCAACGATATTCAACGTCTCTATGACACCACAAACAAGCTTGCAACTCTTAAAATGACAAACCATGATATGGTGTCTTTCATGGCTGAAGCCCAATCTGCTGTCGAAGAACTCAGGATGTTTTTGGAAGCGGATCCATTAGAGGATATCAAGAAGAAACTAGACAAATTTTACATGGTGTTGATTCTTCGTGCCCTGCATCCCGATTATGATCATCTTAGAGATCAACTTCTAACTAGTCATGAGGTCCCTCCATGGAAACATTGACCATTCGCCTTCTGCGTGTCCCGGTATCTCAAACTCAGGAAGCATATGAACTAGTGGAGCCATCTGTCATGGTTGTCACACGAGGAAGAGGAGGACGTGGCACTAGAGGAGGAGGACGAGGAGGTCGGGGACGTCAATGCACATATTGCAAAAGGATGGGTCACACTCAAGAGAATCGCTACTCCTTACATGGTTTCCCTTCCAAAACTGCCAATATTTCAAAGACTGAAACTTCCACTTCGAATTCGAAGAGTGAAATTTCCACTACTAAGTTCACTGAGGATGAATATCAAGAGTATCTAAGGTTAAAGTCTAACAGCTTGTCACTACCATCCCAATCTCCAAGTACATCAACAACCTACGTTTCTCAATCCATGGAAGGTCAAAATTCATGGGTAATTGACTCAGGTGCTTCTGATCACATTTCTGGTAATACCTCTTTGTTCTCATCTATTTCCTTTCGAGAAAAACCTCATTTCATAACCCTTGCAAATGGTTCTAAAACTTCCTCCAAGGGAGTTGGTCATGTTTCCTTGTCTCCCTCCCTAAATCTCAACTCTGTCCTTTTTGTCCCTAATTGTTCTTTTAATTTAATTTCCCTAAGCCAATTGACTAAAATGTTAAATTGTTCAATAACCTTTGATCACAAATCTTTTGTTATACAGGAGCGTGGGTCGGGGAGACAGATTGGAGAAGGATATGAAGCTGGTGGATTATACCATTTTGGATCTCGTCCAAGGGTGTCTTGTGTTGCTGCTCCTAATCCTAAGGTGCTACATGATCGACTTGGTCATCCTCATTTGTCCAAATTAAAAAAGATGTGTCCTGAACTTAGTGGTCTCCAGACTTTAGAATGTGAGTCATGTCAACTAGGAAAACATGTTAGATCTTCCTTGCCTAAAAAGTCTCAATCAATATGTAATTCTAGTTTTTCCATTATCCATTCTGATATATGGGGACCTCGTCGTATCTCCTCTTTTGGTTTTAGGCATTTTGTTACCTTCATTGATGAATATTCAAGATGTACTGGGTTTGTCTTATGAAAAATCGTTCTGAATTGTTAGCTATCTTTACATCCTTTTTGAATGAAATTAAAAATCAATTTGGTCAAGTAATCAAAATATTAAGAAGTGATAATGCAAAAGAGTATTTCTCATCCTCTTTTTCTGCCATCTTGAGTTCCCATGGTATCTTACATCAATCTACTTGTCCTCATACACCACAACAAAATGGTATAGCAGAACGGAAAAATAGACACTTGGTTGAAACTGCTCGTACCCTTTGCTTGGTGCCCATATTCCTGTCCATCACTGGGGGATGCCATCTTAACTGCATGTTATCTTATTAATAGGATGCCCTCCTCCTCTCTTGATAATAAAGTCCCTTTCTCCATTCTCTTTCCTAATGATCCTCTTTTTCATACATCTTCCCGAGTGTTTGGTTGTGTATGTTTTGTTCATGACATGTCTCCAGGTCTAGACAAACTTTCCGCTCGCGCTCTCAAATGTGTCTTCTTAGGCTATTCTCGACTCCAAAAAGGATATCGGTGTTACTCTCCTGAAACTAAGAAGTATTACATGTCTGCCAATGTCACATTCTTTGAACAAACTCCTTACTTCTCTCCATCTGTTCAGGATGTTTCTATCCTTCAGCAAGTCCTTCCTATTCCGGTCATTCCAAGTGTTGATCCTAATCCTCCTGCACCTGTCTTTGTCATTCCAAGTCTTGATCCCAATCCTCCTGCACCTCGTTTCTCCACATACTGAGATCATTCCGCACAGGGCTCCAATGGATAGTCCACCTCCCCAAGACAATGGTGAATCTCCTACTTCAGATTCTTCTCCCTCGTCACCTTCTCCCACGCCTCCTGGTGAAAATGATTCAGCATGGCCTATTGCCCTCAGAAAAGGTACTCGTTCCACTCGAAACCCTCATCCTATTTATAATTTTCTTAGCTATCATCGATTGTCGCCCTCTTATTTTTCTCTTTTATCCTCAGTGTCTTCTATTGCTATACCCAAGAATGTACAAGAAGCACTTGATCATCCTGGATGGCGACAAGCTATGATTGCAGAAATGCAGGCTCTTGACCACAATAATACTTGGGAGCTAGTGCCCCTTCTCCCAGGCAAAAAGGCGGTTGGTTGTCATTTGGTGTATGCAGTTAAAGTCGGCCCTGATGGCAAAATTGATCGGCTCAAAGCCCGACTTGTTGCAAAGGGTTACACTCAGATTTATGGTCTTGATTATTGTGATACTTTCTCTCCTGTAGCCAAGATGACTACTATTCGCCTCTTCTTTGCCATGGTAGCCATTTGTCATTGGCCACTTCATCAATTGGATATCAAGAATGCCTTCCTACATGGTGATCTTGAGGAAGAAGTTTATATGGAGCAACCTCCTGGATTTGTTGCTCAGGGGGAGTCTGGTATGGTATGCAAATTGCATCGGCCTCTATATGGCCTCAAACAATCACCACGTGCTTGGTTTGGAAAGTTTAGCTCTGTTGTTCAAAAATTTGGGCTAAAGCGCAGTGATGCAAACCATTCGGTCTTTTATCGTCATTCTTCTCTTGGGAAATGTGTTTACTTAATAGTATATGTTGATGATATTTTCATTACAGGAAATAATGTTGTTGGAATATCTCAACTGAAAGAGTACTTGGATAGACATATTCAAACCAAGGATCTTGGAGGTCTCAAATACTTCTTAGGCATTGAAGTAGCACAATCAAAAGATGGAGTTGTAATATCCCAAAGGAAGTATGCTCTTGATATATTACAAGAAACAGGCATGATTGATTGTAGACCGGTAGACAATCCCATGGACCCAAACCAGAAATTAAGGACATAAGAAGGGTTATTCTCTGATCCAGAGAGAGGTATAGGAGGTTGGTTGGAAAACTGATTTATCTCACTATTACAAGGCCAGATCTATCCTTTGCAGTTGGAGTGGTTAGTCAGTTCATGCAGGCTCCTTGTGTTCATTGGAATGCTCTCATTCGCATTTTAAGGTATATCAAAAAGGCTCCCGGGCAAGGATTGTTATATGAGGATAAAGGAAGCACTCAGGTCTCTGGGTATTGTGATGCAGATTGGGCAGGTTCGCCTATTGATAAACGGTCTACTACAGGCTATTGTGTTTTTCTGGGAGGAAACATTATTTCATGGAAAAGTAAGAAACAAAATGTAGTAGCTCGATCAACAGCTGAAGCCGAGTATAGGACGATGGCGTCACTCACATGTGAACTCATATGGGTGAAACAATTTCTTCAAGAGCTTAACTTCTGTGACGTCCATACTATGAAGATGTATTGTGATAATCAAGCTGCTCTCCAAATTGCATCAAATCCAGTGTTTCATGAGAGGACTAAACATATAAAAATTGATTGTCATTTTGTTCGTGAAAAGTTGTTGACTAAAGAAGTATGTACTGAGTTTGTTGGGTCAAACGATCAACTCGCAGATGTGTTGACTAAGTCACTAAGGGGTCCTCGGATTGAGTTTATTTGTTCCAAGCTTGGTACATACAATTTGGATGCTCCAGCTTGAGGGAGAGTGTTAAATATATTATCTTTATCTTTTATCTTTATTAGTTAGTTTGTTGTTATTTGTATTTAGTTTGTTGTTATTTCTTTGAGGTCTCAATTTAGAAAATGCCTTGTTTACATTGAACTGCTGCATGTCACAATCATGGTTTGATGCTAATTACAATATTACTTTGATCGTGATCAACTTAGCAAATGGAGTAAATGTCTCCAAGTAACACCACATAGGTTTGAGTGTATCCTTTGACCACTAACCTTGCCTAATACCTCATGTAATGATGTTGGGTTGGATTCTTAGGCAAAGACAAATCCTGGATGACTTTTTCTCTTCTTGAATATACCAGATTTTTCCCAATTCCTATCATCAGGTGCAGATTTTGTTGTAAGTGCTGATTCTGCAAGTGTTGGTTCTTGTTCTCTCTCTTACTTTTTTCCATTCCTTCTTCATTTTTGGGGACAACAGTGTCAATGCTATTTGTCCTGATTTCTGGCCCAAAATTTGGAAGTGTGAGCAACTCATCTTCCTCTCTTACTTTCTCTCGTCGAAGATGAGGTTGTTTGAAGTAGCTTTCTTGTTTGTTGAATGTGACATTCTGGGACACAATTTTTTTATGTGGCGATAAAACAATTATATCATTTTTGTGTGATTGAGTCCCATGAATACACACGTTACTGCCCCAGGATCAAGTTTCCCGCTTTTATTACTATGAACATGCATAAAGGATATGCACCCAAATATTCTAGGTTGGAGCTTATTATAAGTGTCTATATGTGGGAAAAATGGATAGGGTTTCCATGAGATTTTTGAGGCTAAGGGTTTAGAGGGTAGCCGATTGATTAGGTTGGTGACAGTAAGTATAGTTTGGTGAAGTGATTGTCAATTTTTTGTTTTTTGTGCCCCATTTTGTTGGGCTGTGTTAAGACATAAATATTCATGGATTATCCATTCCTTTTGACAAAAGGAGTTGATCACAATGTAGTCCTTGAAATTATTAGACCTGATTCTCTTGATATTAAAGCCCCTAAATCGTTTTTTATACTGGGAAATCCATCTTTCCTCCAATTAGCAACCCTGGTTGTTCCTTCTTCAAACCACCATTGTTGAAATCTTGGTATTTGGAGTCTTCAACGTCATCTCTATCTTGCTTTCGTCACTCCCATAATGGCTACCGCTCCATTAAGTCCTAGGATTTTCTCGTTTTCCAGGATTTGGATTTGGATGTAGTCATATTCAAAATTTAGATCAACCAAGAAATCGTATATCTTTGCTTGAAGCATCTGTCTCAACCACAGAAGGCTTAAAAAAATCTGGAATAGCCAAGGTGGGTAAATGTGATACCACTTCTTTTTAATATTTCAAAAGCTTTTTAAGGATCCCCATTCCGTTGAAAGGCATCATTCCTTAATAGTTGTGTCAAAGGTTTGACTATTTTTCCATAATCTTGCACAGACCACCAGTAATAACTAGTGAGGCCCAAAAATCCACGTAATGCAGTGAAATCTTTTGGGGCATAGGAAAAAGAGAAATTGTCACTTGATTGGTATAATTGAAGAAAAACAAAAAATGTACAATTATATAATTTGATAGACCACAAGCTTATTATTGAGTTTTATTTGGAAGCTGTGGAATCTGTATGATGTTGCAGATAATCCAAATTTATTTTTCCTTGGAGCTTCAGTAAATGTTTTTTAACTATGCAATAATACATTAACAGCACCAAATGAATACTGCTTATTTGACCCACGGACACAGACTCATGCACACAAACAAGTTAGAGAGCAAGGGTAGTTGACATGTAATCAGTTGATTGTGATAGTTGACATATTATCGATTAACGCAGATGATATGCAACTTGTTTAGAGGCATTTTATAATACCATAGTTTTGGTGATTGGATCTTATTTTTATGAGATTCATTGAGATTTCCAGCATTAAACTGATTTTTCTGGTTGATTGTGATACGTACAGCTAGGGGAATATTATTTTTATTGGAAATAACCCAAATCATTCATATAAAAACCCTTGACTCAAATTGGTTTTGTAAGGTTAAGTGAAACCTAAATCCAAATGCTAGGACATTTCATCATTTCAGGATCTTGTATGTTCTTTTTCCTTTGGGATTAAATATGTTTTTGGTCCTTAAACTATCACGTGTTTTTGGTTTTCCTTTCTCTTCCAAACTTTGTTCTATTTAGGTTCCTTTCCTTTTAGAAAGTCACGAGTTTAGTCCTCTATGGCCAATGTCGTTAGTTTTATTTTCTGACGTGGCAAACAATGTGCCACCATTTAAGACAATTGTACTATGTCCCCAGGTCGACAAGATAGCTTGGTGGCAAACGGTGTGCTACATTCCTAGCCCGGTAAGGTTGGCAAGACACGTGTGTTGCTGATATGGGAAAATAGTATATGTGTCTTGCCGACCTTATCAGGCCGGGGATGTGGCACAATGTTTATCACCGAGTTTTCTTGTGGACTTGGGACACAGTACACATGTCTTAAATGGGTTGGAGACGTGGCATACTGTTTGCCACATAAAAAAACACTAATAGCGTTTGTCATGGAGGACTAATTTTGTAACTTTCTAAAACGAGAGGGACGAAAATAGAACAAAATTTTGAAGAGGAACAAAAACAAAATGCGTGATAGTTTGGAACAAAAAACATATTTAACCATTTCATTTTTTAACCTCTTGCTAATTAAGAGTTGGAGGAGAATATTTCTCCTATTTTTTGGCTTGGGTGAGTGTTCAGGTATTGTTTGGAATGGGCTAGAATTTGACTGGTTCAATGCTTTTCCAATCATATTAGATGGTCCACTCTGTGTTTTATAACGATCGAAGTTTTTATTTGATCTTATTTTAGTGGTTGGATCTTAAATTTTTATCAAAGAAAAGGTCGATGCATAATATTTCCAGGTAATCTAATATAATATCTAGGGAGATGTAAAAGCAGTGATTGAGATTTATTGATATACTGTCTTTTTTGAGTGGAAGAACCAAAACATTAAATGTCAGTTAAAATTTGCTTTCCTTTCATTCTTTTTCCTCTTTATTCTCTTTATTTTTTAGTTGGTGTTTCGAAAGGATGGCTGCTTCAGTTCCAACCTAAGTCTAAATTATACTTAGACGTCAGCATAAACTTAAATTTCGCAGCTTCTAACAGTAAATCCGCATTTTATGATTTGTATTGGTTTGAAGATTTTTCTTCTCTTGTAGAGTATGCTTGGAAGTGTTATTAATGCTAGAGACCGATGGCTCAAACCTGGAGGTCTTATTCTTCCTTCAAGTGCAACGGTATCTCTATTTATTTTAGCTTAAATATTATTGCTCATGCAATCGGGAATGCTTCTAAAAAGTTATTTTGTCTGGTAGAAGCCTGACCATATGCATATATATGATTGGGGGACTCATTAATTACATGATTAAGTTTACCTTTAATAATGATTTGACGTTGTGGTGTCTTATAAAAAAATGCTGATACTTGTACTTTTCTCCAGTTGTACATGGCTCCTGTCACGCATACGGACAGATACAACGACAGTGTTGACTTCTGGCGCAATGTTTATGGAATTAACAGTGAGTACTTGTTGACAATATATGACATACGAGATTGTTATGGAGATTTGGAATCAGTACTTGTGCAGACTTAAAACTAGATTTTGCTTATTTTTCTGTGTGATTAGACTTCGTAATGAATATTGCCAGGTACTGAATATCTCCAGTTATTGTAATTTGGCAATATCTTTAAAATTGTTTTTTAATATATATTTTAAATTTTTTTGGATTATTCCCTTTTTACTTTTATACATTATTTCCTTTTTAATTGTAAAAAGAGAAATAACGTATAAGATTTAATAAAAAAAATTGTAAGGAAAATGCGAACAAAACATTTAAACATGATAAGTATTTAAAAAAAAGTTATAATATAAATAATTAATATAATTTTTTAGTACATTGTAATTATAATATCCGTAATTTTATTACTTTAATAAAATATTTTGAATTGTGATTATTTACATTAATTTTAAATTTATATTAATATTATGTTTTAATTTTATTTGGCAAAATGTTCTATGAAATATTTATGGCATAATTTATTGAATATAAATATTATTTATGATATGTATTGTTGTATGTGATTTATTTTGTATATGGTGAACATTCAAGATTTAGGGGGAAAATGTGCTTTTGGTCCCCTATACTTCTGGTCTGAAGTCCTTAAATTTTCTTATTCAAGATTTTTTTCCTTGAACTTTAAAATATTTCTAGATTTTAGTGCCTTTTCACTACGAATTCATCTTATGTTTTAAAATTAGAAGGATTCAATTCATATTTTTTAAACTTTGAGAACAAAATTCATACATATGAAAAGTACATGGACTTAAAAACTCATCTTTCCTGAGTTTTTATATAATACGTTATATGTAAATTTATATATAATATTTCATATCATTTACATCATAGATGAATGTAGTTATATATTATTATTAGTATTATATGTTATATTATAATATATGTAAATGTTTTAAATGCATACTATCCTATTTTGTTTCCTGATCCATCATCTCCCCTTGTAGAACGTCACTATCCCAACAGGATTGAATACGTTGTTGAATAAGATAATCAACTGATAAGATATGTATCTTATCACATTTTAAATACTGCTTTCTGTTACAGTGTCTGCCATGGTACCATTAGCTAAACAATGTGCATTTGAAGAACCTTCCGTAGAGACAATAACTGGTGAAAATGTTTTGACATGGCCACATGTGGTAAGTTCACAATTGTTGTAGCAGGCTGTATACATTTTGACTTCTCTTTGTAACCGTAAGATGTTGAAATAACATGGTTATCTATTCAATAATTATGTTTTCTGCAAGCTGTGGTTTGAATAAAAATTTGGTAAGCTTTTTCATGATACATTGTATAAGCATTATTAGTATTATATAATCAAGTGTATATTTCAAATATGGTGAGAAGCTGGATTTATATGTTTTTTTTTTCCTTCTCCTTTTGTTAGATTTCGAAGTATCTTGTACTTTTGTTTTTATTTGATGATTTGTGTCTCAATAAATTATTTTTTTATAGTAAAAATTAAATCAGAGACAATAACGTTTCAGCAATCAGCTTTAGTTATTGTAGACGCAATAGAATGAAATCATTTATCCTATTCTTACAATATTCCAAGCGTGTGTGTGGCACTTGAATTCAAAGCTAATAAGAAAAATTCATAGGAAGTTGAGTAGCATCATTCAATCTCAGGAACATCTGACGTGCATTACCACCCACGTGTATGTTTCTTGCGATTTCTGTCTTATTTAAGTATCACAATCTGAAATCCAAAGAACTGGTTGAAGGGGATTGTAGCCAGGTTGATAGTGAAATCTTAAATGAATATGCAGTAATGAAATCAACATATAGTAATGTCTCTTATTTCCCAATGGACTGAGTAAATCATTCAGTGATGAGGCTTGAAGAGAAATTTCTGACTTTTCAGCTACAACTCCTGTAGATTCTCATGTCAAATGTTATTTGGTAATAAAGTGTTTTCTCCCTTTCTGGAAGTTATCTGTCAAATATGCTGAGCTTTGTACTGTATCTTTTTCTCTCTTTAGATTTTTGTTGTCCTTTTCATTTGGGGAAAAATAAAGTTAAAGGTAAGGGATGTTTTCCACCTTCTCAAAGTTGGGAATGCCACACGCTTCAGTGATGGATCACAGTGCTACTTCTTGATGACATTCCAATAAATGACAACTAAGCTGGAAGGGAACTCAGTATCTTTTGGTCTGAATCCGTTTTTTGTCCTAATTCCTCAAGTATATTGAGCCTTTGTACTTCTATCGATTTATTATATTTGCTCAGGGTCAGCAGTAATAGTACTAATTTTACACCATTTATTTGACTATAATGTGATGTTTAAGATCAAAAAATGCAGTATTTGATCAGGATGTCTCGTAGGCTTTGTTGTAAATTCTACGATACCGTGACATATTTGTTTGTGTATTGCATGTTTGTTTCATTATTTCAAAATATTGCATATTCAGTATTATTTCTGAAAAAATATCGTTCATTTACAATTACAGGTAAAGTACATCGATAGTTATTCTGTTACCATCAACGAGTTAGAATCTGTAACAACCAAGTTTAAGTTCAATTCTATGATGCGAGGTATCTTCCTTTGTTTTGTTCTTCCTTTTCACTGGTTATTGGCCTCATATTTTCTTTGCTGCTAGGCTTGTTAATTTCACAGTGCTCAGTTTTCATCCAATTTACTGACAAATTATTCTGAATTTCGTGAAATCTTAGTGTGACAACAATAATTGAAATTTGTTTCCTGTTTCCTCCAGCACCACTACATGGTTTTGCATTTTGGTTCGATGTTGAATTTAATGGGAATGCAATAGTATCAACCAATTACAATTCAACAACTTCATTTATTGACAATCATCAGATGAATGGTAGTCAGAGGAAAAAGCGAACAAATCCAAATGAAGCACTGGTCCTGTCCACTGCGCCCGAGGACCCTCCAACACATTGGCAGCAGGTGCAGTATTTATTTCTTCAATTTCCAATTTCAATGTGGTTCTATTTTTATTGTTCAATGAATGTATACACAAGTGTTTTGTCAATGGTAGTCTTAGCATCAATGAAAAATTAAAAATGTACAATATGATATGGTTGCTTTGTATCTAGTACTTGAGTAATTCCATAGTTGAATACCAGCTACTTGCTTGTCATACTATATCCTCTCAACTTGCAAAGTAGCACTTTCGGTCAAAAATTACACTGAAGTGCAGGCATAAGAAAAAAAATTGCTGAGTATACTTGTAACATAGTGTTAGAGATTTTTATTCCTCTAATTGCCACCTATCCTTAGGAATGGGCAAAGTGTACTAAACTGAACTGAACTATAAACAATTATAGTTAACTATGAAACAATTCAAGTAAACTGATCTGAACTAAAATATAGTTCAAAAAAACTGAACTAAACTATTTTTTAGTTCAGTTACACTGCAATAGTTCAGTTAACTGTTTAAAGCAGTTCCAGCATATTTAGATTGGTCCAGAACAAAATATAACAAGGTTTCAACAACTAAACCAGTGTATCTAATTACTTTTATTACCCACTATTAAACAGTTTTATCCTAATTTTGCTATCCCATTAAATCATAAACAGATTTGGATTAAATCCTGAGAAGCTGCAAGCCACTGAATTATGGTCTTTACTTCAGTATTAACAGCAAACAAACTTTATCCCACCAGGTGATGCTTGTATATAAAAAAAACGACTTTCTCAGGTATTGAAATTGTCTACTCTCGATCTGCATACAAAATTAAGTTAATGTTAAGTTGAAACCATTTATCAACGAGGTAATTATAATTAAAAGAAAATAATAATAAAGGTGAACATCTAGTATATTTTAACTTAATTTCAATTATTGGAAATTTAAATTACTAGATACACTATGACATCGAAGGACGGTGGCCACATCACCAGTGCATATAAAACCATTTTCTTTGTGTCAACATGATTAAACATAGAATGGTGTAAATAATTTACTGACCCATATTTATTAAGTAAATTAGTCAACAATACATAGCATACTGACTATAGCTCAGATGGATAATAGTAAGATCAACACGTTAAGGGATAAATTGAAACTAATTATTCAAGGTGACACCTTTTGTGTTCACGGAGACCAAAATGGGTTTATAACCGGAATTAGGGGAAAGGTTCAATGTGTTTCGGAAGAAGATTTGGATAAAAAGGAGCCAGCTAGAGAAGCAGGATATGATCAAAGAAAAATGCTATCTCTGCTTTCCTACATTGCCATTCATTCCCAAGGAACCTTATGATGTGATTGATACTGATTATGACAATTTCCTGATCTACGACTGAACTCCCCTATTGAGCTTAATCCTTTCACTAGTGTATTTGACACTTTGAAGAAGCTTGTTGAGCTTTAGTTTAAGTAGTAACTATGTTTTGTTTTAAGATATTTACTCCTGTAAACAATAGCTAGCTATCATTGATAGCAACATATGTGTAACATGTATAACCTGCATGTATCTGTTGTAATCCTTTGGTATATCATGTTTTACCCTGTTTATGATAATTATAAAAAACCTAGAGGGAAAAAAAATTGCATTATGCTGTGAAAAACATACTTACCTCAGCAAATAAAAGATTCTTGCTTGCAAATTGAATAAGTGCAGCTGATCCTACAACTTGGACAATTAATTCTATCTACAAACAGAAAAACATCATAACAAGTACTGATCTTTTAGAGCTTCTTTTACTAATTTTTCTCCTTTTTCATACAAATTTGACAAGACATTATTTAATGGACCAATGTCCTGAGAGCAGAAAACAGAAAATGTAAACAAATCTATTAGAGCTGCTTACCATAGGCCTAAAACAAGATGAAGTTTTCTTTTTAAACTGATAAGCATATTTGTTATAATTGAAATTCATTTTATTGAATTTTTCCTTTTTGGATGAAACTTTACGAAAAGAGAAAGTCATAGATTGCAGAGACTAAAGATAATCAAACCTCAGAAAGGATAAAATGAGTTGCCAGTTCAACAGCAATTATTTCCTTCCCACTCAACCTTCCTCCAGTAAGTGCCAAGAATTCACCTGTAACATTATATGCATGGTTACATCTCTGATGAGTCAGTAAAATTTTAAAGACACTACTACTGTTATATAAGAATAAACAGCAAGGAACATACAAGTGTAAGGGATGGGTCCTTGTGGGGAGCTAAGATATCCATCTTATCCTGAAAGCAATGGAACTTGGAGGTTTCCTGGCATTTAGGCCACAAACAAGATTTATTAGCACAAACATTCCAATATAAGCATAATTTTTTAGCTAAAGCAAATATCATTCACAGATACAATGACTCCACAATAAGGCCTGAAAACAAACACTCCTTTATAATGCAAGAAAGTCATAACATATATCCCTTTTGAAAGGGAAAGGGAAAAACATTATTACCTTTGGGTTGCACAGTTCCAGCTAAAGGAGAAGTGTTACAGAAGAGTGCGGCAAAACCTTGGCAAACCTTCAACGACGGCAGCGAACCCTCGACGGTGAGCCTTCGACGGCTGCAAAACTGAAAACTATTATCTACTATTCATCCTCAAACTGAAAAGAACCTAGTGTAACCAAAACTAACCCACAGAAAAACTATTATACAACTTTTTTTATAGAAAAGCTAAAGGAAGGAAAAAGGGAAGGGAAAGAGAAACCCAAACCATGCTTCGCGCTCCTCTTCGTGACTTCGCACCAGCTTTAACAAAGGGTTTTGTTCGCGCCCCTCAATCAGCCCCTTTTGCAGCTTCAATCCTTTGTAGACAGTCTCTGGTCCATGAATCGAGCCTCCTAGTGCATCTTCGGGAAGAAACCATGAAACTCTCTTCACATTTCTCTCAATCCTCTTGAACCCTAGCTTCAAGGGTTTTCAATTTGGAGATGAAATTCTCAGTTAGGCCTTGTTCACTTGAGTGGATTTGAGGGAGAGTAATTGAGAGGATTTGATGATAAATTTTTTTGTTGTTTTTTTGAATAGATTTGGAGGTAAGTGAGAGTGAATTTGGAAGTAAATTTTTTTAATATGTCACATAAATTAAATCCTACACTAATTTTCACAAATTTTACTTCCAAATCTACTCTCACTTATCTTCAAATCTATTCAAATAAACAAAAAAATAAAATTACATTCAAATCCTCTCAATTACTCTTCCTCAAATCCACTCAAGTGAACAAGGCCTTAGAGAAAAATATGTAGTGCACAGTTAAGTGCACTGAAGTTCAATTCTTTTTAACTGAACTGTGAAATAGTTTAATTAGTTTTTAGTTAAAATAAGTTTAGATTTTTTTAGTTTAACATAGTATACTTAACTGTAGTTTGAGTACAGTTCATTGAATTATGCCCAACCCTACCTATCCTACTCCCCTTGAAAAATCTTTTGTAGACCAGATTGAGGGTGTAGTAGTATATATATGAATATGTTAGTAATACTTTTCCTAAAGCAATTTTTTTTTGTAGATAAACTGTATGTGGGGCTCATAAATTTGAGCACACTCTGTTTTATTAGTAGTGAGCGTGTTTCTAGAGTATAACTTATATTGACAAGGCTAGTTGTGAAAACTGGAAAGCATGCCATGCCATCCTTCGGTTTCCTAAATTCAAATACGTTGGAGGATGATATGGGAATTGTGAACTCAAAGCTTGAGCTTTTGGAATAGTTGGTTCGTGGCAGTTCACTTTTATTTATTTATTTATGCTAGGTTTATATTATTGTTATTTTGACTTCTCGAATATTATATCCAAAATTGCATTTTCTTTTATGACATTATTTTTGCGTCTTGATCTTACTGATTTATTTTGCAGACATTGATATACTTTTATGATCCCATAGAGCTGGAACAAGATCAACTAATTGAAGGCTTAGTGACATTGTCGCAAAGCAGAGAAAATGCTCGATTTATGAATATTCACCTTGAATATACGTGAGTCAGAACAATTTTGTTTCCCAAAATAGGGTAATTTTTTAATGGATTTCTGACTTTGTTCCCTGGCATTGCAGTTCAGGTGGTCGATCGCATGTGAAAGAGTCTGTTATGAGATGATAATTTAATTTCATGTACGTGAGCATTGTCTTTCGCATCAACATTCTCGAACTTCTGCATATATAATTTCTGACTCCGTTTCTCCTTGAGAACTGTGGGTAGGTGTTTGTTCTTCAAATCACTAATCTCTGCGTGCTAGATTAGAATGTAGCAACTGACGAACTTGTCACACCATAGAGTTAGGCCAATCACATGCAATTTTGTTGTAATTTACATCACTGAGGCGGATTACTATCGTGGGGCTTTCGCGTTTCAATTATCTCTTGGATTCTTACTGTAACATAGAGCTGTTTTTGAACTGTACATCGCCAGGCGTATTGATTATAGACTTCAATGTATCATCTTTGAGCATCGTTGCCATGTTTGGTGTACCTATTTTAAGATGAAACTAGTATTATTTTTCTAAACCTCAAAAACTTCAATCTTAACCGGAAATGTGTTGCACTTTCCAGAGTACATTTTCCGAAACGAAAGAGGGTGTTGGTAATTTTGAGATGTAGGAAGCTGGTCCCCCCAACTTAATATTTAATGTTTTTTTATTGAGTCCATATTTTAGGCTATCATTACTCTTTCTCCAGCTTTAGCATTTTTAGTATTCTGGAAAGTATATATTCTCCCGGAAAATAATCTTAGACTGCTATAGTTTCAGGTTCTTATTTTTGGGGGAGTAAAGGAGGTTTTATGATTAAAGCTTCGAAATTTAGTTTCCATGATTTTAGAAAGTAAATCGTGGAGCATATAATAACCAGAAATATGCTTTGGAATGTTTTCTTAGTTTGCTCACTTTACCTTTATAACTTCACGCTTGAACTTAGGATCTCATCCTTTGTGGCTTTAAGCACCTCCATCATCCCAATCCTTGTCTGCTTCAATCATTACGTTCAGCAAACTGATAATGTATATGCAAAGGACATTTTTGCCTTAGCCAATATGGATAATTTTTCAGATTTATTATTTTGGAATTTAAGATCGAAGAAAGTTTTTTAATTTATGAAAGGGATGGTTGAACTTAAGATTCTATACGAACTAGTTAAACTCCTCCTTGCTATATTATTAAATCTGAAAAAAATGAAACATATCCCCTAAAAGTGGGGAAAATACAAATAATTATGTGATAAGAAATACAGCGAGGTAGAAAAAACTAAGCATGTATGAACGAAGCATGCGCTTTTCTAATTTTAAATTTTCCCAACGACAAGTATTGTTTTCAGGTCATGAATTAAAGGAAAAAATTTTATTTGAAAGAATTCTAAAAGCTTTTACAATTTAAATTTATGGAATCATATTAACGTTCATAATGTTTAATTGACTTTAGTAACATGTTAATAAATTTGTTAAAATAATTTTCTTCAACATAATTCGTTAAGTTTCGTATAAACTTAAGCCATAAGGTTTATGTGATAAAAAATGTTGAATAGATAATTAATTAATCTAGTTCCTACAAAAACTGAGCAAGATATTTCTATGATGAAATTTTTTATTTATATAGTGTTCTTATCATGCCTAATAGTTTCACATTGTAACATTTTAATTTTGGGATTTCAGTTATGAGTAAAAAATTTAAAATTTTTAAAATCATAATATCATTATGGAAATCCAAATTTAATAAATTTTTACAATTAAGAAAATAAACCATAATTCCAATTTAATTACAAAATAAAATTCCAAATAAAATAGTTTATTCAAACATACATAAATTCTCCAACTCTTTCAATCCCTTCATCGTGCTATTCAACATTTGAATTATCTGCATGATCATTTGCTCCTGCAAGTGAAAACCACAAACATAGGGGTGAGCTAATTGAAAACCAATCATAAGCAAAATAGCATAACACAAAAAATGCTAAACATTAATCACAATAATAAACACAACACATCAACAATTTAGACACGGTCACACATCATCATCATCACAAATTGAGGGTCTATCTCCTGTATCATATCTTACCACTTGTTCATCAGAACCAACCAACTTGAGTCGTCCTGCCATCCAACACCAACCCTATCTCTTCCCCGATCGAAGAAAATCTTTTTCCTGCATCCATGACTAAAGAGAATCTCTTTCTTGCATCCACGACCAAAGAGAATCTCTTTCCTGCATTCACAGCTAAAAGAGTTATTAACACCCGAACTCATCCCTTTCCCCGCATCCACAACCCAAGAGAATCTCTTTTTCACATTTATGACCAAAAGAGTTATCAACACTTGAACCCATCCTCTTCCCGCATCCACGGCCAAAAAGAATCTCTTTCCCTTATTCACGGTCGAAAGAGTCATCAAAACTCGAACCATATTGTCCAGTAACCTTGATCACAAATTAATTCTTCAATAGAAGCATTTCCAAAACAGTTATCCATTAAACAATTCTCCGTTGATCTAGAAAATGCATCTAGTAAGAATATTTCATGTTTAATAGTAAAAGAAGAAAATTCATGGTTGTGGCATAAAATGGCTGCTCATATTCATATACAACAATTGAATAAGTTTATATCCAAATATTTAGTAATTGGTTTACCAAAACTAAAATTTGTAAAGGATAAATTATGTGATGCATGCCAAAAGGGTAAACAAGTAAAATCATCTTTTCATTCAAAAAATATTGTTTCAAGTTAAAAACCCTTAGAACTTTTGCACATGAATTTATTTGGTCCTTCTAAAATAAAAAGTTTTGGAGGAAATTATTATGCTTTAATTATATTAGATGATTATTCAAGGCATACATGGACATTCTTTATTACTCTTGAAAGTGAAACTTTCAAAGTATTAAAAAAGTTTACTAATCAAGTTCAAAATGAAAAAGATTTAAAAATAAGAGCTATTAGAAGTGATCATGGAGGATAATTTCAAAATGAATCTTTTGAAAATTTTTGTGAAGAACATGACATTTCTCATAACTTTTCTGTACCTAGAACTCTTCAACAAAATGGAGTAGTAGAAAGTAGAGTTGTCAAAACGGGTAACCCGACCCGACCCGGCCCGGCCCACCACTGGTTGGTCACTTAGTGAGCCAACCCAACCCGGCTCATTTATTAGCAGGCCAGAAAAATCCGAACCCGGCCCGACCCAACACGGGTTGATGGGTAAACGGGTTGGCTCGTTGGCTCATTTAATTACAATTTTTTTTAAATAAAAAAATACAAACTTTCTATAATTCAAATCTAAACAAATTTCACTTCCAAATTTCACTCCCAACATGAGTGTTTGATTAATTTTGAAAATAGGAAACTTAAATAATATTTTCAAGCAAAAAAAAAGTAATAAATATCTTTTTATAAAATTAAAATTAAATTTTAATAAAATAAAATAAGGTAGGTGGGTTGGTGGGCCAACCTGGCCCACATAGGTTCAACCCGCATGAGCCGGGTTTAAATGAGTCGGGTTGAAATCTGACCCGCATAAAAAAAATACAAATTTTTCAAACCCAACCCAGCTCAAACCCGTGGTGGGCCGGGTTGGCCCGTGGGTTGTGACCCATTTTGACAGCTCTAGTAGAAAGAAAGAATAGATCTTTAGAAGAACTTGCTAGAACTTTGTTAAATGAATCTAAATTTTCAAAACATTTTTGAGCTGATACTGTGAGTACTGCATGTTACGTTATAATTAGAATGCTTATTAAACCTATCTTAAAATGTACTCCTTATGAACTGTTTAAAGGAAGAAAGCCTAATGTTTCACATTTTAAAAAAGCCTACTGTTTCACATTTTAAAATATTTTGATGTAAATGTTTTGTGTTGAATAATGGATAACAAAATTTGGGAAAATTTGATTCAAAATCCGATGAAGCTATTTTTCTAAGATATTCTCTTACAAGTAAAGCTTATAGAGTTTTTAATCGTAGAACATTTGAAATAGAAGAATCTACACATGTTGTCTTTGATGAAATTGTGGACTTTGAGGAAAAACCTCTTGAGTCAGATAACTCATATGCAGGTGAAGAAGAAGACTTGCAACACACAATAAATGAAGAGACAAATAATCATCTACCCAAAGATTTAACTAAGACATGACTACAACCCCGAGGATTATCACTGGAAAATATAATTAGAGATATCTCAAAAAGGGTAAGTACTAGAAGAAATTTGGAAATTATTGAATGAATGTGGCTTTTGTCTCATAGTTAGAACCTAAGAACGTGAAAGAAGTTTTTCAAGATGATCAATGGTGTATATCAATGCAAGAAGAACTAAATCAGTTTGAGAGAAATCAAATATGGGAATTGATCCCTAGAAAAGACATTCATCAAGTGATATGAACAAAATAAGTGTTCAAAAACAAACTATATGAGGATGGAAACATAACCAAGAACAAAGCTAAGCTTGTGGCACATGGATATAGTCAAGAAGAAGGTATTAATTATGATGAAACATGTGCTCCTGTTGCTACGTTAAAGGCAATATGCCTACTTCTTACTTATGCATCTATTGTGAAATTTAAATTATATCAAATGAATGTTAAAAGTGTTGTTCTAAATGGTTTTCTTAAAGAAGATGTGTATGTTGAACAACCACCTAGTTTTGAAGATTATAAATTTCCAAATCACATCTTTAAGTTAAAGAAAGATCTTTATGGATTAAAACAAACACTTAGATCTTGGTATGAAGGCTTAACAATTTTCTTTTAGAAAATAAATTTAATCGAGCTAAAGTTGATTCCACTTTGTTTTTTGAAAGAGTAGGAATACATATTCTGCTTACCTAGGTATATGTTGATGATGTTATATTTGGATCAATTAACAAATCTCTTTGCAAGGATTTTGCTAAGACTATGTAGGGTGAATTTGAGATGTTAATGATGAGAGAGTTGACATTCTTCCTTGGTTTACAAATCAAACAAACGAAAGAAGGTACTTTTCTTTCTCAGACCAAATATTGTAAGGAATTCCTTAAAAAAGTTTGAAATGGACAAAGCTAAGGAGGCTTCCACTCCTATGGAAACTTCATGTTATTTAGACAAGGATGAATTAGATACGTTTGTAAACCAAACTCTATATAGATGCATGATAGGTTCATTATTATATCTTACTGCTAATAGACCAAATATCATGTAAAATGTATGCGTGTGTGCTAGGTACCAATCTAGTCCTAGGGAATCTCATCTCACTACAGCTAAGCGTATCCTAGCTGAGCTCAGACCATTCTAACCTCGCCTGAATCAATGTAGCCATTAGGGTAAACCTTCTACAATAACTTCAGGTCAACCTAGAAGAGTAATAGTCCGACAACCAAACATAAAAGCACGAAAACCCAATCTTGGCAGCTTAAAAGCATGACAACTCAAAAGGTAAGCATAGTAGCACCTCAAGTGTCAACTAGGTCAGTACCTAAAAGGTCGACATTCAACAAGTCAACACCCATCAAGTCGGCACCTGGTAGGTCAGGCTATAAAACCCAAAGCTTCCTAAGATATACAATCTAATCTAAAATTGAAAAATATAGGAAACAAAAATTTTAAATAAGTGCAATAAGCTTCAATATGAGAGTATAGAAATTGAGTTATCAAATAACCCCACTCTTTGACTTTTTAACTCTTGGGCAAGACCAAATCCAAACACCCTATGACACTAAACTAATGCAAGCCAAACCCAACCATCATGGACTTTAGATCAAAGATTCACATGTCTTAAAAGGTTGCACACCGATTGCCATGGCAGAAAAAAAAAACAAAAAAGCGTTGATTAAAGAGAACTAACTTCGTGACTTAATAAAAGAGAAAGATGAAAATAGAATGTGTCAAAAGAATCTACGTTCAGTCGTTAATCACTATAAAAAGTGATTAACAGTTTTACTAGAAATCAGTTTAACAAATTACAATAAAAGTGAATAAAAATATGATTATAAAACCTTCCTTCGACGAACGAACCGGAAGAAGGAACGCTCTCCCAACTCGAAGAGAACCGCTCTGTCTATCAACCAACGACATGTAAACTTCTCCTATTCACGAGACCAGAAAGAGCACCTTGCCAACTCGAAAAGAACCACTCCGACTATCGACAAATGACACGCGAGTTTCTCCTCTTCACGAGACCAGGCAAAGTATTTTGAACAAATGTGTCAAAAGTTATATCCATACAAAATGTGTTCATTCACATACTTTTGTTCGTCAATGCATTTATTTTCTTATGTATATATATATTTACCGTTACCAACCATTTTTAAAGTAAAAAATAGATTTTCGTATGCTACAGGCCAAGCGATATGTACATTGGTTTAAAAGAAATGTAATTAAGAGCAGGTTATTACAAAGTACTTGCAGCTAGAAACAAATTAAGAGAAGATTAAAGTGAACTTAGACGAAACGAACTGTTCCGGTAAGTCATAGCAGGGTAAAAACCAATAGTAATAAAGAAAAAACCATTTACTCAGCAACAATGAGAATGGATATGATTGTAAATCGTCAAAATAACATCAAGAGGCAAAAGTATTCCTCAAAGACTAATAAAATAACATCAAGCTGAAACCCACAAATCTAGACATTTAACTCAGTTAGCTTTCACGTGCTGCAGAACAACATTATAGGCTTCATGCTCCTCCCCAAAATCCTGCAAAAGGAAAATACATAAACATCCACATACATTGAAAGGCACTCCAAAACATCAATTCAAATACAAGCCAATAAAGCCATACCTTAACAACCACACATGAGCAACCAGTTACCTTCCTAGCCTTTCCCTCTGAATCAATCTTACACAACTGAAACAAAATTATTCAACAAAAAATATTATGAGAATAAAATCCTTATGAACATTCACCAACTGAATTTGGGAATTGAGAGTAAAAGAATGGTACAAGGAATTTAAGTAAAATAGTTAGGAGTCTCTAAGGCACTTACACCAGCCCATTCTCCAAGGGTCTTTGCACTTGGAACTGTCAAAAGGCTAACATTGTGCTCGGCGCAAAGGGCCTTCACCAGTTTCACATAATCAGGTTGGTCACAGTCTTCTGCTAGAACACAGAGCTGTGCAGCATGCTTCTCAATGATCTTGGCACTTTCATGAAGACCTCTTGCAAGACCACCGTAAGCCAGAGATTTTCTCAGCACAAGCTGTAAAGCAGTCATGATGTCCATGGGCTCACCGGGAACGGAAGCAGGTGCCTCAGCTGCAACAGCTACCTCTTCACTGCATAGTACAAGTATTCTAAACAGTCAGGAGATACATAAACATGAATCTTAAACTCCTCCAGGAAAAGCTACTCGAGAAAAGGAGTAGAGCAATGCACATAACATTACAAGCATGTGAACAAGTTTTATTACCAGCAGCAATGCACATACATTATATATTATATATTTAGTTTTCCTTATCGCTTAATTTCTAATCAAGACTAAGGGACAGCACTATCTATCATTCAATTCTCCACAAATCAAATTAAATTGATTAGCAGTGCTTACCCAAGCATTCCTTGCACATTTCTTAACTCCATTGGAAATTTTCAAAAACAATTTCCTATATGATAAAAGCCGTAACAAAAATGGCAACACTACCCGGAACTATAATAGACCATGGTAGATAGTTCACTTCATTCATTTTCAACACAAGGAATCAAATCCAACTCCAATTGTGATAAAATCAATTCAGTTTTAATCATCAAGGTGTTAAAATAGAAAATTGAAACTGCCAAAATCCAGCATGGCAAAAATATCCACATATTTAAAACCGCTGGTAAACAGATTTTTAGTGGATATCCATCCATTCTCATCTCTAACCAAATCCAACCTCAACGCATGACATAACCACGAGCAGACATTGTAATCGGTATGTATATCCTCACTACCAAACTTATCATTACGAAGGAATGAGACTCAGGCAACCATAACATGATAGGTATTTCAATTGAATATTGAATTAAAAAATCAAGGGGCAGAGAGTTGCATTCATAAACCAAGCTGAATTAGAAAATGGTTAAGAAAAAAATGAGCGTACCCAGACATTGTTGAATTCAAAAGACACGCTTTGCTTCTGCCAAAACAAAAATAACTATTCAAATCAGAGATTGAGCAAACACGTTAATAGGCAAAGAGATGAAACGTTTGATACAAAAAAATCAGTTTTATCTTAGTCGGAAAACGAGTAAGAGCAGAGAAAACGGGAGAAAGAGAAAGACCTTGTTGAGGAGTTAGCCGCCGAAATCAATTCTTACCTCTGTACTCCTCATACGAAAATAAGAGAAAAAAATGTAAAATATATGTGAAACCATAAACCCTAACAATTTAGACTGAAAAGTCCGAATTGACCCTTTTTGTTTTAATTTTTGTATTAGATAAAATAAGATTTTAATGATTATGAATATATCGTTAAATTAAATTTTCACTTTTCAAATAATTTTATTTCCCATTTATAATATTCCACTTAGAACAATTTAATACATAAAATCAAATATTATAAAATTGATAAAATTATCTTAATATATATATATATTGTAAAAAATTATCTTGTTGATAAAATTTAATACTGATAAACTAAGTTATCTTTAAAAATAAATAATTGTAAAAATGAAAGACATTTAATTTATTTAATAGATTGTCTTTAACCAGGGAAAGAAAAAATAGAAATATATTTTAATTTCATAAGTATATCATTTTATTCAGATTATAGTTTGAATCCACGCACAAATGCGTATTTGCGTGGGTTTTCACCTCTAATTATTATATAAGGGTGAATTTTATATTTTTAATTATAATCAAATAGGGTTTTATTTCGTCAAGGAAATTATTTATTATGTACTTGATAATACTTTAGAAAATAGGTTCTGTTTGTAATTTCTTCTCTCCGTTTGACAGCAAGAAAATGCAATGTTATCTCCGTGATAAAAATTTGGACATTTTTTCTATGAAAAATATCTTTTTTCATGTATTTAAATTTTTTATATTCATTTAATATTATTTTTATTTATTTTTTATATTTTTTTTAAATATAAAAAATTTATATTTTTATAATTATTTTATTTTTATACTCAGTCAAATGAATGTAAAGATATTTCATGATATCATTAGTCTTTTTCCTATAATGCTAGCATAATAACTTTCAAAAACAAGAAAGGAAAGAATATCTATTAGGCACACTTGGCGCATGACGAAGATGCATGAATTTAGATAAAGAAAAAGTTTTTTTAACAACTTTTTTTATAGCTTTTTTATAACTACTTATGTGATAGTTTGTGATTGGTCCATTTTAAATATACGGATCAATAAAACAGTATTATCAAAAAGTTGTTAAAAAAAATTGTTAGTCATAGTTCTTCAGATAAAGTCCTGTTAACGGTAACTTCCACAACAAATGGAGGGAGTGATAGAACATGGTATTTAGACACCGGTTGTTCTATTCACGTGACCGAGAATAAAGACTGGATGGTGGAGCTGGATAGTGTTAAAAGCAATGATAGATTCGCAGACAACAGCACAATAATTGCAAAAGTGTTGGGAAGGTCTTCATAAGAAAGAAGGATGGAAAAACAACATTTATGAATGATGTATTGTATGTCCCAACTATGAAGAACAATATGTTAAGATGTGCATACATTTTATATACAATCCCACAACAAATTATGTGATAATCAGTAAACATGTGCTGATTGATGAGACTGACGAATGGATATGGAAGGGTAAGGAAAGACCTCACATTCCTTGTGTGCTTGAGGATGCAGCAGTTGAGTCCATAAGTGTTATAGGAGATCCAACGAGTGAAGTTTCCGTCTATAATGCTCATTAGTCATGAGGTGTTCAATGACAATGAAATTACAGATTGTGAAGAGCTTACGCATCTGATCTTCCTTGCAGACACAAAACCAATCTCTTGGAAACGAGTTGTATATGTAAGAGAATGGAAGAATGTTATGATGGAAGAATAAGATGCTTGTTAAAGTATATGACTGCACCAGTGTCTTGGTGTTCGAAGAAACAAAGTGTAGTAGCTCTTTCTTCCTGTGAGGCAGAATAATATCATCTACAGAAGCAACATACCAATGTTTGTGGTTGGAATCTGTGTTAGAGGAGTTAATACTGGATTACAAGAAGTCGATTCAACCACTAGTAGACAATAAGTCTGCCATAGACTTATCCAAGAATCCAATATGCCATGGGAAAGCATATAAAGACAAACTATCACTTCTTCTTGCGGGATCAAGTTATGAAGAATAAGATTGAACTAGTATATTGTGGCACAGAGGAAGAAAATTGCGGACATCTTTACTAAGTCCTTGAGGCTATGCAAATTTGAAAAACTTGGAGACATGTGGGGTTGAAGTTTTTAGATAATTTGAATTGAGGGCGAGTGTTATTGTAAATCTAATTTATCTGTTAAAGAATTGTCTTTTAAAGTTAGTTAAGCCCTGTCTTTGTATAAATACACATGTATACTTCTATAAAAAAAAATAACGAGAATACCTCACTTCTTTAGATTTGGTATAAACAAAGTTTCATACAAAATAAAAGATCTTTTGAAATGATACATAAAATAAATCTTTGAGAGTTTGATTCAAAGTAAATAATATCTTATCAGTTGTAAAATGGTTGTTGAGAGATTCTTAAAAAAAATGTTAATAACAAATAACATAACAATTGAATTTATGTACACAACTCTTACAAAATCAAAAGAAAGAAAGAATAAACAACAACATTAAAAAAAAAAAAGAATATGTATAAAAAGAATTGAAATGAAAGTGAGCGAGTTGGTGTGGCAGGTGTGGACGAGTGAATTAATTAACAAAGGTGCAATGGTTCCTGATCTCACCGTTGGAGGCAGTGAGGACATCTATGGAACCCATTTGAACCATTGCCTTGCCAAACTTATGAGACCAATTCGCAGCATCGTTGGCATTGCTAAGAACCATTTCCCTGGTGGATTGAAAGGTGAACAGCGTCTGATCCGATGTGAGCAAGCCTCGGTGGTTGATCAATCCATCGTAGTATTTGGTGTCCAAACGAATGGGAGTGGAAGGATCAAATGACACAGTTGGGTCTGAGATGGAAGGTGGCGCAGGACACTTTGTTTTCAAGGTTTCAGCGTAGGAAGACTCCATTGATGGGTCTCGCGGCAAGGTCTCATTGAAAGAGTACAACCGCTTAGAGAAGGAAGAACAATGGGACAAACCAATGGAATGGGCTCCTGAAAGTGTCACCATTTCATCTGCAGACAAACCTTTTCGTGAAAACCTACTCACAAGCTCATCGGCGCTCAGGGTTGGTGCAGGAAGATTCTCTGCCGCTTCATCGGCCACAGAGACACGACCGTCTCTGCGTCCTGTTGGAACGTCGTAGTTTATGCCACCCACTTTAAGAGCACTGTCTCTTGCTGCCAAGGCCAATATGTCTGCGCACGACACCGTTTGAGGACATGCAGCCTCCAACTGGGCCTTGGCGTCCTCAATCACCTCGAAGCCACGCAAGCTTGGGTTGTTGGCAAAATGGTCTCTTTCTGCTGGGTTACCCGGGGTTGATGCTAGCAACACGGAAGCATCGCAGCCCTAAAGAAATATGCATAAATGAAATTCATGAGGGTGTTCTTTAATATGATTAATAGTTGAGAATTGAGTGATTGATTTTACCCTGACAAAGCAATCGTGGAAATGCATCCTTATGAGACCAGCTGCTATGCCTGAGTTTTCTGAAATGGCTTTGTTTACAGTACTTCTCACTATTTCCTCCGCAGATGGACATGTGGAGGCGTAGAAAGCCACTTTGAGAGACGCTGAAGCCAATGAAGAAACAGAAACTAGAATGAGAACCAAAGTTGAAATCATTGGAAGGAAGCGGCGAGTGATAATATCCATTGCTAAAGGCAGAATGTATGAATGAAAGTAATGTTAAAGAGAAGCTAAAATGAAGAGTATTTATAGGTTGCTTTTAAAGAAATGGTCATCAAAGTGTGTCTGCGGTTGAATTCTTTTCTTTTCTTCTTCAGCCTCAGTTTTTGTTTATTGTTTGATTATATGAAAATTAAGATAACATATTTATTTACCACTTGCACATCCACTGAGAATTTTTCTTGGTTTTGTGTCTGCTGCATCTATCTGCATGTGCATGTGGCATTTAACTACTTCAATTTGATGAGAACTTTTCACATTTTTATAGTCAATTCTTCAAACTTTTTTTTGTGTCTACAAGCCGCTCAGGGTGTAGAAGGGTTCAAGAGGAGTCCATTGGATAAATTAAGTACATAAATCTCTCCTTAAAAGAATCACATTTCTCACATTAATTTTAAATAACATAACACATCACCTTATTTGTCATTATTTTATTTTAAATAGAAAAAAACACTTTTTTTTTCATTACTAACTAAAAGAAATACAGTTATAAAAATTGATGATTAATAACTTAAGTAAAGTTATGATCTAATAATAACTCTAATAAATAAGATAAACCTTAAAAAACATGGTTATGCTTAAATAATATTGCATAAGAAATATTAGAGATGCAATCATATTAACGTTTACGTTATTTTTAATATATATCTAAAAGTATTTTGTTATTAAATTTACAACTTTTTATCTTTATTTCTTTATTTACAGTCTGTCAAAAAATAATTATAAAAAAGAAATGGTTTCATAAATTCTACTTTTATATATTATTATAGAAATTAAATTTCATAAAAAAGTTTATTAATTACTTGTTAAACTCAATCTTTTAAAAATAAATATAATATTTAAATTTCTTAGGTGCTTAAATTTAGAATAAAATTATTAAATTTAAATAAGACAATTATAATTTTTAAAATATTTGAGTATGAAATTATTTGTGTTCTTATAAAGTCGATCAGGTATCTTGCAAAGACTCGAATTCTATGAACGTCTCCAACATTCAATCTTTAAAGTATTCGTTTTTGTCTTCCTCAATACTCATTCTTCATAAGATTAATGTGGTTATTCTTAAATAAGACACTTTGATGCTAAAATGAACACTAGTATTAAATGTGTAATTAATGAGAACTTACAAATGCTACAAATGCTTTATTGCTACAAATGCTACAATTCTATTAATTAGCTACAAATGCTTTATTGTTTTATTTCTAATATTTTTGTGTTAATGTTTAAAAGTTAATTATTTAATATACACACTTTAAAAATCTTATTGAAAATTATGAAGTCGTCATAATAATGTATTAAGGATAAAAAGGAGAAGGAAATAAACATACTGTAATAAGTTGGAAGGAAAAAGTATTGAAAAAAATACTTGATTAGAAAAAAGTGATACTACAAAAGTAAACCCTGAAATTCTTCCTTCTAAAATGTGAAAATGAAAATATTGAATTGTGGAGTTTGCTTAAGTATTTGGATTTACAATGTGGATTTATTGGTGCAAGGATGTAGCTTAGGAATAATTTGTTGGGAGAGTGACAGAGAGAGCAACAAAGAAGGCATAAAGGAAGAGTAAGAGAGCAGTGAAATTGACTATGAGAGCCTCTTGGCTACGAAAAAGGTGTAAAAACTGAAAATATTGAAGTAAACCAGTCTCAGCTGTGGCAACTGCAAGAAGGAATATGGCCATGCCCACAAACCTATGCCATGGCAGAAGGGAAGCTCTAGTATACATTTCTGCACCAGGGAAGAAATAAGAGAAGAACCCTATGATATACTGAAAAGGAAAAATTATCATCAGAAAACTATCGCAACAACATTGGAATGATTTGAAGATAGAAACAAAAATAGGGCAAATCCATGAATGGATTAATAGGTATAAACCTGTAAACCAAATAGGCATATTGCTGACATGCCTAGCCAAGAGTGTAATGTATACATATCAGGAAGACCAACTTCTTTCTTTGATTTGAAAACTGCTATGATCCCTAGAATTCCAGCCACCATAGCTACCAGATGCAATAGCAGGTGAACCACTTTCACTGACCTCCTTTTTTCAGCAACAGACTTGTATATCATGATAGCTGTTGCAAGTAATGTTGTGTAAATTACAAATGGAGACACTTCAACAATCATAAAATTGGCTTAATATTATATATGATGACGGAAAAGTCATGCGAATTTGGCAAGAATAGAAATTTGGTCACCTTCTCCACTAACTAAAATGAATCCAATGACCATTAGAAGTGGATGGAGCTGCATATATATATAAAAGCAAACAATACATGTTATAGAAGCCATATCACACGACAACATCATCAATTAAATGGTTCATCGACAACTCACATTGAAAATCTTGGTTGGGTTGGAAGAGCTGAAGAAGGCAACACCTTCTCGGAAGTGTAGCAACCAAACTAATAAAAGGCTTGTTATTGCTATCAACAACAAATGAGCAACTATGGTAATTGAAGCTACTCGAACTTGAAACCCACCACCCATTTTTTTCTTCAATTTTTCAAAGAGACTAATAATTAGGTCATCTCTTCAATGGCTGCCTTTGTATAAATAAAATGATGAAAGAATCAAAGTATAGACATATATTTGCATGAGGATGCTAACAAAAACGAATATGGGAAACGGTTTGGCCGGCAACGACAAATGCCACCTTAATCTTTTGTGGTTGTAATTATATCAATCAAAGATAGTTCTTTATAACTTTAGATATTTAATATTCATTAAGGGTTACATGTAGGAATTTGTCTAACGGTAAAATGAAATATTTACTCTTTTACTTATTACTATGCTTAAAAATGGGAGAGCAGGTCAAAAGAAAATTGTGGTTATTGTTAATTTTGTTCAAAATCTTAATTAAAAGTAATTAAGTTTAAAACAATTCATAAATAGTTGAGTTCCATAAAAATAATTAAATTTGAAATATTTTATAATTGTGGTTATCGTTAATTTTATTCAAAATATTGTTAGATAATTCTTTAAAAACCATAATTTGTTATAGTAGACTAGAGTTTAAATCTAAATCATTTAGAACTTTAATTATTTTTATATGAATAATTTTTATATTCTCGTTGAACATACAACTATATATAAGAATATAAACATTACATATATATAATATTTAAGTTGTATTTTATATATTTTATATAGATTTATTTTTTGGTACTCTAACCCGTATATAATATTATCTATTCACAATAATTTTAAAAAAAATTAGGATATTAATATTCCTTTAGTCTAATACTTTAACTGAAATTATTTAACTGAAATTATTGATAGATAATACTTTAGAAAACCATAATTTAATATAATAGATTATAGTCTAAATTTAAATCACTTAGAAATTTAATTATGTTTTATAAATTTTTATATTCTTTTATATGTTCAACTATTGATTCAACAACATATATTATTTTATATGTTTTAGTATATGGGTAACTCAACTAGAGCACAAGAGTAAATAACAACTCAGCGTGATAATACCCAAGTAGAGAAGCAAGAGCCAATAATATTCCAATACTAGAGTACATGAGTTGCCAATTATCCTAAGTCCAAACCGAGGCTAATGACTTGCTTCTTTGCCTTCTCAAAACTCTCAACATAGGTTGCTAGCCCGCTAATCATAAAGTTGGTGCTTTTCTCAATCCACATATGAGCTTGGCCGAAACGTGGATAATATTTGTAAATGAAAATAGAATAAAAAATATGATCGAAGTGGCTTAAGATTATAAGAACTTTTTATAAAATAATAGCTAAATTAATAATTTAAAAATAGTAAGAGATATAAAAAATATTAAGAAAAAGTTTGGCTGAAATATTTCAAATTAAAAACTACTTGTGTAACAAATGTGTTCTTACCGAAATATAGAGCACGACCTTCAAATAGGTGGTAAAATGTGATTGGATTGGAGAATCTGACATATGTTTCTCAAGGTTGAAAAGTAGAGGAAGATCTATCTACAAAAGACTTTTTGACAATGAATAAAAGAGTTTGAATCTTTCATGTATTGAATTACAAGTATGAGTTTGAAAGTATCTTTCCTCGTAAAATACTATATATATTTATAGGATCTCTGAACCTTGTGATTTTATGTAATTTAATATGATATTAATAAACATTAATAACTATTAAAAGATATAATAAAATTATCGAGATTTAATAATGGGTCTGACAACTTAGCACATGAATATGTACAAAATGTAAAATAGAACATGTTATTTAAATTTATATATATTTTTTAATCATATAAATTATTTTTATTTAACATATAAAAAAGAAAAAGAATTTGAGAATTAGTTTTACATCTCGATCTCATGCATTAAACAAAATGAAAAAAAGAAGAAAGAAACCATCGCAAAATAAAATGAAAAACACCAGTGAGTGTTGATAAAAACAAAATCAAGTTGGAATGAATTATTTTATAACATGAGACTATTAGACAAAACAATTCAAAATCATTACAATGACTCAAAATCATACAAAACAAATATCGAAAACCATGTTAACTGATATTCGAAGGTGAACTAAGAAAATCCAACAACGTGAAACACCAATTAACTTTTGCTGAAGGAGTAAGTTCCATCTTGTCATTCTTTTTTTTGCTTCCATTGGTATAAATATTTCGTTTTAATAATATAACTATTTAAAAAGTAAAAAAATTCCAATCCAACGGTGTGGCATGGATTCGTGTTTATAAAATGTACTGATTAAGAAGTAAGAATATATGCCTATAGTATGCAACATAAAGAAGATATGCTTGCTAAATTCCCAAGTTTCTTTGTTCCAAATTCCTAAACCAAGAACACAAGCAATGCTTCCTCTTCTTGCTCTTGGTTTTATAACAAAAATTCAAGAAATTATATATAAGAGTGAGACACACTATAGCAACATAACAGTGTGAGAGGAAAAGATGAGTTATTTGGCGCACTTGTTTGGCATCATAGCCTTCATCCTCTTGCTCATCTGGTTGTTGCATTATCGTGAAGGAATTGAGTATGATTCAAACAATGGATTACGTGTCTTCAATGTAATACGGCTTTCTCTCTGTCCCATTTACCATTTTCAATATCATTAATTAGGTTAAATTATTTGGTGGGTCTTTCATAATTTTAGTTATAATTTGAAATTTTGTTTATTGCCGTTGAACTTATTAGGTTTTAACTAGAGCTGTGAAAATGGGTTATAACTCACGGTTAACTCGGCCCACCACGGGTTCGGACCGAGTTGGGTTGAAAAAAAATGTATTTTTTTATACGAATCAATTTTCAACCTGGTTCATTTAAACTCGGCTCATCCATGTTGAACCCGTGATGAGCCGAAATGGCCTACCAACCCACATAATTTTATTTTTATTAATTTATTAACTTATAAAATCCTAAATTATATTGTATTTTTTATTATTATTTTGAATTGTCTTGGATTTAACATCCTTTGAGAGTATAATTTATTTAGATTTGAATTACAAAACGTTTTTTATTTTTTTTTATTTTTAAAAAATTGTAATTAAGTGAGTCAGTGAACCAACCCGTTTAACTCATCAACCCGTGGTGGGTTGAGCCAGATTCAAATTTTTTCTGGCTCGTTAATAAATGAATCGGGTTGGGTTGGCTCACTAAGTGACCAACCCGTGATGGATCAGATTGGATCAGGCTCGATGGCCCGTTTTGACAGTACTAGTTTTAACTGTTAAAAATTCAAAATAAATTAAAAGTTTTAATGAATAAAAATGAATAAAATGAATAATATATGAGTATAAGAATTCATAATTTCTTTTAAATTTAGAAATAATGTCTTAATTTCTTATATAAATTTCTTCATGAATTGTTAGTCTGGAATCGTCCAATGCATATATAATTAAGTATAAGGTACTTTCTCTCTCACTAATCACATATATGCAGGTTCACCCATTTCTGATGTATGGCTTCATCTTTCTTGCTGGTGAAGGTATCTCCAAATCAAGCACTTGAACATTATCCCTTCAAATTAATAGTAAAATTTGTTCTTCATGTTGATTGATTGAATTGAATACAGCTATTTTGGCATTCCAAACCATACCAAGTGAAAGGAAAACAAGAAAGTTTGTTCATATGACACTGCATTTGGTTTCCCTAGTTCTTGGCATTATTGGGTTAAGTGCTGTTTTCAAGTTCCATGATATGCGTCATATTCCCAACCTTTATAGCCTTCATTCATGGATTGGCATTGCCACCTTTTGCTTGTTTGGACTCCAAGTAAGTTTAACACCAATCACACATATTATATATATTCCCAGAATTTGTAGCATGATTTGTTCTGAAAAAAAAAAAAATACTAGTTGCATATGTATAAGAAAAATTTGAGAGTTTGACTGGAGTTGGATGATGAGAATTAAGTGTGGATGCTTAATGATTGTTTGCAGTGGGTTTTTGGTTTGGTTGTATTCATGCTTCAAGCAACATCGGGCCCAACAAGAGCAAAGGTGCTTCCATGGCACAAAGTTGGTGGAAGAGCACTGATGTTCATGGCAGTGTGTGCTGCTGAAACAGGGTTGATGGAGAAGACCAGTTTCTTAACTAATTTAGGACAGCTGAAGCCTCATCACCGTGAATCCAATCTCATCAACTTCACTGCTCTTGCCATTCTCTTGTTTGGAGTTTTTGTTAACTTTTCTGTTGGATTCTGAGACCATTAATCATTAAATATAAATTGTATTCATCAACTATCATTTTTATCTTTCTTAATTATTCTTTACTGATTAAAATAAATTGATTCATTACTAGAATGGTGTTTGCGTTAACTTCACTTAATTACATTTTTAATTATTTAAAGATTTAATCATTTCGAAATAGTTTCTATTTTCCGTTACTTTTATCAATTGGGTTTTTTACTTTTTTTATTTTATTTTAGTTGGGTTCCTAAACCTGAAGCAATTAGGTCATATTAGTTTCGTACTAAGAGGGTCTCAAGTGTTAGTTTGTAGTCTTTTTTTAATTTTTAAAATTTTTTTAATTTTTTAATTTTTTAATTTTTTAATTTTATTTTTTTAATAAAAAAGTTTGTCATGTAAGTTGACGTTGTGCCACGTGGTAATGATAGTAGTGTCACGTGTCACTTTGTATTTGTCTCAATTTAATTTCTATATTTTTATTTGTGTATTTTTATTTTGGTTCCTGTAACGGCAAGAACCTAATTGTTTAAGTTTTTAAAAATAAAGACCTAATTGAGACAAAAAAAAAGTGCGGGACCTATTTGAAAAAAGACACTGAAAATAGAGAGTATATGAATGATTAAACCTTATTTAAAAATGTTATCGTTTCGTGTATGGATTAAATATGTTTTTTTCGTTAACGTGAAAATTGGAATTAGTTTCTCTGAAAATTTTTAATCCAATTTAGTCTCTTAACTTTAGTAATGAGTAGATTGTTAAGTTTATTTGTTGTTTCAAACATGTTTCTCAGCTAACATTGAAGTAAAAATATATTAAACGTTATAAACAACTCAAATGCTTTCATGAAACACGTGTGATGTGTCAAATAAAATTAACAAATTTTTGTTAAAATAACTAAATTAGCACATTTCTAGAGTTGAGGACTAAATTGGGCAAAAGTTTTAAAGAGAGACTAATTTTAATTTTCACATTAAGGGACCAAAAGCATATTTCACTTGATAAGAATGCAAAGGTTGCTGAGAAAGTCAACCCTATAAATGTGACTCCAACTATCTCAAGTAATGACAACCAATATTTGTTGATTTTTCATGTGGTATCCATAAAAAAAACAACTTTAAATGCATTCAACAATTTAACTACATCAGGATGTGTCCAAAAGAGGTCACTTACCACCTTAAGTTCATCGGCACATCTACTTCAATGGATGTATTGATCATGATCCAACATCATCATTAACTACTACAATTTAGTTTTCAACCCTCTCAATGATTGTTTGTATGTATATCTTGCTTTATATATTTGTTTGATTGTTGTCACATTACAATCATTATTTTCTTTCAGAGTCAATAGAATATTTACAGGCTCCGTTTTACTCTTAAGCATATCAATAAGTAATTATTGTTCAATGGGATTTAACCTCCCAACAAAAGGGTGACCAATAAAACTCTATGTCAAATCATGGTTATGATATCTCCATATAACTGTTAAGACAAGATCATCTTAGCAAACCTTGTTTTGAAGTTTAACAAAAGTGTTTAACCAAATCACATTTATCAAATAAACCGTCTAAGATAAATACGATAAATGCTATATAAAAAGATATCTTAAACGCTAAACGTTACTCAAACAAACTATGTATAAAATGATGATTCAGGTACAATGCCTAAACGCTTAAGAACGTCTAACGCATTTAATGCATGTACGTATTAGTACTTTATTGTATGTTGTGTTGTGCTCTCTTAGTCTATGCAGATCCATACAAAACAAAGCTTTATTGAAAAGTGTTGCATTGGAACATAAGAATGTTAAGAGATAGGAAGACATTTTAGGAATGTTTACTCAATGTCTTTGATCTAACGTCTCCATACAACTAGCACAATTGTCTTTGCAAGAAGCAACGTAACATCTGGCTTCGTACAAAAAGGCTACCCACTTACGCAAAAGTCAATGCTCTGAGTAACAAATCTTTTTTCGAAGAAGTCTATATAAAGAGGATTACATGAAGAGAAGACAATAAGAATTGAACTTTAAGATTTATTGCTTGCTTACACGTTGTTTTTCTCTCTCAAGATAATGCCGTCTAGACCTTATTCTTTGAAAAAGAAAAATCTCTTTACAAGTTTTCAGATATTCTTTGTACTTATTTTATATCCTCTATAAGAGAGTAATAATATGTTCTTGTATTTCAAAAACACTTTGTTGTTTTGGATATTCAAGAGTGAATTCAAACACTTCTTTGTTTTTTCAATGGAGTTAAATAGTCTAGTTAGTTGGACTAGTGTATAACCAGCAATGGTGAAACTCGTCTAACTAGTTGGGTTAATTTGTAAAACTAGGAGTGGTCAAACTCACTTGTAATCTTTGAAAGATTAGTGAAACCCCTTAAAAGTGCTTAAGGAATATCTGGATGTAGCTCAATTTGAAGTGAACCAGTATAAAAATAAGTGTCTCTTTTGTTTTCGTCTTAAAAGCTTTGTAAACGTTTTTTAAAACCTTTAAGCGTTCAATACTTTCTGCAACCGTCTAACCTATGAAAAAACGTCTAACACTTATTTGCAAAAAAAACTTTTAAACTCTATTCAAACTCCCTGATAATGTTGATTTTTAAAATTATTTGAACCACATTTTATTAAAAAAATCAATTCTTCTCTAGTTTATAACTTGTTTAATCCTCACTTTTATTTTACTTTTGTAAATATCTATATTTTGAGCTAAACTTATTAAATTATATCTCTAATCCCCTCTTTTTTGTATCTTATTTTTCTAAATTACATTTCCAAATCAGATTGATTTCCTAAAACATTTGAAATCTGTCGCCGCAAATATAACTATATGAAATGAAACAAAAATTTCAAACAAAAAGCTTATACTAGGATGAGATGAAATGAACAACAAGATGAACCAGCAAAATTGATGTAAAAGGCAAACCAAAATTTACATCAGTGAAATTGGAGGTGTAGGCAGATAATAAATATAAATATTGACATAAATATAGTTCGCTAAGAAGTAATTATTATTTACTTAATATTTTTTTAAATAATTTTATCGAAGGTCCAAATGGTCCACTTAGAGGTGTATGGAAAAACACCTGTGTAATAGCCAGCTTTTCTTTCAAGTCTTCCACATGTTCACGGAAGTGGAAAAGTAGGATTAGGATTTTGACTTTGAACGAGGGATAAAGTTGGGATTTTTCAATTGAGGGGTGCAGGAAAACAAAGGGGTGCAAGAAAAAATGCCTTTGGGCTAATTCTTCTGCATCCATACACACTATCCAATTTTTATTACATGTACCCCCACAATGTCGTTATCGTCACTATAGCTGGAGAAGAGGAAGAAGAAAAAGAGAAGAATACTGGAAAAGAAAAAAGAAAATGTGAAAAAAATACTCATTTTAGAAAGTTTGTTTTTTAAATATATTTCATGGGTTGTAGAAACTTTTTTAAGAACATATTTTATATGTAGACATATTCCACAAGATTATATATGGTCTGAAATTCTTTTTCGGAAAAACTGTTTCAAAATACATTTCGAAAATCTCGTTTTGGAAAACTCTTTCTAGAAATCTTATTCCGGGAATTTCAAAAAAATTCTTCCATGTATTCCATTCAGAAAGTAAAATGATAATTTTGATAATTTGGAGGGTGGCTATACAATTATATGAAAACTCAACAGGATTAATTTAATTTACTAAGAGTATTATACCTATTTTTAACATTTTTAATAGTATTTTATTTAAAATTTATATAATTATATAATATTTTTATTTTCATTTAACGTTGAATAAAATATATTTTTTTACACTAAATTCCTGATAATGTTAGTCATTTAATAAATATGAGTTTTTACACCTGTTATGCAATAAAGAAAAAGATAAAACAAACATTTTATACTAAGGAAGAAAAAGAAGTAATTATAAGTTTTTATTTTAAAAAATAAATAAATGAACATAATCAATACTCAAAGAAAAACAATAAGAAAATAAAAGGTAAAAATAATTATGCCATAACAAGTGGCCTAGGTATAGCATAGAGCAGTGAATATGTTTGGTCATTTTTGGGCAGCTGAAAAGAGGAAAGAAAATAACTTTTGAAAAGCTTTAGGAATGAACTCCAGAGCAAAAGTTAGGGTATTAAATTTGTGTCACTGGTCTATGGGAACAATAAAGTACATCTTTTTAACAATTTTTATAACAGTATATCTCACGATTCTGGATTGGTCCATTTTAAATATACAAACTAATCAAATAGTAATATATAACATATTATTAAAAAATTATTAAAAAAATTATTAATATATTATAATCCAAATGATAGAAAAGAAAACCTCAAATACTTGAAACAAAAATAAAACTATGACATACTTTTGAAATGGTTAGGATGATGAATGATTGTCCATTTCAAATTAAGAATAGTGGAAGGAGAAGGACCACACTCACAATGTTGCTTTCTATCATTCTTGTAATTTTCTTTTTGGTCAATAACTTTTTATAGGCATGGATTAATTGTTAGACTAACCTCATGATAAAGGTGATAGTCACTCATTAAGTTAATCATTCTTCAAAATGGTAATATCAAGATTTAGATCTCTATCTTTTTATTTTTACAGTTTAAATCCGCCTTAAAACAGAAAAAATAAATTATATATTAACAAAATAAATTTTCAGTTTAAACTGACAAAAAATGCCGATAAAAGATTAAGAAGTTTATCTCTCTAAAGTTTATTCTTCTTTCATTGTTAGATTATGAATAAAAATACATTAATAATTTAATAAGTAATATTATTTTTTAATAGAACAATTTTCAATATTCTTAAAATACTAAATGTATATTGATTAGTCATTATTAGGAATTATTAGGAATAATATAGATTAACTAACATTCAATCTTCTAATTCTAAAATACTTTTTTTTTTCTCTTATGATGATCATGGAAAAAAAAACAAAAATATTTGTAAATGATTAAGGATGAAAATTATGATTTTTTTAAACTTTAATTACTTTTTCTTAATTTTTAATATTTTAATTTTGTCACTCAATAAATTAAAATATTACTTATATTATTTACATATTTCATAAAATATATGTCATTTAGTTATAATTTAATTAATTTGATCCCTTTAATAAAATATAATAATTCTAATACATTGAATAATTTATTATATATATATATATATATATATATATATATATATATATATATTAATTAATGATCCAAATTGTTAAAATGTCTTTTTTTCTCCATCATCAATTTTTCATCTCTTTTATTTTCTTTTTCTTTCATATTTAATCTCTTTCATAACCTCTTCAACTTGGGATAATTGAAATTGAAGAGTTAAGAATCAATTATAACTAATTAAATTTTTAAACAAAATAATTACTTCACTTATTCGAAATTACTCACTTATCCATTAACAAACAACAATTTCGCATAATATTCATTTCATTATTGTATCGGTATATTCCGTCCATTTGGTACGGACGGTTTCCAAACATTAAGAAGACCGAGCGGTCACAACAAGCGAGACGGTCAGGCCAGATAGGTTACCAAATGTAATTAAGGTAAAAGGAGATTAAGAGGTTATTAGGCTGTGATTGGACCCTGATTAAGGTTTCCTTAATCCAAGACTCATGACCAGCACTATAAATACAGGTCAAAAGTAAGAGGTAGGATGTTCATTTATTACGCATTTAATACAGTTCTCGAATTACTAAACGAACATTTTACTAACTTTGACATCGGATACAAGTATCCTCCCGAACGAACTTAGACTGAGAAGGAGACGACGAAGAGGACGATCGACTACAGGAGAACGAGATTGAAGGTAGACATAAAAATAACTGACCCACAACATAAAAAAATTGTGTAAAAATTAGTTGACTCGACCTTATATCGGAACAATCATCAAACAACAGTTTATTCAATACATCCATAAATTTCATCATCAAACTTTACTTTAAAAATGTCCAACCATCGTTTTCCCATCAATCGCCCATCATTCATGTAATTATACATTATATCAAATCAATAAAATTAAAAAATTGTGAGAACTTGATCTCTCTCAATTACAACGCATGCAAAACTTCTTCAATACATTTAAAAGATAACTAGTTTCCTTACGTTGGTTTTCTCGCACCCTAAGAAACTAATGCTTGAGGAAATATTGAGGGAAGAAAAAATGAGAAGAAGTGGTTATTTTATTTTGAAATAAAGGAGAAAATGAAAGCTTCTATTGGCACCCCCGTGTATTCTAAATTCAATCCTCCCTCTCTTTGTTTTTAAAACTAAAAATTCTTTTAGTCCATTTCTAGATCCAACTAGTTTCCACTGTGCCCTAACTGATTTTCTATTTTTACCTTTTCACTTAAGCACAAGATCGCATACATATATTTTAACTAAATTACAAGTTAAATTTGATTATCATCTGTAATTCGTTCCACAACTTATTTTAACTCACTAAAAAAGTCATATACTTATTTTATAGGAAAATCATACATATACATTCTATTTAATAAAGATACATTTGTTTTGTATCACATTATATATTTTATAAACCTTTCTTTTTTTTTTCCTCTCCCTAAGTATAAATGAATATTTTGGATGTATATTAAACCGTTTTCTATTTAATAAAGAAGATTCCTAGTGATAAAAGCTTAATTCAACTTTATATTTTTTTTAGAAAATGCTATATATAATTATTTACCCTAGGTTGGTATCATGAAAATGGAGAGAAATATAAACATAGAAGCCACATCAGCATGCATTGATGAGGCAGTTTAGTTATGTTACGAAATCAATGTCTTTGTCATTTAATTTATGTTAATGTCAGTTGTGTAAGAAAAAGACTTCCCACATAACACACTCATTCAATTTATGTTAATGTCAGTAATTGGAGACTTGCAATTCCTTTTCATAGTTACACTAATATACTTTATGCTATGCAATATTATGTATTTATCAATCTATAATTAGGAAATAAGACTTTGTCAAATCTTATAGTTGATTGAAAACTTTTACTTTTTGACACTCTTTGTTCACAAACAATAGGAATTAAAAGTAACAATTTTGCAAAACTATGATGAAATAAAAATATTTATAATGTTTATATTAATTAATAATTAACTACATAAATTATATTAAAAGTTTACGTCTTCAAGGATTTCACCATCTCTTGTTCTTACATTAGATTTGTAACTCAGAAAAAGTAAAATTTTGAGTAATTTGATATTTCTTCATATATGTGTTTGTGTATGCATTATTCAATTATTCATTGTTTTTCACTTTTTCACATTTTTTTTCTAATGGGTCTTCTTGCTACAAAGAGGTATATATTTTTTATTTATATTTTTTCTTATAAAAAATGTCTAAAATTCTTCATCTATATCATTATTGTTATTCTATTTTTGTTATCTTTTGGTCTGTCTCGGAATGGATTTCTAATATAAAAGCATCAAGTTTAAAATAAATATTATTGTATTACGATGCATGAAAATATAATAATTATATAGCAAATATTTATTATTTTGATAAAATTTTGACCACCTATCACAATCAATTATTTTATATTTAACTAGTGTAATAAAACCACATGACTTATTATATAGGTATATTATAATTGTAATAGAAAGTTGTCATTAAAAATAATATTTTTAACTAATGAAGTTTAACTTTTTATTCTAATACATTTTCACTTGTAATTCAACTACGCATTGATTTATTTATTTTATCCAATTATCTTTTCACCTACTAGTTTCTATATAACTAGCATATTCTAATTTGTGTAACATTTTAATTCTATCTTTGTCAAAGTATATAATAATATATATCATTACAAAAAATATTTAAATAGTGACCTATTTTAATAACAAAATATAATTTAATCACTAGTTTAAAAAAAAGTATAATTAATCTTTAAATTGATAATTAAAATAGTTTATATCATAAATTAATCTTTAAATTAATCACTAAATTAATTACCAAAGTTTTTGTTATAAAAAGAATTAATCTGTAAATCTTTACTAAACATATTTTTATCACTAAAATTCATCATTATTTAACAGTTTTATTATAGTATATATATTTTCATTTAGAACCTTTAAGAGTGTCCTTTATCCACCAAAACAATTTGTGTAAAACACTAATTTCCTATGTTGATAAGACTTTTATGGACCCATTAAAATATTTTATGTTATTTAAATTATAGTATTAATGTATTTAATTAATTTTATTGGTGACTTTTGAAAAGGAAAATGAGTGTATGTTTCTAGTCAATTTTCTCTTTTTCTTTCATATATGTATAACTTGATCTCCACACTTTATTTAAAAATATTGAATCTAGCAATAAAGCAATATCATTTTTTAACCTAAAGGGAACCTTCTCTTTGAGAAAGTGCAGACCTTAATTATTTGGAACAAACCTTCTCTATTTGTCTGTATGTTAAGGGAAACCCTCTTTAGATTTAGTGTGCCATTTTACAAATTAAGTTCCCTAAAATTAATGATTTAACTTGGAATATAAGCAAAGAATAATATAGTTTAATAATAGAAACTAAAGTGCATGATGGCTCAGAAAGACAGAAAATGGAGCATTTAATTAGTTGGAGCTTTCTTATGAGTTTGACATGTCGGGAATAAATGATGTGAAGAGGTCCTACAAAACCCATGTACATGAAAGAGTAAGGAAAACTATGTTAAACATGATATATGGAACCCACCATAACCTACAATATAATTCACATTGTATATATAGAGATATTATTTATTGCTTATATATACATCTTAATGAATTTGGTTTGACACAATGGAAATTAGTTACATGATTAAGACATGTGCTAATGTCAACATATTATTAATATGTTGTCAAAATGAATATCTTATTTTTATTAAAATAATCAAAATTATTTTTATCACTTTATAATTGATTAATATATATATATATATATATTTTAGTTAGTACATTTTAACAATGTGTACCAAATTTTAGTAATGTCTTCATATGTTATAGATTTTAAGTTTTAAAGTGAAGGGTATTTGAATAATTTTCATTCTCAAAACTAAAAAAAGAAAAATAAGAAACTCTCATTTATTTCTTTAAAGAGTTGTATTTGAATATTTATTGTCAATATAAAATAAATATTAGCTTACACTATAAGAATGTTCCGTATTACTTGTCATTAAATAACATCAGTAAAAAAAAAATATTATTAGAGTTGGTCAAGTTGACTCTAACAGTACACAAAATAAAGTATAAAAAATAGAGTGGACCAATCCCACTCCAAAAGGACCCAAATTAACAATTAAATAATAAAATGAAATATTGTGTGGATTAAGTCGATGCTGCTAAATATTTTTTTATTAAAATAAGTATCGGTTTAGCTTATAATAAGTAGAGAAAATAAATAAATAAATAAATAAAAGTGATAATGAAAGAGTGGGAAAGACTCATTCTAACATACGCAAAATAGTTTTTTATTAATATAAGTGTCGGTCTAGTCCACACTAAGTAGAACAAATAAAGAAATATTAAAAATAAATAAGGTTAGTGTTAGTTTAACCTTTGTTAGTGAAAATCTATATGAATCATAAATTAATTATGATATAATGATTTAGATTTTGAATCATTTTCTAAAACCTCTCAAGTGGTATATAAAGCCTTCCAACACTAATGTAAAAGGGCTTTTAACGTTATCATTTTAGCGTGAGGTATAGTTATATTCAACGTTAAAATGTATGATCACATTTTTATAAATAATTCATCAATCAACCATTGACGAAGAAAAAATCTGAAATTAATAAAATAAACAACAAAATAAGGTAAAACCAATTACATTATTTTTAAAATTTATAGTACAAAACTTTAAAATTAAGTTTTTCTCCCACTTTCGCGTCTCTATCATACATCTGGAACATCTGCAACATCTCTTGTTCCGTACAACCATAAGTCATATGATCATCGCAAAACACACACACAACCACAACACAAACAAATATGGGTAAGCTAACATAGTACAACCACTAACAAGACAATATATACATAACAAGCAAACACAACTTAATAATAAAGTCATCTACAACGCTATCCTACTAACAGAATCGTTTCTACACCATGATCATCATCAACATCCTCATTAACTATATCATGACTATACCATCAACATCATCCTTATCAACATCGTCTCCAAACACATTGTCACTACGAATCATCGTCACATGTACCTCCATTAGGAATAACCTCATCAATAACACAATGAGCCTCCACAATACCATCACTCCATAGTGAAAAGAATTAGTCACACCCTTGTACCCTACCTCGGACATGTAGCCTCCCCACAGATCCCCTGTAGCCTCTCCTACAGGTTTGCTCAAGTAGTCCCGCCTACCTGGCTAAGGAACATGTTTCCTGCCACACAAGGACAAGACAAACACCATCACCCCATACAAAGAAGGACCAATACCCGAGCACTCCCTTTTCGCACACAAGGCCAAAGGGAGTTGCTATCTCGACTGGTCGATATTCTCAGGCTTTACTAGGTACAATAAGTGAACCTCTCTCCCACTCTTATGCTCATCAACCACACACTCAAGTAGAACTCCAACACTCATTCATTGCACCCATTGGTCAAAGTTCATCATATACTAAGTACAACCACCGTTCTCATTCTTTATCTAATAGTATTTATTCATCATTATCTAAAGTCTCATTCAAAGTTACAATATGCTCAATGATTCTACACAATTAATAGATGACAAACAATAAATAAATATAATTCAATATCAATCCAAAATAATAGATCATTTATTACTTTAATCAATCATTAACATCAAATTCCTAATTAATTTAAAATCTCATTAATTTCCTTTTTGAATCAAATTAATTTCTCTTTCTAATTTTAATTTAAATTAATTTGATATTGTAGATTATTTTAGTGAAGGGGATACATGAGGATAATATAATTTCTGATATTGTAGATTATTTTAGTGAAAATGATTACTAGAAGCAATTGATGAAGACCGACCTCAACCAAACACTCATCAATCCAGTGATTGGGATAACCAACATTACCAATATGCACAAGCAAGTTCATGGGGCCATCACCACTATCTAACAACACAATAGGGCTCATTGTCAGTTGGATATGATATAGGCAGTAGTCAATTGTGTTCGCCTTCAAATACAAATACATTTGCGGAAACTTGCCAACAATTAATCCAAGGGATGTCATTTGACTGAAAGAATCGACACTTTCATGTATCAAGCAATACCATATTGAAAACAATTACAAATTTATGGTTATTGAATCAAAATCGGATGCATATGTTTCTCGATGTGTCAAATACAACAAAGGTTGTCAATTGAGGTTACAAGCTGCTTATAGCAAATGGAGTTTGAAATATGAAATGTGGAAGATTGACATACCACATATGTGTTTGCCTACAATGTCATCTTTGGATCACATCAATCTAGATTCAAACCAAATTGCATTAATTGTGCAAAACTTTTTGAAGAGAAACCCTTCAATTCCTATAAAAAAGTTTAGTTGCTGAAATAAAAAATCGCTTTGGCTATTCAGTTTCGTATCAAAATTTGTAGAATGCTAAACAAAAAGGCACTTACTAAGGAATTTGGAGATTGGGAAGACTCGTACTACAAACTACCAAGGTGGTTTGATGCTATTAAAGAAACTAACATAGGCACAATAATTTAAATCATTGGTTCTCCCATAGTAGTCGATGGCTGTACCATACCCTTCCTATTATATTATGGATATTCTGGTCTTTTTGACCATGCATAGAAGGATTTAATTACTACAAGCCAATTGTACAAGTATATGGGACATTTCTAATACGAAGACATCATGTGACATTGCTCATAGCACTTGCTTAAGATAGAATCGTAACATATTTCATTTAGCATTTGTGATAGTCTAAAGTGAGACAAAAAAGGCTTTTATTGGTTTTTTCAACTCTTGCAAGAGCACGTCACACCACAACCAAACCTCTACTTGATAATGGTCAGAGGGAAGGGCATATTGTTAGTCATACAATCTTAAGAAGTATGATGGGAAGCAGATGAGCTCCAATCAATATATTGCATACGTTATGTTGCATCAAACTTCAACAAGTTCAAAAAAATGAATTGAAGAATCAATTAATTAACATGGGTAATAAAACCACTATCTTATTCACAAGTCTTACTCTATAATTCATAAATGTATTAAATTAAGTAATTCATTTATATTGTCACAACTTATGAGGTCAAACAACCAATATTGGATGCAAAGTTATCGACATTGAGATCCTACTCATCAAAAGTGACTTTTTGATTGACAAAATACCATTACTAAAGTGGACTCAAGCCTATGATAAGGGGAGTAGGTAAAGTCATATGACAACAAACCTAGATGAATGTATGAACTCGTTCTAAAAGGAGCCTATTCATTACCCATTTATGCTATAATTAGGACAACATTTGAAATGACTATGTCATGGTTTCTTGATCGAGGCCTAAAGGTAGGTTCTATGTTAAGAGTTGACCATCAATATTCAAAAGATATAAATGAAGTTATTAGAAGAAATCAACAACAAGCGGGCATTTGTCATGTCCACAGATATGATTGACAAAATTCCAAATTTGAGGTTCAAGAAATATTTTCTCCACATGATCACTACCCACCAATGTCTTTCACGGTTAAATTAAATGACTAGTGGTGTGATTGCAGTCATTTCCAAGTCTTCGATTGCCTTGTCATCATGTAATAGATGTATGCTCTTTCACTATTTAAACCTATCACATACATCCATCCATCCTGTTTATAGTTTGTATACCACCGACAAGGCATATGAACTCTAGTTTCATCTCATTAACAATAAAGATTATTGGTCCACCTAAACCAAACCTAATTTCATTCTAAACCCACACATGTGTTGTAGGGCATTGGGACAACCTACAATTGCTCGATCCATAATTGAATGGATCGATCCAATCCTAATAAACCAAAAAAAAATATTCCTATTATAGAAATGAAGGGCATCATAATGGAACTTGTCCCTTTCATGATTAGGATTTTTATCATTATGTTATATTATCTAATTCTTATAATTTTTATTATCTTAATCAAAATATTTTATCTTATAATCAAATCACGCACGTTATTGGACTCGTACCTCAACACGACCTCTGTTTTTCATAAAAATAAAAAATAGAAATAAAACAAGAGAAGTTATTACTACTTACCACAATTTTAGTTTGGGAAAAAAATCATTACAACTAAAAATGTTATGAGCCAAAAAAGACTTGATTTAATTAAGAAAGTTATCATCACTGCCTACAACATTTTATAAATTAAAAGTCGTTACCACACCTAACATTTTGGTTCAACAAATTTACAAAGATTTCACTTTTTAAAAAATTTATAGAAAAAAGTCATTAGAATCTATGACTTCAATTAAAAAGTCATCAAAACTCATGACAACTTATCTTAAATCTATCAATTTTCATCTTTAGATTCTTTTAGAATATTAGTAATGTTAGATAAAACCTTGTGAGAATAGACTGAAATCAATTTTGGTAAAAATAAAATAAAAAATTATAATGACAACTGCAATAAAAAAATAACATAAAAAAAATATATAATGAAAGTTTCAATGAATTATTTCATGTTATTTCTTTTAAATACTTTATTTATCAGGAAATAGATATTTTATTTTTCATCTCTACATTTACATTTTATTTTTATTTACTTCCATAAAACTGATAATTTATTTAAAAAAAAAAACTCAAGATTAATATTATTTTTCTTACAACTCAACGCTGACATAGACGATAAATACACCAATAATTTATTATTGCATAAAAAATATCACTGAAAAATAAATTAAAAAACATGAAATCAAATGAAACTCATAAAAATAACAATAAACTAAACAAATATATGAGTAAGAAATGTACACCAAATAAGAATTTATAAACAATGTAAACTACATCTTTTTAGGACCAAATCTGAGTATCAACGCATTTTCAAATTGAATAAAAAATAACGGGACAGGCAATGTTACGGTTGCTACCCCACTTAAACCTTTTTTAAATTTTAAATTAAGATTTTTATTTCAGTTATTTTTTTATTATTATTATAACTTTCATGATATAATAAGTAATTTATTAAAAGGGGTTATCCTTTTTGTTCAAAGTTTTTTAGAATATGATTATTTTCGACAATCATTCTTCTACTTTTCTCATACACTTTTTCACTCATCTCATTACTTTTATTTGTTCATACTTGCTTTTATTATTAACTCACGCTTTCTCTCACAGTCTTCCAATTTTTTTTTATTTTTTTATTTTTTTTATTTTCAAGCTTATTTTAAGTTGTTAATTTGGGTAGCTATAATAATTTCTACATGTGAAGTCGTTCAGTTATATTGTATGAATTGCATATCAAAAGTTTGTTCATGTTATCTCTGTTATTTTAAAAATATTACACCGTTATCTTTTTTTTACGTTATACATGTATTTTATAAAATTTAATATATCATACTCTGTTATATGAGGGAGACCGTTATAAATGTTAAAAAAAAAATTAGGAGTGCAATTTAAAAAAATTTCAGGAGATGTCATTGTAATTTCCAAAAAGAATTATTTCTTATCAATGAAAAAAAAGCAAAATGGAAGATAGAGAAGATATTTGAGGATTGTGTTTATCCAATCAAACCCATAAACAATTATTTCTCATAAGTTGTTTATGATCGTATCAAGTATATAAAATAAAAAAGTGTAACAACTTGTTAATCAAAATTTTCTTTCAAAATATTTCGTTAAATTGTTTAAAAGATAATAGATTAGTAATAAAAGAAAATTGGAGACGCTATAACACAAAAATAAAATCACTAATTATTATTAGTTTATTTTTTAATTTCCCTATTTTATAGTTGTTTATTTTCAGGGATTTTCAGCTTTAAATTATTTTAAAAATATATATTCCATTCTTAAATTAAACTACATCTTTGTATTTCCCAAAAAAAAATATAAAATATATTTCTTAATAAATGACACGTGTGGAAGTTATATTATAATTCGGTATGAGACTTTATTTATCACATTAAAATACTTTATATGTTATTTGAAGGATATTTCTAATATAACAATTGTGTCTAATAATATATTTTTACACATTGCACAATTATATATTATGAACCTAACCTATAATTTAATTCATGATCAAAAAAATACAAAAACATATATAAGTTTGTTATTGGAAATGGTGTGAAAGATAATACTAATAACAAGTATATGATCTTCCAAATATAGAAGGTCTTACAGATATTTTTTGTTATATCTCCTTATCCTTATGAGATGAAGAGAAAACAAAGCATGATATGTAATGTTATCTTCTCTACAAATGATGATCACTATCCATTTTATAATTATTTTCCATTACATTCTAAATTTTTATAATTCTAATTCTACCTTTCATCAAACTAGAATGTTATTTTAGGGTATTTACAAATCAATCTTTCATGATAATTATGCCTTAGTCATAAACTTAATATTTACATACCGCTTTATACTTTTAAAAAGCTACATAATTACCCTAATATATTTAAATAATATATGATTCAAAACATATGTATCCTTAAAAATATGTCCGACTTTATGAGCTCAACATTTGTCATTGCATTCCTTAGGCATAACCAAATAATCTTGTCTACTAATTAGATCAATACATAAAATCAAAATGGTTTTCGTTATATTAACCAAAGGAAAGATTTTTATTCTTGACTATTGTTTTTTATTATGACAAAAAAAAATGGAGAGAAGATTAATAGAAGTATTTGTGATTTAACTATTTGTTAACCTAATAATGCTTAAGGGAAAAATAAACAGAAGTATCATGCTTAGGAAGAAAATAAATGACTATGGTTTAACCTATTATGGCATGCTTAATAAAGAATAAAAAGCTGAAAGAGAATAACTCAAGCTCTTTTTCTAGCGTAAGTAACTCGGATGAAGAAGTAAACATTTGTTAATGACAAACAATAAATTCACGAGTAGCAAGGATGTCTCAAAATCAAGAAAGTCTTTATGGTATCTTGATATTGGATGCTCAAGACATATGATTGGAGTCAAAAGAAAATTTAAGGATCTCAAAAAGAAGGAACCAAGCTTTGTAACTTCTAGTGACAACAACAAATGAAAAACTCTTGGAAGTGGAGATATTGGTGGTGTTGAAACATTGAAAATACAATATATGTTTCTTGTGGAATGATTAAAGCACAATTTGTTGAGCATTAGCCCACTTTGTGACAAAGTTTTAAAAGGCATTAGAAGGTAACTATTGCACATCAGGAGGACTTAAATAAAGTTGCTTTTATAAGTAAGGGACACAACAACATTTATCTCATTGGCATTGGTCATGCATCATCCAATATTATTACATGCTTAGTTGTAAAAAAAGAATATATGTGGTTGTGGCATAAAAGAGTTGTTTCATATGGAACATTTAAATAAACCAATGTCAAAGTATTTAGTAATTGGACTGTCAAAACTGAAATTTCAAAAAAGATAAAATTTATGCAGTTTGTCCATACTGGAAAACAATCAAAATCTTCTTTTAAACCTAAAAATGTTAATACTGCTTGTTATGTTTTAAATAGAATGCTAATAAGACTTATTCTAAAAGTCACTTCGTATGAACTTTTTAAAGGAAGAAAATCAAACATTTCCCATTTAAGAATATTTGGAAGAAAATGCTTTATTTTAAATAATGGAAAATAAAATCTTGACAAATTTCATTTTAAACCAAATGAACTTATATTTTTGGGTCACTCGTTATCTAGCAAAGCATATAAAGTTTTCAATAGAAGAACATTGCATATAGAAGAGTCCATGCATGATGTTCTTTATGAAATCTTGGACCTTGAGGAAACCCCTCTCGAGTCACACAAATCATCTTTAGATGATGAAGAAAATCCTAAAACAGATGAAGATTATATAAAAGAAGCTCTTGAAGAAATGTACATATATAAAAGTCTTCCTAAGGACGAAAGTCATATGAGAAGATGGAAATCTCTTAAAGGATTATCGTTAGAAAATGTCATTGGAGATTTTTCAAAAGAAGTTACTACAAGAAGGAACATGAACAATTATTATATCAATGTTGCTTTTGTGTCCCAACTCTAACCAAGAACCGTGGAAGTCTTGTAGAAAATTGTGTTGAAGTCTTGGGAATATAACTTCTTTATTGAATGATTTTAAGAAAAAAATTAAATGGTGAGTGGAAGACAGTTGCAACACCTACATCATTAACACCTTGATGATTCTTGAAATTCTCGTAAAAAAATATTTTTATTCTGGAACAATCCATTATCATTATCCAATAATGGATTATCTTAAGAGATGTGGTTTCTAAATCATTAATCATTCTAGAATAATTAGTAATCATAAGTAATGATCAATTATCCTGACCTAATTTTGAATTTGGCTCTTTTTAAATTAGGGCAAAACGCAAATTTCTTTCATAAATTGAGTAAAGCTCTGTGTTTTCAAAATACAGAAGTTAAATTGCAAAAATTATCTTTGTAACAAGCTTTGGTTTAACCTAATTTTGAAAGAGTGGCTTTTAAGTTTCTTCAAGTGTGTTCTTGAGTGATAGGGTGTTGCTACTACTACTACGATTTTGAAGCTTGATTCATCTTTACAGGTTTGTAAGAAATGCTCTTCATCTCTTGAGATTTTCAAGAGAAGTGTTTCTTATTCCTTGTGATATTTCAAGAAAGGTGTTTTCATCCCTTGTGGTTATTCAAGGTTGGTGTAGTTTCATCTCTTAGAGATTTTCAAGAGAGGTGTTTTCTCATCCTTTGTAGGTTTGCAAAGGAACTATATTTTCATTTTTTAAACTACTTTATTGCATGTTTCACTATATATTAGTGGGATTAATATTAGTTTAAGAGAGTAAATTTGTAATCACTCCCTTTAAGTGATTAACTATTGGATGTAGAATCTTTGTTGATACAAATTAGTATAAAATTTCTATATGTATAAACCATCACATAAACATATAATATATATTTATAGTCCTCCATGAATTTTAATGATACATCTTTATAATGTATAAAGTTTTTCAACAAGGGAAGATCTACAAAATAGAAATATATATACTTGCATCATCTATACTTTATTCGACATCAAGTAGTTTCATTGCTTCTCAACTCTCCTACCTACATTATACTCTGCTTACGTATAACATATGGTTATCATAGGTGGATAAACCACAACAAACACACAAGACAAGGGTAAACTAGTATATTTCATAAGGAAAGACGTATAATTAAATTAAAGATTAATGTCAAACAAACCATGTACATCAAACTCATTCAATCATAAATATCTTATAAGCAAACCATGATAACTACCTCCAAATTATTTTTGTGTATAAACCTAAAGATTTTGCCCTGTTATAAAGATATCGATAACATTTTAACTTATAAAGTCATCACTCTACCAACCTTCCTAATAATAGGGTTAGTTCACCTATGTCAACTAGAAAAGGTTCTCATCTGAACCAATTCTCATTATAGAAACTTTCATCGACTCTCAAAACTAGATATTTTATTTTGTATGAGTTGGGATACCTAGTAAAGTCTCGATAATATCTTTCTAAGCCCCTACTCAATACATCTAATACAATATCAGAATGTTTTTTTCCCTTGATAGCAATTCCAAAATCCATCACATTCTAATTACATACCATCATCTTATTCAACATGTAAACATCCCTTATTCTCATATAATTATAAATCATCACATCATGTCACACATATGTATTTTACCTAAACTCAAACTCATCTCACTGCATCATTCATCTATTGTTTAGTTTAAATTACATGTTAATAGTCCATAATTCATTTTCTTTTACATTATCATAACATTCAATTACCATGTTTCCATTAAATACACCAACATTGCGAGATGCATTACTCTACCCATAAACTTCTAATCAAAGATCTCAATGGTTAAAGTGAACGATCATATGTTTAGGATAGATTATCAAAATTTTAGCTTGATCTAACGATTAATGAAACATGAATCCCACTTTCTCGAGATGACTCAAAATAAAAAAAATAGAATAGCACCTATTGTTGTGACTCATTGATTTGAGAGTGCCCAACGGTTCAAAAGTGGTGCCCAACAACCTAGCATTAGGAAATCTCATCCAGCACAAGCAAAGTCAATGGCCAAAGAGAAGACAATATGTGCACAAAGAAGGCTTAAATCTATGATATGATCATATCCTAACAAGCCTAATTGAACAAAGCTTTTGAGATGATACATGCAACCTCCTAACCTCACATGTATTTTAGAAACAAAACAGACTCTAAAACGAGCAAAAGATGAACTACTATATTTGACAAACTTATCAAATAGAAATATAGACCTTGTTGCGAGGGTCTAATGACATACTTCAATGAAACCAAAAATTTAGAAAATAAGTAGAGAAAAGATTTAAAAAAAGTTTTTGAGATGATAATTCTTATATAATGAAACTCAATTTATAAAAATCTCTATTTATAATATATTTTTTTATTAATAAAATAATTGAGTATCATATTTTAATATCTTATTACTTTTTCTTTATTATTTTATAGGTCCTTAGAAACAATCAACTTACTTAATCAGAACCTACTTTCATTAACATTAAATAAAAATATTAAACTTTTGTTTTGAAATGAAACCGGGTTGAAAACCATTTTTAAGAAAGTTAAATAATAATTAAATGTATTTTTCAATATTTTTTGTCTTGAATATTATTCTTGAGAATCTAATGCCGTACGTAAGATAAAAAATCTCATAATTAAAAATAAATGACTAATCATCACTTATGTATGGTGCATGTTTCACATTGATAAAAATATAAGATCACTTAGAACAAATATTTCAGTTATGGTTAAGAAAATAAAACTTGAGAGTATTACGATAAATTATTTGGTCAAAGTCAATGAATTAATACATTTTCCCATAAATTGTTCATACATAATACAATGAGTTTGTTATAACTTTTTTGATGTACCAAGTGGTAAATTTGAAGCTTATATCATCACATTTTATAAAGAGAATGTCTCCTTCAATTTCAGCAGTCGTGGCATAATTAGTGCAGAGAATAATGGAATATGAAATTGTAGACTAAAGGGGGAAAAAAGAAAATTTAACTTGTTTCCAAATTGAAATGTTGAAAAGGATAAGCCTATGCATCAATTTTTTCTTTTTTTAATGAAATAACTAATGAATATATATATGGTTTTCTTTTCGCAATTAATTTGACAACTTTTGGATTGAAATTTTATTCTTAGCAAATAATTTTTTTCCACCAATAGCACCATAAAAGGAACATGTGCAATTCAAATCACACATAAAAGAAAAGGAAATTACTATGCAAGTGGATCATTAAAAACAAAGGTACCAAACAAAGAGAACATTTCTCAATCATAAATTTTAATAATAGAACGAAGAGAACATGTGGTTGCAAACTTTCAATTTTATTATGTCATCTTCATAAGAATAATAGGATGTCTTCCAAATTAAATCTCTTTAGAATGTGTTCCATATAATATATAGGCTCTAACCTGACTTTAACCATGATTCTGATACCATATTAAGAAAGTGGTTTTGAGCTTAACTCAACTCTACAAAACCGACTTGTAAGGTGAGCTTTGCACCTTACTTATATATTATAATTTGGTCTTATCTAGGGCTGGACAAAAATACTAAACTGTACTGTACTCTAGTTAATTGTACTATATTATACTAAAAAGAACTAAACCATTTTTACTATAACTTAAATATATTGTTTTATGGTTCAGTTTTTAAAAACTGAACTTAATACATTTTCGGTTCAGTTAATTGTAGTTAACGGTACTGTCTTACGTTAAAAAATCACTTCGTCTTAAAATAACTATAGTTTTTTTTTTAAAAATTTTTTCTCTTATGTAATTATTTACAAGTAAATTTATTAAAAAAAATGGTCTACTTTGTTACAAAAGTGAAAAACTGTTGAGTTAATTTATCTTTAAATTTAGTTTGTTATAGGTTAATTCAAATAAATTAAATTTAACTATTTGATTGTTAACATTTTCTTTTTACGCATTCGGTATTAGATGAAGTTCATATAAATTGTACTAAATATATTACTTTTATTTTCTATTCTATTCATATACTTTTTAAACTAGTAGGGCCGCATTAGCTTTATCCAGAAATATTTATGGAAGAAAAAAAAAGTTTCTTTTTTCTATAAACTACATGTAATTTATACCTTAAAAATTAATGAGATGAAATTTTACAAACAAATTTATACATAAACTAATTAATTTATATACTCAGGTGAGTTTTTTTTTCTAATAAAAGTATTTTTCCTCTAAAAATAGTATAGTAGTTAAAATTAGTGCAGTTTACAATTCAGTTAGTAGTTTTGTTTAATTTATATTGTTGTTCAGTACAATTTACAATTCAGTTAGTAGTTTAGTTTATATTGTAGTTTAGTACAATTTACAATTCAGTTAGTTTTGTTTAATTTATATTGTTGTTCAGTACAATTTACAATTCAGTTAGTAGTTTAGTTTATATTGTAGTTTAGTACAATTTACAATTCAGTTAGTAGTTCAGTTCAGTTTATATTGTAGTTTAGTACAATTTACAATTTAGTTAGTAGTTGAGTTCAGTTTATATTGTAGTTTAGTACAAGTCAGTACAGTACAATTCAGTTCAGTTTGATAAAACAAAAAAAAGTTCAGTTCAGTTTGTCTGAATTATTTTACAGTTCAGTTCAGTTTATACAAATTAGTTTTTAGTTCAGTACAGTTTTTAGCAGTAGTGCAATACAGTTCCATTTGCCCACCCCTAATCTTAGCATACAAACTTAAGGGAAATGAGTTTTTGTTTTGTTTTTATCTTTTATATAACTTATTTTGTTATTTTTAAATTATATGTACACTAAAATTAGCTTTTTAATATTTTATTTATCTTCTTATCATTTCTTTATGGATGAATACTTATAATTGTGTGATATTAAAAACTTTGGTGAAGTGAAGTGGCCCTTATATATATACTTATGAGTTATACCCCATCAACATACAAAGGAAAAATAAGGATAAGAAAAAGAGAAATAGAGACATCAAATCATGAACCATGTGCATTTTTTTCATTTCCATCATCGTTACTATTTATTGCAAATCAAAGAAAACAAGGTTTCAAAATAGTTAATCAACCTACATAAAGAAAACTTTCGAAAATAAGAAAATAAATAAATGAATAAGTAAAGAATTAAAATGTATTTAAAATCGAATTTTATGATTGAAGAATATTTATTAATTTAACTCTTCCATTTAAGTATCATTTATTTATTTTTATTGGTGTGACAATTTAGAGTTCGATTGTGTACGTTGTACACACTAGTATTTTAGCATGAGAAAAATAATAAAACAAGTGTTTATTTTGTATAGCTAAACTTTATAATAAATATTTTTAATACGATTTTTTTAATATATCAAACAATAAATAGTTGTATTTAAATATACATTATTTCTCTTTAAAATAAAAAAAATTAATCTAACAATAAAAACGAAAAGATGGAATAAAAAATGTACTAGTTAGAAAAATTCTCTAAAGAATTTGGAGAACTATTTTTAAAATATTATCGTCGAAGAAATCCTTTTATTTAAAATAACTACTTTAATGTATATATAGACATAATCTCTAACGTCTCTGAAGAATTATCTGTCATCTGATTTTTATTAATAGTTGTAAATTATTATTCACATGATTTTATATGATAACTAGTCTACAAATCAATGCATTTATAAATGTATGAATTATCTATTCATACCATAATGTTTCGAATTTAGCAAATATACTCTATAAAAATCTCCACACATACATATCATGAACTTTGATAGTTCACAATGTAATATGATTCATCAGTATAATGTGCCAATAAAATACTTTATTTGATATTTATAAATAAAGTATATAGACAAATCTCTAAATATATTTGAAATTTTATTATCGTCTAAGGTAGTGTATAATTTTAGTAAAGAGTTAAAACCAATTTTTTTTTTTGAGATATAGAGATCTATTTAAAGGTTGAGAATACTCTAACATGTTAAAATTGAAGATCATGTTGTAAATGTTATATAATTATATTATATTTATATGTATAATGAATTATGTAATAATTTTTGTCACATTTGTTTTAGCTGTTTCAAATGGAAACTTATAATGTTTTTTATTGTTAATATTTGTGTTTTTTCTTTTATTTATCATCATCTTTCTCTTTCTCCTCCTTTTTTATATTTGTGCATTTTCATATACTCAGTCATTTATATTTATTTTTGTTTTAATAGAGGAATTTCTATTCATTCACAATTTTACATTTTTTAATTTAAACTTGATTGAGATACTAGTAAATATAACAATAAAAAAAGAGAAAAAAAATGTTTGAAGCATTCCTAAATAAAGAGATGAAAAATAATAGAAATGATCTATTAGATATGAATATTTTGTTAGGGTGATGATCATTAATAAAAAGTCTTAACTTTTTATTTAAATAAATATCACTAAGATTTTAAAGTTATCTCAATCTTATAAAATCGACTTATAAAATGATATTTATATTCATTTATATACAATTTTTTCTTTATTTCTACGTATTTTACTTAAATGAAAACTTTTGAAAAAGACTAATCTAAATAGAAATAATCTATCAGTTTTCACCAAAAGTAGGTATTTAATAATATGAATCTTGAATCCAATTTTCACCAAATATAAACACTTAAAAATATTTGGAAATATATTTACTTGATAATACTTGTTATGAATTCTTAAATATCAGTTACTTGCATGAACAAACTATAAGAAATTAAGTAACTCCAAATAACACAGAATACTTGGACAACAGGTGCTTACCCTAAACAAGTTCCAAGCATCTACAAACTCAATTTGCTTTTTACTTTATTCCAAAAATAATATTAAAAAAGAATGAAAACATCCCTATGAGATCAATGTAAATGTATTACATAAAACAATAATTAGGAAAAAATGTGATGGAAAAGAAAGAGAATTTCTAATTTTGAAAAGAAGAAAAGAAAAAGAACAGAAAAATTGTCTACACAAGAACGGAACAGTTACTCACAGCACATTCCCAACTCCCAAGTCTGCCGATTAAACGTTATATTCCAACCTCTCTAACTCTGTTTCTCTCTCTAATCTCTGTTATTTCTTCTTCATCACTCTTCTCTTCTCTCTTCTCCCTATATAATATAATAATATTACGCACTCAGAGAAACAGCAGACAAGTAGCCAGAAGAAGAAATCCTTTGACACATTATTAAGGAAACAAACATGGGAGGTGGTCACATGGGCTGGTTCCTCTTGTGTTCTTCTCTGCTTTTTTTTGCTGTGATTGCTTCATCTGGGTCACTCGCAAACTTGCCCATCATAGCCTTTGAGGATGGCTACACCCCCTTGTTTGGGGACCATAATTTGGCCATCCATAGAGATGGCAAATCAGTTCACCTTTCTCTTGATGAAAGAACAGGTCTTTTTCCATCTTTCATTCGTTTTTTCTTACATGGTCACTTTTTGTTTTTCTATTTTTGTCATGTTTTTTTATTTTTGTTTTCATTTTTCTGGGTTGTGATTTCAGGTTCTGGGTTTGTGTCTCATGACCTTTACCTTCATGGCTACTTCAGTGCCTCGATTAAGTTGCCTTCCGATTACACAGCTGGAGTTGTGGTTGCATTTTATGTGAGTAATAATGGGTTCTAATGCATGATGATAAAATAAAAATTATATCTTTCTTGTTATTATTTCATTCCCTTTTTGTAAAAAATCAATCGTCCATCGTAACTAGAAACTCCATTAAAATTCTGATCATTCGTATCGATTTTCTTCCTTTTTCTTTTTTTTTACTTTTCCATTTCAATTAACTAAGAGCTATTACTTTGTGAATATGATGCATCCAGGTATCTGGAGTTTCTATAAAAGTTTTTTGAAGCTTGTTTTTAAGTTATTTGTTGGGAAATATTAATATATTAAAACAGAAAACAAACAGATTGCTTTTAGTTTCATTTTTTTCATGAGGTCACTAATGGGGCCAAAAAAAGATTGTTTTGTTTTTCCTGTTTTCAAGCTGTTTTGAAGGGAAAATTCAGTGTTTGTTTGTATTATTGAAATGAAAACGCCAGTTGGTTTGTTTGTCTCGATCTTCCCCTTCTTTTAACATTTTTTTCCCCGGAAAATAGGGGCACGGGTGATTTTTTCCTCACATTTTCTGCTGCAGATGTCAAATGGTGACATGTTCCAGAAGAACCATGATGAGATAGACTTTGAGTTTTTGGGGAACATTAGAGGCAAAGACTGGAGGGTTCAGACCAATGTTTATGGCAATGGAAGTACCAACATTGGTAGAGAGGAAAGATGTGGCCTATGGTTTGATCCTGCTGAGGATTTCCATCAGTACAGTATTCTCTGGACTGATTCTAAGATCGTGTATGATGCAATCTATTTGAATCCATCATGCCATCTTTGGTTGTTACATTTTCCTTGTTTTGGTAAAACTAGTCTCTTTACGTGTCCAATTATTGCTAATTATACTCCAGCAACCCCTTGCTTTGATGGAGTAGTGTGAGGGCTTTTTTGGCTGGATTGGTAGGGGTTTGTTAAAAAGATTCTCTGGTTTTCTTTTACCGTTTACTACATCCACAGTTTTTTTTTTCCATCAAAACCAGTTTTTTCCTGTAATGGATTACAATGTACAATTCATGCCTTTGATTATTTGCTGTTAGTGAATAAAAACCAGATATGAAAAGGCCTAATTTTTAAGTTGTGTGCATCCTTATGGAGAGGAACCCACATGATGAAATTTTGGTGGGATGCGTGACCCACAGATGAATTTTAGTTGTTGGAGAACTATTTTTGTCTACCTACTAAATTCATGAATTGGTAATCAATATTCATTCCTTAGTTACTATAGCTACCATACCAACTGGATCTTGTGTGCCCCTTGCATGCAGGAGATTGTAGGAAATTATTCTGGATTTCCTTTTATGTTTTTCCTTGTTAGTTGCTACTTGTAAGGATAAATTTAATAACGTTTAGTTTTATCACATTCTCAATCAACAGAAACCATCATTAGTACTCTATGATATTTTAAGGTAGTTATTATGAAGATCAACTAGTTTACCATACAAGACAAGTTTTTGTTGGATGATTATGTAAAAAATTCTTTAGACTGTCTGTGCACATACTATTTACTTAATTTGATAACTATTTCTGGTTTACTGGCTTTGTTAATTGTGTGTGTGCCATTCCTTTTCTTATGCAGATTTTTCGTGGATGATGTTCCTATCAGGGAAGTTATTAGAACAGAATCAATGGGAGGAGATTTCCCCACAAAGCCAATGACTTTGTATGCCACCATATGGGATGCATCTGATTGGGCAACCAATGGAGGCAAATATAGAGTAAATTACAAGTATGCACCCTATGTTGCTGAGTTCTCAGACCTTGTTCTGCATGGCTGTGCAGTTGATCCCATTGAGCATGTGACCAAGTGTGACAGTAGTGCCCAAGATTCTGAAAGAGTTCCTTTTGGCATCACCCCAGTACAAAGAGCCAAAATGGGCAACTTCAGGTTGAAGCACATGACATACTCTTACTGCTATGACACAGTTAGATACAAAGTCCCTCCACCAGAGTGTGTCATCAAACCCCAAGAAGCTGAAAGGCTTAGAAAGTTTGATCCAATCACCTTTGGCAACGGCCGGCGCCACCGTGGAAAACGACACCACCGTAGTAGAGGTAGTCAGGAAGAGGCTGCCTCTTCATTTTAATGTATGGTTCTGTATGCAGATTTTGTCATAAAGGAAATATGTTTTTCTATTTGAATGAGTTTGATTTGCCTGGGTTAGCAGCATATCTTTTGGATTAATGGTACTTTTAGACCCTAAAGAATGGATCATTTTTTTGTTTTAGTCCCTAACTTCTAAGATCATAAGTTTTGGTCCCCCACAGTGTTGGTTTTAGGGACTTAAGTAGTTTGAGAATTTCAAGAAGTACAGGGACAAAAACTTGTAGATTTCAAAGTAAAGGACTAAAACCAAAGATGATCCATTTTCTTGGGTCTAAAAACACAGTTAACTCCATTTCTTTTTCCTTGTATAGAGAGAGGGGGAGACATAGAAGTCCTTGGTGATGGCTTTAGGTTCCCAGGTATATGTCCTCATCAATGTATTGTGTATTCAGACCCACCTCAGGGTTTTCAATAAAGTATATACTTATGAGGCTGAGTTGATTAATGAGTGTTAGGTATGAATTATTTTTGTGTTGGTATGGAACATCCAATATGAAACCAACCAAAAGGGTTTTATATTTAGTCCATGAGTGCAGTGAGGTGTGTTGGAGTGTCTGGAAAAATTGCATGGTCAGATTTGTCAGGTTGGGGACACAAAATGAGGCCATTTTGTCAATGTAATTGGAATCCAAAGTCAAGTGTTGAATGTGACAAATGGTGCAGGGCTGTTTAGTTCACTGCTGCTTTCATTAAATAGTGTGACCAAAATTTCTCTCTCCTCTTTTTCTTTCCCATGCTTTTGTCTTCTGGCCTGTAGTTAGAAATTTCAAATGGGCAGTTGGGATCTCTAAGGTACAACATTGGGACTCATTATATTGCCCTCTCTTATCCTATTGCACCGTCTCTCTGCATCACCCAAAACCAAACATTCAAGCCAACTTCTGTCCTTCTTTTTTCAAATAACAAGAGGGCCACTTCACTACTCACTCATCAAATCACTACTTCAAAACTACTACTAATATTCAGATCATTAATGTTAACAATTTAAATGTAGAAAGTTAAATAATATATGATCAAGAAGATTCATAAATTTGTTAGTTTTAGATTCAAAGATGCTGAACTGAAATTTTGAGAAATCTGACTGAAATTGTGGTTTAATTATGGTGAGAAAATTACCAAAAGTGTTTCTATCAGAAAAGTATATGACAAATTTGGTTTGATCTTATATTTTTATGCAGTAAAACATGAACATTTTTCTTAGCCATGTATATGACAAATCTGGTTTGATCTTATATTTTTATGAAATTTCCCAAAACAAATCATTCCATTGCCATGAAAGTGACAAAACATTACACATCATTAGTTTTAGTGTAAATGATAATATTAGTTAGTGTAAGTAATTAATCAATGATCCGCAATCTGCTCCACTTTTAAAAGCATTTTGGAAAAAGCAATAGCCACTAGTTTGAAAAATATCAGAAACTTTTTTAAAATATAAGAAAAACAACAAACCCTTCATAAAGCAACAAACTCTGTTATTTTAATAAATACGCAGTCATGTTAAATATATAAGCTGACATGTATTTTTAGTGTTAATAAAATATGTTTTTTCATTGTTTGATTTCAGTCTCTGATTTAGAACTTTGTTCATACATTTATAAAATTGTAAACAGAAATAACATCTTCATTTTAGTCCATATTATTTAAACAACATTGGACATGTTTTCTAACCTGTCATAGTTACATCATCTCAGTAGAAAATGTTGATGTCAATAAATGATAATAACCCTCTTATTTATTTATTTATTTATTTTTGTTTTACTTGGCCTCACATGGTGGAGAAGGAATAATAGCTGAAGAATCAATGTCAATGTGAGTTTTGTTCTAAAGTACCTAGCTGAGAAATGATAAAAGTCATAATCATAGCTACAAACAAAAGTAAATTTCAAACCTCAACTTGTCCATTGGCCAGTACCAAAGATGAATGATGGAAGAGAGAGGTTGCTTTTTAAAAAATTACCCAGAAATTTAGGCTATAGAATATGATTCCTCCATTGTTTGCCCAATCAATGGATATTCCTTTAATATTCATTTCTTTCTTAAAACTTTTCACTCTTAAGAATCTTCAAAATACATTATTATTAATACATTACAAAAGATTTTAATATTTTACAATATTAAAATTATTTTTTATTGGTATATATTGAAAATACAACAGAAAAACAGTGTAAAATTCAAATTTCATTTTTCTGATTACTTTGTCTTGCAACAACTACAATTCAAGATTTTTTTACCTGTATTGTAGGAACAAAACTGTTACTCATCATTCCATAAAAATATCATTATTTTTTCTGTTCTAAATATAAAATTTGGTGTTATTTATGACAGAGCAAAATATAACGTCTTATTCTATAAGACCATTAGTCTTTAAAATAGTTAAAGAAACAACTATTTTAAAACATATAAATGAGTTTGTGGTATAATGTGTGTTATAATTCTCCCACTTGTAGTTTTATTTTATTATATTTCAGTTTTAAATTTTCACATTGCAATGTGAAACTGAAGTGAAAATCTTTATTCTGGCAGAAGACGACACAGCGGTGGAGATTCCAAACTGACCTGTGACTGTTGTTCTGCTTTGTAACTCATCTTTTTTTTTTTTTTTTAATCTTTTTGACATTGTAACTGCTGAATTTAAAGTTAAATATTACTATATTTCTGCCTTCACATTGATGCATGTAAAATATGAAAACATAACTGACACAACGTAAACATTTACTTACTATAGTTTATAAAACAAATGTACTTTTTCTGCAGTTTTGTCTGCATAAATGTTCGAGTTGGGAGGGAAAGTTAATAGAAAAACATGTTTTATGACGCTTATTTTGAACTCTAACTTTAGGGTCATTTAATTAACACTAATAAGGAATGTTTATCTAGTTAGACGTTACAAAAAGGAATGAGAAAAAAAAAAATATATAGTTGGAATCAAAAGACTGTTGCAGTGAAGAAATAATAATAAGTAAATTTTGCTTATCAATATTGTATTATTTAAACTACAAAGTTTGCATTTTCTTTCCCTTAATATCCTTAAATTCCAAATTTGATTCTTTGCACCTACATGAAATATATAATTTGTACGATATTCTCATTTAAATTCTCTTGTCACTATTATACAAATATAAAGAAAAAAATAAATAATGAAAACCTTTGTCTAACTATACCATGTATGGTCGTTACTTTAAATTAAAAGCTTTATCTTAAAAAATAACACCCCAGTGTGAATTAACTTTATTAAGTTATGGATTTTTTTTTAACAAAGAACATCTCCAATAAAATTAAATGTAAAGATAAAGTTATGTTTTGTTTATACATTGATTTTTAATATTATATCTTTATTTTACTTTGTTTTATTTTTTGTTTGGTGTGTCTTATAATTTTATTTATCATTTCAATAAATGATATCTAACTCCACTGTCCTACAACTGTTCTTAAGTATGCTCAGAATTGCTGGGTCAGATTGCTTCCATTTTGAAAAACAAAAAAGACTTTGCCTAAATCACAAGCAATCTCCATTGACCGTAGCAGGATATTACAAACATAAATAAATCTGAGATTTAAAAATTCAAAAGTTTCTTAATATGATCAAACCATAATCTATTACATGCTTTTATTGTTGTAAAAGTGGTCATGTATCTCATGTTATTTCAAAATTGGTCATGCATTCCCAAGGAAAAGTTTAAATGGGTATCTAAAATAACATTGCAACCATCCAATACGAAAGGACTCAAATTTAATTGAATACTTGCATCTTCTTTTTAATCTGTTTTTGCAATTGAATACTTGAAAGACCATATAATTTATTATGTGGTATTTAGATATTGGTTGCTTAAAACACATTATGAGATTTGGAAAAGTTTAGTAAAATTTTATTCAAGGCAAAATGGTCATGTCACTAGAAAGGTAAAAAATTCATCCTTCATTGTGATTAAAAACATGATATTTGTCGAAGAGTTGAAGCATAACCTTCAAACAGCTATGTGACAAAGGATTAAAAATAATTTTTTAGGTGATGTCATCAAATAGGATAGTGTTTGTTTGTAAAAGGATTCAAAACATTTATATGGTTGACTTTAAAAATACATCCTTTGGTTCTATTGCTTGTTTGTTGGCTAAAGATAAGAAGAACCTTGGATTTGGCATAAATTACTTGCACATTATTCATATTTTCCACTTAAACAAACTTGAATCTTAGTCATTGGTTAGCCTAAAATCAATTTGAACTAGATAGATTGTATAAGACCCAGAAAATTAATAGCATGTGGTTAATTAGTCAAAGTGAGTTGTGGTGAAGTAAAAGTCTTATGAGCAAGTTCTACTTGGTGTGAAATATTAAGTGTTTGAGATTAAAATGTGTAAAATGTGTCATATGCGAAATAAAAGGATATTAATGGGTAATATCATCAACGAAAATGAGTTGACATAGTGGTAAGATGGTGTGTGTATGTACATATATATACTTTTTTAGCTTTCACGTCTACTGCATATGCAAAGCTCTCTAACCACACCACACCTATATCTGATAGGTGGAACCTTTTCTCTCGTGAACCATGCAATTTCCAACATGAAAAAGTAACAAGTTTTTCCCTGACAGTGACAAAGTAAAATCAAACTTTTATATAAATCAATGAGGTCGAGGTTTTTACCTTAACAAGATTTACTATCACATTCTAAACTGTGACTGATAAAGATTTTAACTAATAATCTTTATCTTTATTTATTTGCTGCATAACTTAAAATGCACATTTTAACTACTATGCACACATCAAATATTGTTTTAAGAACCACCACCCTCCATTCTCTCAATAAGCTTCACAAAATTTTGGACAATTTTCTTCCCTTCTGGAGTTATGATGCTCTCCGGATGAAACTGAACTCCCTGTAGTTTCAAACAAAATTAAATTTCAATATCTCAAGAGAAGGGAGACATGTTGCAAGTTCAAATACAATAAGAATAAAACATGAAAATATATTGATTAAATGAATTAGATGAATTTTGTTTATTAATTAGAGAACTCATCAATTCATGGTATATGCATCACTCTCACATTTCTAAATTTCTGAATTTGTAAGAGAAAACTGACACATTTACATTGATTTACCTCATAATAACATTGAAAAGTAATAACATACATGCCAAACAGACAGATGATGTCAACTAAACTCCATATCAAGAATGAACCTGATTACATTATATTTCTTTATTTTTTGAAGGAAAATTTCTTCCTAGATTGCATTAGAGAACTATCAAGTTCTTAATTTATCTTCTCCTAAATGAAGACCAGGAATTAACAGTTACAATATGAATACTTCAATCCCATAAATCAGTCCTCAAGATTCAATAATCACAGTCTAGTTACTCTTTACATCAGCATATTCCTTTTATGCTCCCTTCATGTATTATTGGAACACTTAATCATTTAGACCAAGTTACTTTACATTGATAGAACATTTATTTCGATGCTAAATTAGACAAGTTCTGAAGAAAGATTAAGATTTTACCTGCAAATGCTTATATTTCTTATGGCGAGCAGCCATTATAAGACCATCTTCTGTCCAGGCTGTTGCCTCAAGTTCATCAGGAAAACTCTCTTTCTCAATTACAAGGCTGTGATATCTACCAGCCAAGAAAGGACTGAAAATAATACAAATTAAATGGAGTAAAATTATGTCAGATCACAGTTGAAACTTGAAAGTAAAGAGAATGCTGCTGCTGATTATAAATAAATCGGAAGCAGAAACCTTACTTTGACAGTCCAGCAAGTACTCCATCTTCTCCTTGCTCATCATAATAAACCAAGGTACTTTTTCCATGCATGACACCATAAGGAGAACGAACAATCTTTCCTGCAGATGATAACATGAGAAAGTTTTGATCTTATTGTAATGGCCCAGCAAAAAGGAAGAAATGAGGTTAATAAAGGGAGATTATATGGTAAAGATCTAAATGCAATTAAAAATGAAAGTCAGATTAACAATGAATGACATACTCATTTTTATACAACTACTGTGTATGTGCATAAAGGGATTTAAAGGCATCCATTAATCGAACTCACCTCCATAAGCCTCACCAATGCACTGCAAACCCATGCACACACCAAACAATGGTACAGTTGGTCCAAGTTCCAAAACTGTTTGCAAAGATATGCCAGAATCTTGAGGTTCCCCTGTAAGATGAAACAATGTAAGTGATTATGTTTATTCTATTATTTCTTTTTGTTTACAGTTATGAAACATTGATCATAAGCATTGTTGATTCAGAAATTAAAAAGAACAAAAAAACTCAAAAAATACAAGCCTTACCTGGCCCAGGTGATATTAGCACTCCTCTAGGATTTTTCCTATGCCAAAGATAATAATATGCATAGTTAGTCTTTTACACCAGGATTAGGCAAAGATCATGTAGTATCCTACAAACTGCTTCATCAATAAGAAACTGTTAGGCACGTATTAGCAGCAAAAATAATTTTACCTTTTCAACTCCTCCACTGTCAACTCATCATTGCGGTAGACCTCAAAGTGAAATCCTAACTCTCCCATGTACTTCAAATGTAAATCATACAATGTTAGAATAGCCACTTTGTAAACCAGATGCACATGTACAACAACAGATTCTACACAGATCTCTCATATTTTCTTAATTGCATATTTCTCAAAAACAGGGAGGGTAAAATGTCAAACTTGTTATAGCTCATTGGATAAAGTTTCATCTAGTTTTGCAGAAAAAGAGGGCAAGGATGAGGGAATTTCAGTTCCATTTCCAATAGTTTAGGGAATGAATGACTTGATTAAATTTCCAGATTTCCATATTTTCTGAAATAAACTACCCTGTTTATGGAAATCCATTTTAAAATATTTTCTTAAACCTTCATTGCAGGAGGACAAAAACTCAAGCAAAAAACTTCAATGTAACATTTTCAGATTGTGTTTGAAATTAGAAAAAATTGTGTGCTGCTTATTTCACAGATAATGCCACTAATTTAAATCACTGCTTTCATCCCAACAAGTTTCACAAATTTGAATCATTTAAAATGACTCCCAAGACTTCTACTAAACAGATTTAGGTTTTCTACAATTCTGCAAATTCATCAACTCCTAAACACACATATACAGCCAAGAGAGTACGAACCAACATCAAGAAGAAATCACACAAATGGATACACAAAGAAAGTTGCATAAATATACAATCAGCACTCCTTCTCAGAGTAACACAGTGAGAAAACTGTATGATGTTAATCATCAAATATTACAAAATAAAAAATAATCAATCTTAAGAACAAACCAGCACCAGTAAGAATCACATTAATAATTAATAATGAACTTAGGTCTTCTACATTTCTTCAAATTCATTAACTGCCAGGAATTTCAGCACACATAAAAGGGAAGGGATTATCAGTCAAATACAAACAATACCACTACCTTTTCTGAACCTAATACAACGAGTAAAGTACATTATTTAAGTTATCAAGCACTAAAAAAAAATAAAAAAAGAAACAATCTTGAGAACCAATCAACACCAAAAAGGAATAAATCAAATGAAACTTGCAAAGATTATAGATAAAACCATCACATAATCAATATCAAAAAGGCACCACACAACTGATCAAGAATGGATTCAGCTCCTCCGCAATTTCTCAAATTTCATCACAAAAATAAAAAGACAAAGAAAGAACCTTGAAGAGATTACAGACAAAACCAAAGAACCACACAATAAACATCAAGAATGAACCAACCTGGCAAAGATTATAGGTAAAGCTGTCATAGTTATCAATAACAACAATGGGGTTGTCGATGGACTTCTTAGCCGAAATGGGGAAATCCGAATTAGTTTCCAAGGCTTTCAGAGCAGCATTGGGCACCACCCCACTTACCCTTTTGCTCACAGAAACCACCCCTGCCATAGAAAACCAAAATTTCGCATCAGAAGACACTCATCAAGAAAATCTCAAAGAAAGAACGATGTTGGGTCACTCACTGAGGCAGGAGGGTTTGACACGGCTAACCAGAGAATGAGGGATGCGAGGAGAGAGACAAGAAGGAGAAATATTGCTGGATTGAAGAAGCGATTGAGAGAAGAATGTGGCAGCCATATTCAAGAAAATTTTCTTTCTCAAACAAAGTTGAGAACTTGTTAATAAATAGTACAAGCTTTTGCCTTGCAGCTCCTACATATAGCACAACCACCTCCTTTAACGTGTGAGGGGATTCTCTGCGGTGAGAGCAAGAAGCAAATGAAGAAGAATCAATCTCAGACATTGGATCTTGTCTCCAGATTAAATGCATGGAACCTAACTTACAAGATTTTCAAAAAGTTATTATTTTCACTTTCTTTACTGCATACAAATTGTTGATTGGAAATAAAATTTAAATAACATTTATTAAAATGAATTGTTTAATTGATATTTTCTAAATATGATGTTATTAAGATGTCATTTATTACTAGTAATTGTTTAATTAAAATATACATTTAATATATTGAAATATTTAATAAAAGTTTTATCATTCTAGAAAATATCATAATGAAAAATAATTTCCATTTTAGAGGATATTGTATATAGAAAAAAGGAAAATATATAAATACATGAAAATCAGATCAAAACTTAAATTTGTGTAATGATAAAAAAACTATATTAAGACCGAACGAACCTATTTCTGAAAAAAAAAATTGACTAATAAAAAAGAAAATGATTCAAACTAAAAAACTTTTTTTTTCTTAAATTTCACTCAATACTTGTTAAACAATCAGCACATTTATTACTCTCTTTTAGAAACTTTAAAATTAAAAATATTACACATATTTATCTATCTTTATCAGATTATGCTAAAATCCTTCACTAACATAGAGTCATTATGCAATTATAAAAAAAATAAATCTTACTTTTGACCCCAGATATTTCAATACTAACAATAACAAAGAACTTCGACCACCAATGCCAATAACATTTAGAATTGGTTTTTTTCAAAGAGATTGCTATTTTCTATAAATAAAACTAGTTATAACTTTCTGTTAAGAAAAAATAAATATATTTAATGCATTTTTGTAATTTAAGGAATTTATGTCATGTGAATGAAAACTTCGAGCTTATTATCAAATAACAAAAGGAAACTTATTAATGAATATTTTAAATCATACTAAAAGTAATTAATATGCTTTAATTAGTACGTGTTATAATTTGTATTAAAAAAGAAATAAATAATTCATTTGATTTTTAAATGTTGAATATAGTGAAGAATATATATATATATATATATATATATATATATATATATATATATATTAATCTCTTTTGAGTTGAATATACACGTCTTTTTATTTATAATGGAAGAAATATGGGCTAAGCCTAAAATACAAATAAAAAATAATAACAAACTAATTAAAGATAAAAAATAAATATAAAATAAAGATAATATATTTAACACTTCCTGTCAAGCTGGTGCATACAAATTGTATGTACCAAGTTTGTTACAAATATAATCAATTCTCGGTCCTCGTAAAGACTTAGTGAAAATAACTGCTAATTGATCACTTGAATTGACGAACTCAATATTGATATCTCTAAATATGATCTTCTCTCGAATATGACAGTCAATTTCAATGTGTTTGGTCCTCTCATGAAAGACAAGATTATAACTAATATAAAGAATAACCTGATTGTCACATATAAGCGTCATTTGAGTGACATATCCAAATTGTAACTCTTTAAGCAATTGTTTAAGTCAAACAAGCTCACAAGTGACTGAGGTCATAACTCTATATTCTGCTTTTGCACTAGATCTTGCCACAACACTTTGTTTCTTGCTTTTCCAAGAGATCAAGTTACCAACAATGGAGACATAATATCCGGATGTAGATCTTCTATCAGAAGGAGATCCTGCCCAATTAACATCAAAATAACAAATCACTCTTGTATGGTTACTAAAACCATATAACAACCCTTTTCCAGGAGATCCTTTAATATACTTTAATATACGAATAACTACATTCCAATGATCTTCACATGGGGAATTAAGGAATTGGGTTACCACACTAACTGCAAAGGAAATGTCAAGAGAAGTAACTATAAGATAATTCAATTTTCCAACTAGTCTTCTATATTTCTCGGGATCTGACACATGCTCCCCCTTTTTTGGTAGAAGTTTAGTATTAGGATCCATGGGTGTGTCCACAGGTTAATTCATCAACCCAATTTCCTCCAAAATATCCAGTGCATATTTCCTTTGAAATATAACAATCGTTGGATTATGCCACGTCAATACCCAATAAATATCTAAGTTTACGAAGATCTTTGGTCTGAAAATGGTTGCAAAGATGTTGTTTCATCTGAGAGATGCAATGACTATCACTACTTGTAAGAACAATGTCATCAACATATACGATCAAGTAGACAGATCAAACACTTGAGTGACAATAAAAGACTGAATGATCTGCCTCACACCGAGTCATACCAAATTGTTGAACACATTACTAAATTTTCCAAACCAAACCCTAGGAGATTGTTTTAGGCCATATACGGATTTGCAAAGACGACATACCATCCCAGAAGACTCTCCCTGAGCAACAAATCATAGAGGTTGCTTCATATAAATCTCTTATTGCAAATCTCTGTTAAGGAATGCATTTTTGGCATCTAATTGATAAAGAGGCCATTGTTGAAAAGCCATCTTTGCCACTGGAGAAAAAAATTTCACCATAATCCAACCCAAAAATTTGTGTGTAACCTTTGGCCACAAGATGAGCTTTGAGGCAATCAATAGTTCTATCAGGACCAACTTTGATAGCAAAAGCCCACCTACAACCAACAACAAATTTTCCAGATGATAATGGGATAAGCTCTTAAGTTCCATTACTCTGAAGAGCACTTAGTTCATCTAGTATGGCCTAACGCCAACCAAGATGGGCTAAGGCATTAGTAACAGATTTTGGGATGGTCACAGAAGAAATAAACGAAAGACAAGTATAAAAAGGTGAAGACTATATATAATAACTTAAAGCAATATAATATGGAGAGGAATTACGAGTAGAACGTATATCTTTTCGGAGGGTAATTGGAAGGGTAGACTCAGTTGTCAGAGCCGGAGGAGACAAGGTAGTTGGAACTTGAATTGAGCCACTTGTGGTTATTGAGAAACACTTGGTGAACTAGGCACAATTGGAGGAGCACAAACAACAGGAATATTTATAGTATTAGAAGGAGACATATCAGAAGAAGAATGATCGTTAAAATAAAAGGAAGACTCATTGAAAGTGACATCTACAAATATAAAATAGCGATTAAGAGAAGGATAAAAACACTTGTATCTTTTCTTTGATTTAGTGAAGTCTAAAAGACCACATTTGTGTGATCGAGGAGCTAACTTATCAAGAACATGACTAAAATTATGAATAAAACATGTAGACCCAAAAACTTTTAGAGGTAAGGGGTGAAGGGGTTCATGAGGAAATAAGATAGAATGAGGTATTTTATTATCTAAAATAGAAGAAGGCATGCAATTAATGAGATAACATGTAGTAAGAATAGCATCACCCTAAATATATTGAGGAATGTTACCATGAATTAAAGGAGTATGAGTTGTTTCAATAAGATGTTTATTTTTGCACTCAACCACCCCATTTTGTTGAGGTGTATAAGCACATGAAGTTTGATGGAGAATACCATGAGAAGTCATAAATTGTTGAAAAGAATGAGAAAGATATTCACGACCATTATCAATGTGCAAAGTTTGAATAAAAACATCAAACTGAGTTTTAATTTCATTATAAAAGGTTTGAAAGAGATACAATAAATCAGAACGATTTTTTCATTAAAAATAGCCATGTACATCTAGAATAATCATCAATAAAAGTAACGAAATATTGAAAACATAAATTATACTTAACATGACTAGGTCCCGAAATGTCAGAATGGACTAAGGCAAAAGGGGACGAAGCAGGTTGTGAGACACTATGAGGAAAGAAACTACGAATATGTTTTCCTAATTGACACGACTCATCGACCAAATTGGACAACTTGGATAAGCTAGGAATAAGTTGTTGCAATTTGGCAAGACTGGGATGACTTAACTGAGCATGAAGAAGAGATGGAGACTCCATATCTACACAATTATGTGTAGATGGGCGAAAATGATAAAGACAATGAGGCTCACATCTGATGTCAATCACTTGTCATGAACTCTGGTCCTGTAAACAAACATAATCTTTGTTAAAAGAAATATCACAATCTAAAAAACGAGTTAGACGACTAACAAATAATAAGTTAAAAGGAGACCTGAGGACATAAAGAACATTATCAATGGATAAAAAAGGAAAAATGTTAACAGTCCAACACCATGAGCTAAAACTCTAGATTCATTAGCCATTGTAACATAAGGTAAAGGATTCAGAGAGGACAAAGAGAAAAACAAAAATTTGTTACCAGCAATGTAATCTATGGCTCCCGAGTCAAGAACCCAAGAGCCAAGAGAAGAAGGTGGACTTAGACCAACAAAAGATGTACTTGTGTGTGCTTCAGATAAGGTGTTATTTTGGTTGTATACTTTGTCCTTGTTATATATGCAAAACAGGAATACACAGAGGATTAATCAGAACATCTATACATGTTGGATAAAGACGTTAAGAGAGACAAAGAACATTTTGGAATAAATTTCTTGAAGATTTCTACTCTGACAAAGTCGTACAAGCTACGATTCAAAGTAAACTTTGTTAAAGCATTATACCTCTAATGAAAAGACTAAAGTTTGACCTCCCACCTAAAGGCTACATGCTCTCCTAAAATCAAATTAGTATCCAATGATCATCTATCTTAAAAGCTTATACAGAGACGATATTACCCTTAAATAGCCACAAGGTGAAGAGATAAATACAATAACCCTAATATTTTGATCTAGAATCAATAATAATGACAAAATCAAATAAAAGAAGATTGTGACAATAATTAACAACAATAACATGATAATCAAATACCAAATAAACTATAACTCAAATGAAATTACTTAAATGTCTCAAATTTAAGTTTATCCTCAGGCTAATATAATGTGTATGTTATTAAAACGGTGAGAAATGTGTGTTTTTAAGGATGGTTTTGTTGACTTAACTAATCCACGAGACTGCTCTTGAACAAATCTATGCCCTGCGCGGCTTTTAGACACCAAAAAGTTTGAAGGAAAGCAACATGCAATAGACACTGAATATCAAAATGTGAACACCTTTTGTCAAATTGTAGTAATTAAATGCCACGTGCAGATGCAGATATATTCAGCCACAAAATCAAAAAATATTCTCAATGTACTCAGCTAATTAAGTTGTTAATTATATTTTCATCACACTTAAACCAAAGTTTAGTCTTCCGCAAGTGGTCAATATGTTATTCTAATTTTCCCATAATCAAACACTAAAAATAACCTTGACGGAAGAAAGAAGAGAAGAGTTCAACCGCAGACACACTTTGATGAAAAACTATGACAACTACCTCTTAGTTTTCACATGAAGAAAATGAGGGACAATTTAAGTGTAAGCTGTACTACACAAAGCTATACATTGGATATCAAACAAAAGATCTAAGGTTCACTTAATAACACATAATCTATAAACTTTTTTTACACTGTAACACTTGGAATATATAAACTTTCCAAAATATAAATAATAATTTTTATTACAAATCAAACATCCCTATACCAAGACAAATAGTTGAACTAAAGGAATATTAATATCCTAATTTTTTTTAAAAATTATTGTGAATAGATAATATTATATACGGGTTAGAGTACCAAAAAATAAATCTATATAAAATATATAAAATACAACTTAAATATTATATATATGTAATGTTTATATTCTTATATATAGTTGTATGTTCAACGAGAATATAAAAATTATTCATATAAAAATAATTAAAGTTCTAAATGATTTAGATTTAAACTCTAGTCTACTATAACAAATTATGGTTTTTAAAGAATTATCTAACAATATTTTGAATAAAATTAACGATAACCACAATTATAAAATATTTCAAATTTAATTATTTTTATGGAACTCAACTATTTATGAATTGTTTTAAACTTAATTACTTTTAATTAAGATTTTGAACAAAATTAACAATAACCACAATTTTCTTTTGACCTGCTCTCCCATTTTTAAGCATAGTAATAAGTAAAAGAGTAAATATTTCATTTTACCGTTAGACAAATTCCTACATGTAACCCTTAATGAATATTAAATATCTAAAGTTATAAAGAACTATCTTTGATTGATATAATTACAACCACAAAAGATTAAGGTGGCATTTGTCGTTGCCGGCCAAACCGTTTCCCATATTCGTTTTTGTTAGCATCCTCATGCAAATATATGTCTATACTTTGATTCTTTCATCATTTTATTTATACAAAGGCAGCCATTGAAGAGATGACCTAATTATTAGTCTCTTTGAAAAATTGAAGAAAAAAATGGGTGGTGGGTTTCAAGTTCGAGTAGCTTCAATTACCATAGTTGCTCATTTGTTGTTGATAGCAATAACAAGCCTTTTATTAGTTTGGTTGCTACACTTCCGAGAAGGTGTTGCCTTCTTCAGCTCTTCCAACCCAACCAAGATTTTCAATGTGAGTTGTCGATGAACCATTTAATTGATGATGTTGTCGTGTGATATGGCTTCTATAACATGTATTGTTTGCTTTTATATATATATGCAGCTCCATCCACTTCTAATGGTCATTGGATTCATTTTAGTTAGTGGAGAAGGTGACCAAATTTCTATTCTTGCCAAATTCGCATGACTTTTCCGTCATCATATATAATATTAAGCCAATTTTATGATTGTTGAAGTGTCTCCATTTGTAATTTACACAACATTACTTGCAACAGCTATCATGATATACAAGTCTGTTGCTGAAAAAAGGAGGTCAGTGAAAGTGGTTCACCTGCTATTGCATCTGGTAGCTATGGTGGCTGGAATTCTAGGGATCATAGCAGTTTTCAAATCAAAGAAAGAAGTTGGTCTTCCTGATATGTATACATTACACTCTTGGCTAGGCATGTCAGCAATATGCCTATTTGGTTTACAGGTTTATACCTATTAATCCATTCATGGATTTGCCCTATTTTTGTTTCTATCTTCAAATCATTCCAATGTTGTTGCGATAGTTTTCTGATGATAATTTTTCCTTTTCAGTATATCATAGGGTTCTTCTCTTATTTCTTCCCTGGTGCAGAAATGTATACTAGAGCTTCCCTTCTGCCATGGCATAGGTTTGTGGGCATGGCCATATTCCTTCTTGCAGTTGCCACAGCTGAGACTGGTTTACTTCAATATTTTCAGTTTTTACACCTTTTTCGTAGCCAAGAGGCTCTCATAGTCAATTTCACTGCTCTCTTACTCTTCCTTTATGCCTTCTTTGTTGCTCTCTCTGTCACTCTCCCAACAAATTATTCCTAAGCTACATCCTTGCACCAATAAATCCACATTGTAAATCCAAATACTTAAGCAAACTCCACAATTCAATATTTTCATTTTCACATTTTAGAAGGAAGAATTTCAGGGTTTACTTTTGTAGTATCACTTTTTTCTAATCAAGTATTTTTTTCAATACTTTTTCCTTCCAACTTATTACAGTATGTTTATTTCCTTCTCCTTTTTATCCTTAATACATTATTATGACGACTTCATAATTTTCAATAAGATTTTTAAAGTGTGTATATTAAATAATTAGCTTTTAAACATTAATACAAAAATATTAATAATAGATAAGTCGTAAAGATTTTATAGAAATAAAACAATAAAGCATTTGTAGCTAATTAATAGAATTGTTAATATGAGTTTGTTATAAATATTTTATGGCAATAGGTTTTAAAAAAGTGTATAAAATCAATCATGAAATACGTCATGTTATTAGTTGCAATACAAATAATACACCTTATAAGATAATAATACTGTGGCATTCCCATTCTGTTCTATTTTGTATTTTTTTTCTTATTTATTTCTTTTTATTTTATTGAGGATTTAAATTCAGAAACCATCGTACTTTGTTCCGAACAATATCATATCATCTGATATTTAGAGTAAGGTTATGGTTTGAATTTTGTTTTTAGATACCAAATATCATCCGATATCTAGAACAAGGTTCTTGTTTGAATTTTTTCTTAGATACTAAATTTCATCTTATATCTAGAGCAAGAATTTAGTTTGAATATCCTCGTTTATCTTATCTTTTGTCATATTTAAAAAAAACCAAAAAGAAAATCTTGAATGTTTGTGTTTTATGTTTTGTTTTAAAATTTTGTTTGTTTCATGGTTGAGTTTTTAATTTTTCATTTCATTTAAATTGGGTATTTTTACATTTGATTTGTGAAAATTATATGATTTTGTATTTTTCTATTAATTTCAGTCGTAATTAACTATTTATCTTGATCTTGCATGATTTTTTAGATTTGAAGGGTATATTCTATTTAGCTTTCTTTGTTTGTATGTTGAATCTTGAAATTGAAAAAAAGATAAAGAAAGAAAGAAAATTGGATTCAAGTCTAAAGAAAATAAATATATACTAAAAGAAAAGAAAAGAAAAAGAGAAAGTAAGAATCTGAGAGTAAAAAAGGTTAAAAGTTGTAGAGTTCAACACAATTATTATGTTGCACTATTGTTTATAATTGATAATCTATTGAATTATATTCAACCTTTTTTTTAAGAGTTTCCGCATTGTCTCTTAACTCTTTTTGATAGTCCTATTATTTTCTATTTTTATTGTTTACAAAAATATTATTCAACCCTCCTTCTTGTGTTTCTCGTTACTTCAAATACCATGAGACGAAGACGCGTCCAATGACATTGACACCCGAATACCAACACTACTATTACTACCTGACTCCCTTATGGAACTCGTGTTTGAACCAGTTATAAGAAATACATTTAGACTTACAAGTAATTGGCTTTCCAACGTAATCAACTTCTAAAGGGATATGAACTCTTCTCACAAAGATGATGATGACCTTAGAACAATCCTTTGAAACTATGAATTAGGTCAAAGGAAGCCCTTATTTATAAAAATATTTGCAAAGGTTCGCCTCGCACCCAAATGAGCCATACAAATTAGGTCAAAAGACCCAAGAGTTGTGAATCTTCCATTAAGAAACACATTGTTTCATGTGCAACATGTCAATCACACCTCTGCACCTCCCTCACCATGTTAGCCCTAGCACTTAACCTTTACAACTTCTTCGTCGCCACACTCCTCAAGGCAGGGAGACTATTATACTTGTAAGGTTACAACCAAAGGTACAAATTTTCTTTACAAAACTTTGCTGGACGACTACCAAATACTGACATAATCTTTGACAAGTCAACTAAGGACGACTACTATTTATTCTCTGAAGCTCTTTACATGCCCTTAACATGTCATGAAAAGACTAAAGGGTTGATGTACTATATATGGTTGAGTAACCCTCGGTCACATTAGTATTGATCTCGTCCTAGAACGATATAGCGTAGAACAATATTGTATATGTCCAAAGTGTCAGCACCTAAACATGTCCAACCCGCATGGTATGTGAGTACCCCTAGGCGATCTAGCCAATTACCTATCGATCAAAACTAATGACATATCGATTACTCTATAACTTAGCAAAATATGATAAAACACTAACTTAGACAAGGTAAATAGGTCATTGGGCCCAATCTTAGGCCCATCCAAGTAAGGACCTATAAACATAATAAATTATAGGTTTAATCATTCACCAAGTCCCTATTTTCGCGTAGAATCTCAATTTAGTCCCTTTTTTTTCGTTTTCTCAATTGGGTCCTAATATTCAAAATATTGTATCAATTAGGTCCTTTCTGTTAAATTGGGGCTGACGGTGTTAAGTGTGTGTGTGACGTGGAGGCAAATGTCAGTTTCTTATATCCATGTGGATAATTGAAGTTTTAAAACTGGAATGGAACAAAAGCAAAGTTTATTAGAGAAATTGGGATTGGGATTTTTCGTAATCTAATTAGAGATTGACACTAAAGGGAGAGAACTTTGTATAAATCCCTTCTGGAATCCCGAATAGAAGGGTATATTTTCATTCAACTTGTGTTCTTCTTCGAAGGTGAATAACATCGTAGTGCTTGAAGATGGCCCATCTGTGTTCGTCTTCGTCATGTAGTGGGTGGCGGAAGCAAGACGGTAATGTGGTCTGTGGTGGTGGTCGAGGAGGATCTAGCAATGGTGGTCCGTTTTGCTATTATGGGATGAAATGTGTTGTGAGAACTGCGAGAACAGCTAAGAACAAAGGCAAGCAATTTTGGGGCTGCCCTAAGTTCAAGGTAAGGTTTTTTTGTTGTTGTTGTTATTTTGAGTACGAGGCTGGCCTGATTGGTGTTTTGTTCTCACAGAATAGTGGTGAAGATGGTGGTTGCAATTACTTCTCATGGTGTGCAGATCATGGGGTTGTGGAAAGGGAAACAAGTGTAAAGTGTGAAGGCAAGACTGAGTCTTTCTTGAACAGAGAATCAATGGAAGGTGGATGGAAGATTATAAGTGATTTGGACTTGTCAGTGAAGAAATTGGGAAGTAGGCTTAACGTGTTCTTAGGGATTGTTTGTGTTCTTTGTTTGGTGAACATTATTGTACTTACATTAGTGTTATTTCGTTCATAGGAATGTTTTGATTTTACTTATGATGCAATGTACTTAGGATGCAATGGACCAAAGTTATTTTGACTATAAAAGTTTGTATTGTTTGAAACTTGTGGTCGTGCACGAAGAATTGGTTGTATCTAATTGGAGATGTCTTGATTGTTTCACTACCTTGCTATTAGAATTACAATAGCTTCGTGCTAAAATGGAAGTGTGTTTAAAGCTAAACTGATAGTTCCAGCACATTCATATTGTGCAATCAGTTAAACAACAAAGAAAATGACCACATCAAAATTTCATTGGTTGAGTTCCAAATTTAGCAGAATTTGATGGCTGAGATTGTGATTTTGCACCAAGGCTGGAAAAAACTATTTAAACAATGCAAACCGGTTTGTAATTAACAAATACACTTGCACAATTGGTTAAAAAACACAAAGGCACACAGTTTCTTAAACTACAACAGTTGCATAAAATATGCAGTAAATTGTGGCTGAAACTGAAGTAAGATAAACCAGAATATCATTAAATATATAATTAAATATATCAGCCCTCAAAACAGTGGTTGGGCAAATATATCATTAAACTAGAATTTTCCATATGTTTTCAAAAGCAGAAGTAGAATAACAGTGATGTTTGGTAGCCTTAAACTATTACATAATGTTTGGTAGCCTTAAACTATTACAAAAGTTCCTTTCTACAATGTACTAGGCTTGAGGGTGAGTCTGATGTGCTATTTCAGATTGTTGAGTGGATGGAGTTGCTGAGGCTTGAGGCTGAGTCTGATGCACATGTCCTACTTGGGTTGCTGATGGGCAACGACTTCTGTTATGGCCTTCTTCTCTACATATGCCACATCTTTTCCGCAAACCAGATTTGGTCATTCTTGATTCATCCTTCCTCATTTCCCATTGCTCTAGTCTTCGTTTTCTCTTTGGTCTTCCAGGCAATACTTTTTTGTGTGGAGGAGATACATCAGGATATGGAGTAATGTTCCACATGTTGGCTCCATTTATGGGATATATAATTGATGAATATGTCTCCTCATATCTAGACTTCATGTAGCAAGAGTCAATAAATTGTTCTCCATCAATGTTCAGGAACTTCATTGCAGCCAATGAATGATAGCAGGGGATTCCAGTCATCATCCAAGTTCTGCATGTGCAGGAGGAGTCATCTATGTTCACTACGAACTTTTCTCCATTGTTAGACATGTGACGAACTTCAAATAGTTTATTGCCTGACCAACTGTGTACAAGAAAACAATAATTATGAACCAAAGTAGTAAATTCAGATAACAGAATAGTGATTAATGGAATTTACCTTGGAATCCAATTTTTAGTTAAATGATATTCCTTTCTAAATCTGGATAGGATCTTGGGACAAATGGATCCATTAAATGATGATATGGTTGTTCTGTTCTTGGCCCATCTTTGCATAAGGTAAATCCGTATCTCCTCCAACATAGTAACTATGGGTTTACTCCTCGTAGAAAGGAGGACACTATTGAAGCCCTCACTCATATTGTTTACTAAGGTGTCACATTTAGCACTTTCAGTGAACCTTGATCTTGACCAATACCTACCACAAAGAACACTGATATGTCAAATCTAGGAAGCATTTATATGAAGAGTTTTATATCTAGCTAATCACTATTTTTTTTTACTAACCTGGGAGGGATGGCAATCAAATGCTTATAAGCATCTTCGTTCACTGCTCTTATGTTTCTCATTTCCATCTCCCAAGTTTGTGGGTGTGTGGCTGTAGCTGCCCTCCACATTAATCGCTTCAGGTTTTTGCCAGGAAATTTCTTCCTGAAGTTGGCATACATATGCCTTACACAAAACCTTTGGTCAACTTTAGGAAGCAATTCATGTATTGCATGAAGTAGACCCTGCAATACAATATAAAAGTAATCAATAAAGTCAATAGTTAAGATCGTAAAGTTAAAATGTACAAGTCAAATATTACCTTTTGCTGGTCTGATATGAAGGTAAATGATGAACAAATTTCAGCCCCTCCAAGGTCATCTACCAATACTTCCAAGAACCACCTCCATGATTCCTTGTTCTCAACTTCAACAACACAGTATGCAATTGGCAACATCTGCTCATTTCCATCTCGGCCCACAGCTGTTAACAACTCCCCACCGTACTTACCTTTCAAAAATGCTCCATCTAAACCAATAATTGGCCTGCATGACAGAAAACTATCTTTGCAGGCCTTTAAACATACATAGAATCTCTTAAAAATGACTTCACCACCCACATTCTCAACGTCTAGCTTCACTGTTGACCCTGGATTTTTTTCCAGCAACTCATGGGCATAATCATACAACATTTTGTACTGTTCTTTGAAAAAGCCATCAATTTGCTCTGTTGCTATGTTTTTGGCCCTATAGGCCATACACCTTGAAATACCAATGTTCCATTTCCTTTGAATTTTTTCCCTTATATCCACACCTTTAATTGTTGGATTTTCTCTAATACTTTTATGTATCTTGTTGCTCAACCACTTGGCATCAATTAATTTAAGGTTGAACTCCATGCTGCAAGTATGGTTGTCCACCATAGTTCTCAATTGCCAAGTTTTGACTGCCTTCATATAACCACAATATAACCTCCATGGGCATTGACCTTTTGCACCCACACACTTGAACCTCATTCTTTGTTTATCATTCTTAACAAACTTAATATTTCTTCCATTATCTAACGCATAACTTTTTATGGCATCCACAATGTCTTGCTTTTCAGCAAAATATGTCCCAACTTCCCACTTAAAGTCAACCATATTTTTTGGCAAAACAAATGTTGCAAAACTCCCATAACCCTCTACATTTGTATGCTCTTCGTCACTTTCTGCTCCACTAATTAGTTCTTCAGATTCCCACTCATCATCTGACAAACCTTTATTATTCCCACCGTCCACATTAACATCAGAAGTGCTGTCAGAATCATTGGAACATGGTCCACTACACTCATTTGACAAACTTTGAACTTCGACTTCCACATTTCCCTCCAAATCTGCATGTATATCATCATCCATATCACAACCAACATTGACATCAACAAGCCCCTCCAACCAGTCAGTATTTCCATCACCACTGCCACTCTCAGAAGAGGAATTCCAACTTCCAATTTCCACATCTGGTTCAACTTCATTCTGTTCTGCACCTTCATCTTCACCATGACCACCAACTTTCTCAACTTCCACTTCTCCATCAACATCACTCATCTCTTCCAACACTCTAGTTCTTGCTTGTTCAACTTCATGCCCCTCTTCCTCTATAACAGCCTGAACTTGTACTTGTTCACCCATCTCTTGTTCTTCACAAACCAGCTCTTCCAACACACCACCAACTTCCACTTGTTCTTCATCATCATCAACACCCATCAGCATATGTATGACTTGGGCTTCAGAAACAAGGTGTATCACAAACACATGCGCCTGACCATTCAGCCTAGCTAAATTAACGACATGCATGGCAGCAGTGTCATCACACAAACACTCTAACTTATCATCCAACACTGAAGCCCCTCCTACAGAGTACCAAAGTTCTGTAAACTCATGGTATCCCAAAGATTTGACTACACTAACAATTACGAAATAACTTCAAACATCTGGGTCAAACGTAAACCTAGATGTCTCCCCCCCTTCATACTCCAGCTTCCCATCATTAACTAATTTTCCTCCATGGTGAAACACAACCTCAAATTCCTTGTCCATGACGCAGAAACACTATATATAAGTATTTATACACCTATAATGTAATCACATGACGACAAAACATGTATTAAAACGCACTCACACAGAAACAAACCATAAACAAAACGCACTCACACAGAAACACAGAAAAATAACTTTAAACATGGGGGACCAAGGGGACCACAACATCGCAATAAAAATTGGAACACAAGGACGGGACCACAACGCAATATAAATAATCAATACAAAAACAAACTTTTACTCACCTGGCCACTCCACAACTCCCACAACGACGACAAAAGCACACTCTGTCAGAAGAACTTTGGACGAACCATATAAGATCTCTGAACAACTCAGATGAAGCTTCGATTAAACCCTAAATTCCCAAAATGAGACCCCAAATGGTGAAATGGATTGCACTTTTGAGGAACCCTAGCAGAAGAAATTTCTTCCAATTTCTGTAATAAACCCTAATTAGATTACGAAAAATCCCAATCCCAATTTCTCTAATAAACTTTGCTTTTGTTCCATTCCAATTTTAAAACTTCAATTATCCACATGGATATAAGAAACTGACATTTGCCTCCACGTCACACACACTTAACGCCGTCAGCCCCAATTTAACAGAAAGGACCTAATTGATACAATATTTTGAATATTAGGACCCAATTGAGAAAACGAAAAAAAAAAGGGACTAAATTGAGATTCTACGCGAAAATAGGAACTTGGTGAATGATTAAACCTAAATTATATTATAAATAACATAATCATTAGGTATTTTATTTATGTTCTCATTAATTATGCATATAATAATACTTATATGAGAAACTGAATTGAGCTTATGTAAACATAACATCATTCATCTTATGGAGGACGAGTATTCATGAGGACGAGAACAAACGTTTTAAAGTTAAATATTGGAAATGTTCATAGAATTGGAGTTATTGCGACTTTATAAGAATACCAATAATTTCATACTCAAATATTTTAAAAATTATAATATTCTTATTTAAATTTAATAGTTTTATTCTAAATTTAAGCACCTAATAAGAAATTTAAATATTATATTTATTTAAAAAATGAGTTATTAATGAAAAAAAAGTGTTTTTTTCTATTTAAAATAAAATAATGACAACAATAAGGTGATGTGTTATGTTATTTAAAATTAACGTGAGAAATGTGATTCTTTTAAGGAGAGATTTATGTACTTAATTTATCCAATGGACTCCTCTTGAACCCTTCTACGCCCTGAGCGGCTTGTAGACACAAAAAAAAGTTTGAAGAATTGACTATAAAAATGTGAAAAGTTCTCATCAAATTGAAGTAGTTAAATGCCACATGCACATGCAGATAGATGCAGCAGACACAAAACCAAGAAAAATTCTCAGTGGATGTGCAAGTGGTAAATAAATATGTTATCTTAATTTTCATATAATCAAACAATAAACAAAAACTGAGGCTGAAGAAGAAAAGAAAAGAATTCAACCGCAGACACACTTTGATGACCATTTCTTTAAAAGCAACCTATAAATACTCTTCATTTTAGCTTCTCTTTAACATTACTTTCATTCATACATTCTGCCTTTAGCAATGGATATTATCACTCGCCGCTTCCTTCCAATGATTTCAACTTTGGTTCTCATTCTAGTTTCTGTTTCTTCATTGGCTTCAGCGTCTCTCAAAGTGGCTTTCTACGCCTCCACATGTCCATCTGCGGAGGAAATAGTGAGAAGTACTGTAAACAAAGCCATTTCAGAAAACTCAGGCATAGCAGCTGGTCTCATAAGGATGCATTTCCACGATTGCTTTGTCAGGGTAAAATCAATCACTCAATTCTCAACTATTAATCATATTAAAGAACACCCTCATGAATTTCATTTATGCATATTTCTTTAGGGCTGCGATGCTTCCGTGTTGCTAGCATCAACCCCGGGTAACCCAGCAGAAAGAGACCATTTTGCCAACAACCCAAGCTTGCGTGGCTTCGAGGTGATTGAGGACGCCAAGGCCCAGTTGGAGGCTGCATGTCCTCAAACGGTGTCGTGCGCAGACATATTGGCCTTGGCAGCAAGAGACAGTGCTCTTAAAGTGGGTGGCATAAACTACGACGTTCCAACAGGACGCAGAGACGGTCGTGTCTCTGTGGCCGATGAAGCGGCAGAGAATCTTCCTGCACCAACCCTGAGCGCCGATGAGCTTGTGAGTAGGTTTTCACGAAAAGGTTTGTCTGCAGATGAAATGGTGACACTTTCAGGAGCCCATTCCATTGGTTTGTCCCATTGTTCTTCCTTCTCTAAGCGGTTGTACTCTTTCAATGAGACCTTGCCGCGAGACCCATCAATGGAGTCTTCCTACGCTGAAACCTTGAAAACAAAGTGTCCTGCGCCACCTTCCATCTCAGACCCAACTGTGTCATTTGATCCTTCCACTCCCATTCGTTTGGACACCAAATACTACGATGGATTGATCAACCACCGAGGCTTGCTCACATCGGATCAGACGCTGTTCACCTCTCAATCCACCAGGGAAATGGTTCTTAGCAATGCCAACGATGCTGCGAATTGGTCTCATAAGTTTGGCAAGGCAATGGTTCAAATGGGTTCCATAGATGTCCTCACTGCCTCCAACGGTGAGATCAGGAACCATTGCACCTTTGTTAATTAATTCACTCGTTCACACCTGCCACACCAACTCGCTCACTTTCATTTCAATTCTTTTTATACATATTCTTTTTTTTTTTTAATGTTGTTGTTTATTCTTTCTTTCTTTTGATTTTGTAAGAGTTGTGTACATAAATTCAATTGTTATGTTATTTGTTATTAACATTTTTTTTAAGAATCTCTCAACAACCATTTTACAACTGATAAGATATTATCTACTTTGAATCAAACTCTCAAAGATTTATTTTATGTATCATTTCAAAAGATCTTTTATTTTGTATGAAACTTTGTTTATACCCAATCTAAAGAAGTGAGGTATTCTCGTTATTTTTTTTTATAGAAGTATACATGTGTATTTATACAAAGACAGGGCTTAACTAACTTTAAAAGACAATTCTTTAACAGATAAATTAGATTTACAATAACACTCGCCCTCAATTCAAATTATCTAAAAACTTCAACCCCACATGTCTCCAAGTTTTTCAAATTTGCATAGCCTCAAGGACTTAGTAAAGATGTCCGCAATTTTCTTCCTCTGTGCCACAATATACTAGTTCAATCTTATTCTTCATAACTTGATCCCGCAAGAAGAAGTGATAGTTTGTCTTTATATGCTTTCCCATGGCATATTGGATTCTTGGATAAGTCTATGGCAGACTTATTGTCTACTAGTGGTTGAATCGACTTCTTGTAATCCAGTATTAACTCCTCCAACACAGATTCCAACCACAAACATTGGTATGTTGCTTCTGTAGATGATATTATTCTGCCTCACAGGAAGAAAGAGCTACTACACTTTGTTTCTTCGAACACCAAGACACTGGTGCAGTCATATACTTTAACAAGCATCTTATTCTTCCATCATAACATTCTTCCATTCTCTTACATATACAACTCGTTTCCAAGAGATTGATTTTGTGTCTGCAAGGAAGATCAGATGCGTAAGCTCTTCACAATCTATAATTTCATTGTCATTGAACACCTCATGACTAATGAGCATTGTAGACGGAAACTTCACTCGTTGAGATCTCCTATAACACTTATGGACTCAACTGCTGCATCCTCAAGCACACAAGGAATGTGAGATCTTTCCTTACCCTTCCACATCCATTCGTCAGTCTCATCAATCAGCACATGTTTACTGATTATCACATAATTTGTTGTGGGATTGTATAAAATGTATGCACATCTTAACAAATTGTTCTTCATAGTTTGGACATACAATACATCATTCATAAATGTTGTTTTTCCATCCTTATTTCTTATGAAGACCTTCCCAACACTTCTGCAATTATTGTGCTGTTGTCTGCGAATCCATCGCTGCTTTTAACACTAGAATCCAGCTCCACCATCCAGTCTTTATTCCCGGTCACGTGAATAGAACAACCGGTGTCTAAATACCATGTTCTATCACTCCTTCCATCCAGTCTTTTTATACATATTCTTTTTTTTTAATTTTGTTGTTTATTCTTTCTTTCTTTTGATTTTGTAAGAGTTGTGTCCATAAATTCAATTGGGATGTTATATATTTGTTATTAACATTTTTTCCTTTAAGTATTTCCTGAACAACATTTCACAACGTGGGTTTATTTTTTGTTTTCATTAAATTCAATTATTTACAATGATTTTTGAATGGAATATATAAGTACCATGATAAATATGGGTATCTACATATTTTTTATCCCTATCTTTACGTTTATAGAGGAAGAGGTGATAATTACAAGAGAGAATTAAAATTTCACTAATACAAAATAGATTTTTTATAACAATATTTTATATCGGTTCAAATTCACTAAATATAGAAAGTGTTTTAATCGTGTGTGATTAAGATATTTTATTTTTTGAAACATAAGGCAAGTTATTGTGATAGTATTGATCAAATTACTTAGATTTTAAGTTTAAAATGAGGGGTTTTTGATAGTGAAATTTAAAAATAGGTATGAGAATCTTATGGGATCTATTTTGATACTATCATGAGGTAATTTAGAACTTGTTAGGAGTGTTAGATGGTTAAGAAAACTGTGTAGTGAAAAAGGTAGTATATAGGGGTGGTTTTCAAGTGTTTTTGATATAAAAAGAGGATGTTGGGTAGTGAAATGTTGAGGTAAGTGGTTTGCACTCTTTTGGAAAGTTAGAGGTTTGTTATCACACCTATTAGGACGTGTCTAGGTGCTAAAACTAGTCAAATTTGTTATGAAATGGTAAATGACTTCATAGGTAGAGTTTTTGGTCCAATTTAGAGGGTTTAAGGGTTGAAATGGAAAGTATAATAGTTAGGACAAAATCTGGGGTATTGAAGAGTGCTAGCAAGTGTATTTAGACTTGTTTATGCAGGTTGTAAAGTGGTATGAAGGTTTAAAAGTGTAGAATTGAAATTGGGTAGCTTGTAGGAGTGAATTTGGGTTTTAAAGGGTCAAGTTAAGTTACAGTAGTATTTTCAGAGTTTCCTCAAGGTTTGGAGGGTCCTAGAGGCCTTTAGAAGTTGGGGGTAAAGTGCTCAAAGTGAGAAAATTGATTTTTTAGCTTACTGATAGCGTTGAGCGCCCAAGCGCCACTGGCATAGTTGGGCACCATTGCACCAGTTTCAGGGGGGTTCAGGATTCTGAATGCCTGTTTTGGACATTCTTAGGTCGCTTTTGGGGGGTTTTGGACCCTTCCTTGCCTAAGTATGAGTTTAATGTCTTTTAAGATATGATTAATGATGATATTTGTTGGTATTCAATGTGAAAGTAAAGTGACATATGTACATGGTTTCAAAGGTGTTCAAAGTTGTGAAAGTGAGTTCTAAGGTGGAATTCCTATCTTTAGTCTGAATGCAAGGAGCTTGGTCATGAGGATTATTCTGACACTCTAATGGTCAGTCATTCTCACATAGAGAGGATTGACACATGTTGTGAGAATAGTAGGAGGTCTTAGTCTTGAGTTCTTCCAGTATGATCCAAATCGTGGAATATACTAACCTTGTGAGTGTGGTAGGGTGAAATCCATTGGCAATGACTTTGCAAAGCAATAGAAGCTACCACAAGTGCACAACCCGCCATAGCTCGACATTCATTCTAAGTCCAGACAATCCATTCATATTAGTGTCATGCATAAAGTGTTTAATGATGGTATATTGATATGTTCGTTGTATGAAAAATGTTTGGACGAGTTTATATATATCTATCTTTAATTATGAACTAACTTACCCTTTTATTTGTGCTTGTGTTTGTATGTTGTTGTGTTCTCTTTTTTGCTATGATCATCTTGTGAGTGTGAGCAGAGAGAGATTATGTTCCCTTGGAGCAGGTACTTGATGAAGGAGATGTTGTTATTTAGTTTCCTTAGCTTAACTTTGTAAATATTTTTTATTAACCTGATTGTATATAAAGTTTAAATTTTATAGTTGTTTTTGGATGACTGTAAATTTTACTTTATATTTCTGTTAGCAACTGATCTATATTATTAAAAATGTGATGACTATTGTATAATAAATGCTATATTTTAGGATGTTACAAAAAGTGGTTTTTCTGTACCAGTTAAACCTTGAACTAGTATAGAAACTGGCATAGTGACAAAAGTGTAATATTAGAGGAGACTTTCTATATTGGTTAATCACTATAACCGATATAAAACGTTTAATATTCATCTACATCTTTCTTTCATGCTTCAATTTTGCTCTTCTTTATGCTTCTCTATATTACTTCTTCTCGTTCGTTTTTTCCTAATACTCATCTCAACCTTCACAATTTATTAGGTCATCATATATATATATATATATATATATATAACTTTTAGTTTTATAATTATTTTTCTTTTTTTCAAGTAGACATTTTTTTCTCTCTTACTATGAAATCGATTTGCATCTCAAAGATACTTTCTTTCTTATGATAAAATTGATTCGCAATCAAAGATACTTTTCCTTTTATTACAATATTTGTGCATATAGGTTCAAATGATGTATGTCAATTAAATATTTTTTATAACTCACATTTGAATATTTTTACTCATTTTTAATATCTTTATTTATTATTTATTTTTTCACATGAAAATGTTTAACCTTTAATTTAAGTATTCAATAACATAAACTCTCAATTACTTTTCATCTTAATTATACATTTGTTTTCTTTTATGAAATTTCATTTCAATGGTTTGTCAAATTGTTTTCAAGACATACATTTGACCATTTTCTACTTTTTTTTTTAATATTTCTATTTGTTGTTTATTTTATCTTTTGATATTTTTTTTTTTATAATTATGTTTATTTTCTAATTCATTATCATAAGTGTAATTTTACCATTGAAATTGTATTAAAAAAAATTCATTTACTCTAATATAATAATTTGATGTCATTTTCATTAATTTAGGTCTCATGAAATTTTATTTTAATTTGAAATGTATACAATTTAATTCTTTTTTAAATATTTGATATTGAAGAAATGAGAATGCCTCATTGAATATTTAATAATATTATGTTTCTTTTATTGTAATTTTTTATTATTGTTGGAAGTCTCGATCTCTTAAAAATAACATTAATTTATAGTATATAAATAGGTGCAAACTTCACCTTAAAAGTCGCTTTTGTAAGATTAAAATAGATATACATATCTCTGGGTGTAAACTTCAGCTTATAAGTCGGTTTAGTAAGATTAAATTAGATTATATATCTTGGTTGGTGTGAATAGCGTTGGAAGTCCCACATTTCCTTAGATTTAAGAACAATTTATAGTATATAAATGATTGCAAACATCACCTTACAAGTTGATTTTAATTGAAATGTTATTAATTTAAATTTAATTATATTATTTTTTTTATAATATGACATTTTATTTGTTTAAAATAAATAAGAAATATTTAATCTTAGTTTTTTTTTCTTTTAACTCTTTAATATAGTTTTACTTGTAATACATCCTTGCTGTCTTTAAAGAGATCTAATTTGAGATGAAAAAGTTGTCTATGAAGTTAAAAATCTTCTTTCCATTTCATCCTTGTGTGGGCTGGCCCACAGGCCTCCACAGAAGTCAATTGAGAAAGTTCATTTATTTTTTTTATATACATAACAAAACTACATAATTTGATCCTTTTGAACCAAATTGTAATGATTAGAAAGCCGAAGCGTGATGTGAAATCGATTGGGTTGTAAGATTATAGTGTTGACTTCTGCAATTGGCAATGAGAAATTGGGAGTGACTTAGCCACAACAAATGGTAAGTATTAGATTAAAGTCAATTTATCCAACTGAGAAATAAAATATTGAAGGATATCATCCATCTATGGTGTACCAAAAAGTCCTACAATAATTATTGTCTAGGAACATTATTGTCCTTTTCCATATGCTACGTGTTCTACACTCAATCTTATCAATTAGGGTTTTCTGTGATTAGTAAACCACCAAAAACATAAAAGAAAGACAGCCTCAAGAAATACAAAGAATTTAAATTTTTCCGTTGGATTTTTATGCTATTCTTCTATTTTATTATGTTTTAAAATATATTTTAAAACATAACAGAAAGAATGTCTAAATTCGAAATATAAGTTATTGAAAGAAATAGCAATTTTAAAAGCAAACCACAGTAGTTGGTAAAGAAATAAAGGAAAAATAAAATCAAATATAGATCAGAGAGAAAAGGAAAATCTGTATGCAACTATTATTGTCTAGTAAAGAAAAATAGTCACAAGTTCTTTGTTTACCATTATAAACAAGAACTGCAAGCTCTAATGAAGAACATGGCTAAATTCAGGTTTAAGCCCCTCAATGAAGCATACAAAACTTGATTCTTCAATTTATCAATAGAAAGTTATCTAGCAGAAAACAAATTGGCACTGGATAGATAAGCTGCACACATTTTACTGGGTGTTCCGGAGAGAAAAATACTAAATAAGAACAAGAACAAAGTACATGAATTAGACCCATTGCTGCTTTGTTGCTTCCATTCTCTTCAACAAACCATGAATCTCATCTTGCATTCTGCTTTTCATGTTGAAGTAATCATAGTGTGAATTTTGCAACACATTGAGTTCCTCAAATTTCTTCTTCCTCCTTTCCTCTGCCTCATGCAAGCAAAGTTTGCCAAGCCTTTCTGCATACTCCTCTTCCATCTGTGCAGCCTTTGTCTTGATCATCTTCTGGAATCCCTCAGCCTCTCTCCTTGCCTCATCTGCCTTGCTCTGGAACATTCCGGCTTCGGCCTCTTTTATCCGTATGATGCTCTCCAAGCTTTCAAGCCCTCCTCCTTTCCTTAGTAAAGCCTCAAGATGCAGATCAGACTCCTTTTTCTGCTCACTCAAGAGGGAGGTTTTGAGCTCTTTCTGTTGAAGATCGTTTGACCTTGTGAAGCTCATGTCATAAGGATATTTTGGAATTAGAGAAGTGGACTGTGAAAGAGATGATGTTGTGTCTACTGTAAGGTTAGCCTTAGATTTTGGCAAATCCTTTGTGGATGTACCAGAAGCTGGAAAATCTGACATGCCATCAGTGTCTGTTTATCAGAAAAAAAATTTCAGGGTTAGGTATCAAATATCGTCAGTATAATCATAGTCAAATCAAGCAGGCATTTGTTATTAAAAACTAAGAAAGATCTAAGATGAAGCTGAAAAAGTATTCACAATTGTGGAAGGTTGTGGAAGGTGAGACATTTAGTTTGATGGAAAAACAAGACTCAAATGCACATTGAAATATGAATTATAAGATTTAGCTACTTCATCCTTAAAGGGAAGTACATGCATACAACATTCCAACCAACTGAAGCATTTTTTGCTTGATTAAGTGGCCAGTGCCTAATAATGATAAAAAGATTTCATCAACCAAATCTGCAAGCTCATCTAATAAGAACTGAGTGGTCAATTTAACATAATTCATCATTCACCAAAACCAATCACCAGAAGACTAGAAATAATTATTATGTAACAGTAGACACCTAGGTGATGAAAGAACATTCCTTGTTCCTATTTCTGCAACCTATGACAAACAATTGAGTCAACACGAAATGCCCTATTTAGCAGGACCAAATATTTTAGAAAGTACAAAGTCATTCGTAAATCTTCCACTCTCATATGCCATTCCAAAATCTTTAACCAGTTGGTTACACATCAAATGCTGCAGCTTGATCACTGATCTTTTATAGTACTTGACATGGCCTAAGCCTGATTTGATGTTACTGAACATACGGTAGAATCTGAATCTGAATTCTGAAGTAGTTATTTTAATACAGAACATGATGTGGCTATAAAAGTATGAGAAATGGAAAGATAAATCATTTTAAAGGTTAAATGTCTGGTTCTGGCATCACTGTTAAATGTCTGTCATAATTACTATTAAAAAGAAAATCTTTATATATCAGAGCATAATGCTTTTCTCTACCACATCAAATATTTGAATAAAATCAATTTGATTTATTAATTCGTGGAGAATATCATGATATTCATACTTCATGATTCCCATTTAAATGCAGCAGGTGTTTAAATAACACAATTGTTTTGATAAAACACATGAAGAGATAAATTGAATATGAAAAGTAAAGACCAAAGCTCATAGACTTACAGCTGAAAAACTGTATGATAAAGTTGCAGGCATCCGAAGGAGAAACCAGTTTAGCTTGAAGTTTTGACAGCATATCATCCATCTTAAAATGCAATTCCTTCCCTTTGCGATCTTCGCTTCCCTGGAAAATCCTCCTCACACAGTCAAGCTCCTTCATCAATGTTTCTAGGCCCCAATCCTTGGCACAATACACAAAGACCTCTTTAACAAAGCCATACATTTCTGAAGTATGTCCACAGCCAATACAATGAAACTGCATCTCAGAGGTCCCAGAAGGACCCTTCAAGATAGGCCCAGGTTTGATTAGATTCTTCTGAATGGCACAGGTAGCATGACACCAGTGTGAACAAACATCACAACCAACCCAACTACAAGTGTTACTTGCACAATCAAAGCTCATACAAACAGGACACATGCAAGAACTGCAAAACCCCTTATTTCCTGAGCACATCTTGCAGTCACAGTCTTCAACGGGCAGCAAGCTCTTGCAGTTCACATTTCTACATCTCATATACAAGAAAACCTCCACCATCTCCAAGATTTGGAACTTACCAGACAAGAAACTCGCAAGCCCCATCTTGATAGCAGTCAAAATCTCTAGCTGCACTTTATGACACTTGGAAAGAGTCTCTCTGGTGAGGTCAGATCTTCGGCCAAGCCGATTCTGGAGGTTCATCAATTCCCCTTTCTTCTCAGGTGTATCAATGAGACTTTTCAAGTGTTCCTTAATTGAAGTTATGACTTCATCAGTGAACTCCTGAAATTGCAAAGCCATGGTTGGGATAGACTCAGACACAATTTCTCTTAGAATTCTCTCTGATCTAGAAAACTTCATCATTTTCCCACCATCCACACCTTCCAAGCCTCTCAGATTCTCAGAATTCTTTCCCCTGGAGCCCTCAGACTGAGCTTCAAATCTCACTCTTGCAGGCAATTCTGAAGGGAAAAAAGATTGGTTATCCGAGCTAGTAGCCTTATAGTGACTATTCCCTTGCATAAAGGAATAATTGGCCAAAGCAACCCCATCTCCTATTGGCTTGAACCTGCTATGAACTGACCCATTAGTCCCCTCCCCACAATGCCAAATTTGATCATCTTTGCTGTGGGAATACTCAAAATTGTCGGTTGAATTTCGGGTGATTGAGCAACTTGGGTTGTGTGAGAAAGGGTGAGAGTAAGATTGAGACATAGAAGCTGCAGTGTAATCATTTGAACATGAATTGATGGTAGTTGTGGGCCTTGTGGATGGCATACCAGGCTTTGGCTTAACAAGTTGGTCACCATTTTGCAAAGCGTTTGAAGCTGTGAGAGAGAGCGACACATCAGGCAAAGCAAGAGAGAGACTGAGAGTCTCAAGCTTCTGCTTCTTGCTGCCACCACTCCTCTCCCTCTCACACTCTTCACCAATGGATCTCTTCGAAGAATTCTCCCTTGACTCACTCAAACTCAAGAAATCCCTCTCCACCCATTTCTCATCATGATCTTGCTTTTGGTTCCCCACAGCCACCTTCCTCCGGAGACAATCCTGGTCGAAGTATTGCCGCGCACTAAATGCTGTCACCTCTTCCAGAGACGATTTAAACCTTAACTCGTCTTGATCTTGATCTGAATTCCCATAAACCACAACTTCTTTGCCCTTCACCGAGCTTCTGCCGTCAACCTCTCTCTCGACAAGACTCAATTTTCGGTTGTCACAGAGGTAGCTGAGGGTCAACTCTTGCGACCCGGAAGAGACAAATTTTGAGGGTGGTGACTGAAACTCATCAACACCAACCTTCTTCTTCTCCGGATAACTTTGCTTTTTCTCTTGTGGGCGTTCCTTGCCCTGAGAAAAATCACGATGCTGATGCTGCTGCACCTTGCTCCTTGAGTTCTCTCCCTCGGTATCCACGCCATTGGGAACAAGATCTTTGCCTCCAATCATGGCAGAAAGAACGCCAAACAGGAAAACAAAAGACAAAGAAAAGGCAAAGACCCAAATAGAAAGAGAGAGAAGACAAAGAGCAAAACCAAAACTGTGTTCGAGACACAAACAGGGATAGTTCCGAAAAAACAACCGAGAATCGGGGCTGCTTTGTTTTTTTTTTTTTTTTCTGAATCTCGGTTTTGATTCCTCAATCAAAACGAGACAGATAACTCAGCTCTGCAACGCGTGCAGTTTCGGTTTTGAAATGATTAGGAATTTCAAAGACTGCTTTAAATTTTCTGAGCAAGTTGATATATTTTTTGGAATACAGATCAGAAAAATTGTGAATACAGACCAAAATGAGAAATGGTCAGCTTCAATTGCAGAAGCTAATTTACATTTTTAGCCCTTTCAGGAGGATGAAAATGGAATTGCAAGTTACCATGGTGGTCCTGGTTTTGACCATCACTTTACTCTTTTGCTAATACCACTTGACCAAGATGTTTTAGACAAATCCACAAAAATTTAAAAGAAAAATATTTTTTCCCTAAATAAAAATTAACTAATTTTGTAAAAGAAAATCATGTAAATTTTTTAATTTTACATAAATTAATTATAACTTGTTATAAAAATATGATATATATTTATAAAATTATTTATGATTTGTTATTTTAAAACGTTATTTACATATATATATTATCTTAAAAAATATATTTATGAACTAACAATCAAGTAAGAAATTATTAAAGTATAGATATTATAAAAGTTGTAAAGTAATTTTAAGAAAATAGTGTGACTTAATGGAATGTATAAATATAATTTAAGACTTCATGTGAAGATGATATAAAAAAAAAAGAAAAAATAATAAAGGAAACTTTTTATAAACTAAAATAGTTTATTGACAAATGAAAACTAAAATAAGTTAGAATAATTATATAAAAAAAGTTGTATATATGGCATTATTATAGGCAGACTAATTTATTTTCGGTTGAATGTCATTGTTTTTTTTTTTCAAAAAAGAAAAAGTTTGGCTCAATATGTACATATGCATGTTGTGGTCTTTTTTGCAATTTTGCACTGTGTTCATCATTTTCTTGTTCCCTTTCCTTTTCACACCTTTTGTTCAAGTCTTTGGACCAAGTTTTAACGTTCGAATTCCCTCTGCAAAGTGACTCGGTCTTTGAGAGTGTTTTTTGATTCGGTATTTGAGAATTATTTTTTGAGGTCAAAGTCGGTGAAAATGTTCTTCGACCCTCCAATCAAAACGGATTATAATCAGAAGCAGTTTCTTTACGTAGCTTAATTTTACATGTAATTCTATAAGGATAAACTATTTCTTTAGGAAGTTTTAGTTACATAAATTATTTTTTATTATTTTTATTATCGTCGCATTAAATGATAATTACATATTGAATGGGAAAACTGATTATATTGTATTTATCTCTAATAAACTCATGCATATTTTAATAAATTAAACCGAATTAGTGTATAAATTAAAATTAAATTAATTAGTATTTTTATGAATTTTAATAACACATGAAATTGGTTGATTTGATTTGCTATCTGATTTGTCTGATTAAATTTTAGTGGAATAACTAAGATTCACGTATAGTCTTTATTTTGTTCAAATTGTAAAATGATGGTTATAACAGGATATGCCAATGTTATTTCTCGTGGGAAGAAAATACTTAGCGTAAAAATACAACAACATTATCGTCTTAAGATGATTGATGTATAGGACGAAGTTAAGAGTTCTTTAGCTCAAGTGGTGGAGCTTGTGGTAGAGCCTATGATTCAGTCTTTTATGGTGTAACTTGTTGTATGACATGTTGTTCAGTCAGAACCTGAGCCGATGTTGGATAATCATGATAATATTTGTGTTGTGAATTAATCTTCTCTTGTTAAGAATCTTAATGGTGTTGTGCCATTGAAATATGATTCCTTGGTCGGTATGCCTCCTTTGAAGAATTTCACTCTCATTGTCAATAGTTTGCAGGTTTACAACAATTATATTCAACTTATAGTAGTTTAGCGGCAAATCCTAATCCTTTGGCATCTAAATGGGCTAATATATTTGATAAAAGGAAAGATTCTAATAGTGAAGAGGATAATAAACCAGTTCAAACTACAAGGAAACCTAGTAAGGTTAGGCCAAAGTAATACTAAATCATCTAAAAAAACTTCTAAAAATTAAAGGTCTTTTTTGGAAAATGAGAGAATTGATTAATGATAAAAAATTTTAATGTGTTGAGGAATTTTTCATTTTTCTAGTATTTGGAGTTTAAAGACTCGACTAATTTTTGTAAAAGAAATCCATGAGTTTTTCTTTAATAAAATTCATATAATGACAACAATGTCTACCATAAACTTATTTGAAAACTTTATCCAACTTGATTACCTAATAAAGATATAATAAAAATATTATTTATCTAATACTTTATTATAAAAAAATATTCTATTATGTATCAATTTTTAATACATATTGAACATACTATTTTGAAATACTTTAATTAATAAATGCTTATATTTAAAAAATTATTTAATTTGATGATCTATTCAAGTTCACTTAATTATAATTAAATAGTTTATTTGATATACCTATAAGGTTACATAACCAAAGAAATGTATTTTTTTCTTGCAAGTAACACAAGTATCGGATACTGATATCAAAACTAGCAAGATGAGTACTAAAGACCAATTATTGACAACTGACACATCAAAACTCTTTGCAAGTATTTAACATAAGCATGTTAAGCATGGGCGGCTAGTATAATGTATACATTCAAGGTCCCCTTAGCCATAGTAAGACCTAGGAAAAAATGAAATAACTTGAAAGGTGGTGTGTATGCATATCATTAATTAAAATAAAAAAAGATAAGTTATGTAGAGGTGAAGTGTAGCACAAATGGTTATAGCTTTTTGTTGTGGGTTAGAGGTCTTATGTTTGACTCTTGTTGTGTGCATAATCCATATTTTATTTCTTTTATTAATTTATGTCATGGGAATATGTGGTGTGTGTTAATGTTTGTAATATTTGTTGTGTATGTGTATGACAAGATAAATGTGATACTCTTTTTGGTTTGGAGTATTGGTATAAAACTTAGGGATTCGAGCCTTCCATGTTGTCCTCTCTTTTGTGTTATGAGATGTTGGGATGATTCCAGGATGTTGTCTAGTAAATTCCATGATGCATGATTATGTTCTACGTTGGTTATTATTTTCAAATATTATGCAGTTTGTTAAATCTGTCGTGCGCATTTTGTATCATGTTGATCTTCTTTCTACACCTTCTATATTGTCCAGTATTCTCTTTGAAAGTGCATGCTTAGTCCCACGTTGGTTTTCCTTTCGTGTTTATGGTTTAGGAATTTGCATGATGTATATTAATTTCTTTTTGTTTCACGTTGATCATTCTTTGTTGTTGAGTGTGCTGTTCTTTTCTTCCAAATTAGGCTATTATGGTTTGTGACAAGGTGTTCAGGTATGTGTCAAGCTATTTTTCGTTTGATCTATTCTAATTGCTTATGAATCATGTTGTCTAATGATTTGATTGTGTTGTGTGCATTAAGTTATGCTATTTTTCACTGGATACTAAGCTATTTTCACTGAAACTACATTGATTTTCCCTTGGCCATGTTGTTTACATTAAAACTATTTCATTGGTCGTGTCGTTCTATCTTTGTTAAACTATTTTACTTTATTCTAGGTTGTTTAATATGTTTTCATGTTTTTTCTTTGCCAAGTTGTTTTTACATGATTCTGGATTGTCTAATTTGTTGTCATGTTGTCTTATTATTTGCCAAGTTGTTTAAATGTGTGGCCATGATGTTTCAATGCTTTGTCGAGTTGTTTTACTTGAGTTTTGGTTGCTTAATATGTTGCCATGTTGTTTTAAGTGCTTTGTCGAGTTATATTATATGTTGTTGTGTTGTGCTTGAATCATTGCCACGCTAGGTAAGTTGGCCGGGTTAGGGTTGCTTCGTGTCGGGCTGGGTTGCTCAGTGTCGAGATAAGTTTACTTATGTTAATTTGTGCAAGTGTGTGTTAATCTATGCTTGTGTGTGTCGAGCTAGGTTATCTGAGTGACCTGTTTGACTGAGTTGTGTGGGACCTTGATTTCAAGGTTCTGAAACTCGGCTTGTATGTTTTGAAGGTTTTCTAGGAAGTCTTTTTACCATGGTCGAGCTATTTATGATGATTGTCGAGTTGTACATGTTGTTAGTCATGTTGTTTTGTTTTATTGTCGAGTTGTGTGATTGATTGATAGGTTATGTTTGAATATGGCTATGTTGTTAGTTGGATTGTTGTTGTGGTATGGTGATTGTTTATTCAGCGTGAAGCTAGAAGACACGTTTGGTTGTTATGTCTTTTTTGTAACTTGTAAAGTTGGGTTTTGTTGCTTTTCACTTGAGGTTGTGAGGGTTGGGGAAAAGGAGATGTTCGAGTGTTGCACCTTCTCGCTTATGTGAAACAATAGGGATGGGAAGGATGTTTCGCCCATAGGTTTCCAGCTTGTTGCTTAGTATAGTGCACGGTGTGTGGCACATCAAACTTTTTACTCATAAGTTCTTGAGGAGCAAGGGAAATAGATCTTTATTGTCATGACAGGACGACATGAACCGCTTTGCTTTGATAAACAGGTTTGTGTGACGGTATGTTACATTAAAATGACATATTGTTGGTATTACTTGATGGTAATGTGTTTTTGTGTGATGTGAATGTGGTTGACTTCCTATATTGGAGTGTATGTTTTGAGCAATGTGGCTAAGTATGGTTATTGTTTATTATCTTGTGTTGTTTTCTTGTTAGCTCACCCTTCTTTCTTTGTATTTGTGCGATGACCATATAACTTGTGTTGTTATATGAGAGCAAATGATATTACATATGATGTTGGTGATGTCTAGAGTGAGGAGACGTGTGGAGAAACCTTATGGGAGTTTTCAAAATACAATTGAGATAATAACTTATTTTAATTTGTAATTTTTGAATAATATTATGTTTTGGAATTGAAATAATAATTGTTTTCGCATCATTTTAAATTTGATACAATAATTAATAAAGTTTTTTTGTTCTCTATTTGGTGATGGTATCATAGGTTTTATATTTTAAGTTAATGAATGTTTTATAAATTATATGTTACATCTTGAAATGGTTGTTACATTTTGGTATCATTTTTCCTAAAGATGAGTTCTTATTTTTCTTTAGACGAGTTCTTATTTTTCTTTAGACGAGTTCTTTTTTTGCTTGGCTCTTGTTTCTTTTTCCTTTGATGAAGTTTCTATGTTAACTCTCTCACAAAAAAAAAATATTTCTACTACTCCAAAGTCTATATCACAAAATTTCTCACGTTCCTTCCTATGTCTAAGCTATCTTAGTTTAAAAAAAATCCTACAGCACACACCACCTTTGCTCTCACACTTTTACATTAGTTTTTTGTTGTCTATGTTGCACGTTTAGTTTTCTTACCACATTTGTGGTCTTACGTTACAATCTAGTAACTTGGGTGCCTCGTTCGAGGGCTTTAGTACCATGTTCATGGGTGCCTCCTACCACTAGGTCAACATACTCCAACTAAAATATAGCGTAAAAACTAATATATAATCCCTTTTTAATTCTTTTGGTAGCTCTCCCAAATCATAAAAATTAACAATCACTTATATAGTTATTAGATGCATTCACCTTACACCTTTAACTATAGTAAATTCATACAACTTTTATTTATAATTATTCCTAACTTTTCCAAGTCTTACACCACCAAGCTATTTGATTTTTTGATGCACCATACTGAGCTTTAGGGAAGTCTTACCAAGCTATCTGGCTTCTCACTAAGCTATTCAGATGTCTTGCCAACCTGGTGACACAGTACACGTGTCTTGCCGACCTTGCTAGGCTGGGGATGTGGCACACTATTTGTCACTGAGCTATCTTGCCAACCTTGGGACACAATATAAGTGTCTTAAAAGGTGGCACACAGTTTGCCACATAAAAAAAAAAAAAAAAAAAAAAACTAATGACGTTGGTCATAGATGACTAAATGAGTGACTTTCTAAAAGGAGAGGGGTGCATATGAGTCAAAGTTTGGAAGAGTGACGAAAACCAAAAATGCATGAAAGTTTAGGGACCAAAAACATTTAAGCTATATAGTAAGTATGTGAGTATTCCTTACTAGTTGTATTTTATAAGATCCACATGGACTGCAAATGTATGTTTATCATTGGAATAATACTTATCTCAAGTATAATAACAGAGTAGTTAATAATAAAAAAATGATATCCCATTACAAATAATAACCATAATACCAAATTGTTAATATTAGTTATGATAAGTGGATATTATTCCAATAAATATAAATTTAAACTCTTTCATAATGATGAGACTTAATAAATCTTATTAAACTGTGTTTTTTGTATTTCTATTAGATTGAAACATAAGTAAAATAGAATAAGTTAGTATGAAGAAAATTTATAATTTATAAACAAAACAAATGGCCAATGTATAAGAAAACTACTAAAAGGGTCACAATTTTTTTTCTCAATAAAATATGTTATAATTCTTTTATATTTTATCTATACTTATATAAAAGGGATTTTGTATACACACTTTTATATAATTTTATATTTTAATTAATTTTTATTTTAAACTAAAATAACTGTACCATACTATATAAAATGATTACTCTATTTGTATACACATTTTTTTTTCTAATTTCATTTTTTAATTAATTTTTATTTTAAATTAAAATAATTATACTTTTATTTTTATCTTTTAAATGATTGCTAATTTAAATTTATTCTTTTTAAATTAAAATAATTATTATATTATTTTAATAATTATCTATATTTATGTATGAAAGGATTTTTTTTTACATAATTTTCAATTTTACATTTTATATCACCATTATTTTAAACTAAACAATTACATTTTTATTCTCGTTCTATAATAATTGTTAGTTTAAATATAATAACGTTTTAAAGGTTTGATACCAAGTTTGGTTTTTAGTTTTGTTAATTGTGTTTAAAGTGGTTTTTTTATTTTTGAATTGTTCATGATGATCCCATGTTTTGTAAAAATGGTTCAAGTTGGTCGTTCTTGTTGACGACATTAAAAATGCTAACGGCGTAATGTCCACCTTAGTCAATATTGAATGACCTCTTCAGTATGTGGCAAGCTCAAGTGAATTATGTGGCAATTAGGAGTTGTTCACAAAGGAGAAGATGAACTCGCGATTCAGGACTCACGATTTTAGGGGTTCTTAGTGATTAGGGTTCTGAACGAATTGAGGATTTCTGTTTCTTTGTTGTTTTAGGGATTTGATGTGGAGGTTTGGTTTGACGAAGGAGCGCGAGAAGGGATTTCTCGACTTGGACGAAGGTGGTCTACGGTGGTGTTTTGGGTGGCGCTGTGTTTCTGGTTTGCAAGTCGTGTCATGGATGTTTCGAAGTGGAGCTCGCGATGAAGGGAATGATGATGATTTATGGATTTTTCCATGGCTACGCGTGAAGATTGGTGATGGCGGCTCAATGAAAAGAAGACGCGATACATGGTGCTTGCTAAACGCGAAGGTCATGGCCATGATGGAAACAATGGCTGACGACGACACTCGTGGTGGTTTGAAAGTGGACGAAGATTGACGGCTAATGGGTGGAGAAGTTAAGTCCCTACTGTGGAGGTGATGGCACGAGGTTACTGGTGCGATGTTGGACGTTGGTGGTGCAAGGCTGACGACGACAAAGGTGGTGGCCGACGAAGATGGTAGGTGACGGTGGAAAAGGAAGGCAAAGGGAATTAGGGTTTCTCGTGGAAGAGGGTGATGACATGGAAAAATGTGGTGATGTGGCAGCTTGTGGTGATGTGGCAACTTGTGGTCTTTTACAATTAACTAAAGTGAACATTACATCGTTATCGTTTTGAACGCCGTCAGCAAAAATGATCAACTTAAACCATTTTTAGAGACTACTCTGAATAATTCAAAAATAGGAGGACCAATTTGAACACAAGTAACAAAATTAAGGACCATAATTAGTATTAAGCTCTTTTTAAATTAAAATAATCCTTTTATATTTATTCTTTTAAATAGATTGAATTATTTAAATTCAATCTATTTCCACTAATTAATTTAAATTCAATTAATTTTTTAATTAAATTAATTATTAAAAAATATATCTTCTATATTTTTACTAGTGATATTCTAACTCTTTTTTGCAGCACGAGGAAAAAAAGGAAAGGAAAATTTTGTCTGAGAATCTCTTCTATATTGCAAAGGTGATTGATCATTTTCACATACTTTCAACCTCAAATCTTGACAAAAACAACCCGTTGAAAATCGAATCAGTTTCCAAACTGAATTCAAACGTGAAATTTGGCCGAAAGTGTTGAAAAAAGAAATAGTGAAAAAGGAAAGTGATAAGAAAATGACTCAAAATAAGAACAAGAAAAAGATGATCAAAGAAGACTTGGTCCTGTCCATGTTATGTAACAACAAAAGACAACTTCATCCTTACAGAATCGAACCTATTGTTTTGGCCTCCAAGTCAAATCAGACAAATTAGATTATTTTTTTTAATGTGTGATGTTATTTATGTCACCAGTAAATCACCGTGTTACTGTCAGAGACCCTAGGACTAAAATCATATATTTGTGATATTTAATAAAAAATAATGATACTTAAAGAACATCTTTTTCATAACATTTGAACATCATCTGTCATTTTGTGTGATTGGTCTATGGTAGTGTTTATGATTATTATTATTATTGATTGTGGAGTAATTTTGGATCAATCACAGAATGACACGCAAATGATATTCAAATGTTATAAAAAAATGTTGTCTAAGTATCATTATCCTTAAAAACAATTAATTAGTACATCTAAAACATTATTTTAACATATAGAAACAATCAAAGTTTTAGAAAATTAAAAGTATATATTTACTTCATTTTCTACTAGGTTCTCCATGTCACTCGAACATTTTTTTCAATTTTTACTTTTTAATTGTAGATCTCTCTTTAAGATTTTAAATAATATTTTTGTAGATTTTGCAGTGATTTATGCTCGTAATTAGAGTAAATTTAAACTATGAATTTATTTTATTATGGTAGGGATCTAGAAGAGATTATTCTAATTAGTAAGAAAAAGAAAATAAGACCCTAATCTTAATCACAGTGAGTTGAAAGACTAAAAGATTAATCAAGACAAGAAAATGAGTGTCTAATGCATATAGTTTTGATGCTTGTATCGTTTGATATATGAAATCGTCTACTAAATGTGAGGAATTGAAGATATGTAAAATGTGTTGGCCCACAAGCCCAGGATGGAGGAGAGATGTAAAAATAAATTAGGTGGTGTACCAAGAAAAACTGACTCTAAAAGAAAGTATAAAAATGGAAAATAAAAATAATAAAACTGGATTGAGCTCTATATTTTTCTCTTTTGTTTTTTTTTTCTTTTATTTTTTTTAAACAAGGTTTTCTAATTTTCTGATTAATTATTTAATTATTATTTTTTATATTTTTTGAAGAAAATTTTTTATTTCATCCAGTTTTTATTTTCTTTTTCTATTTTAAAATTTTTGAAAATAAATTTTATCCACCAGAGGAAGTTGAGTATTGAGAGTAACTAAAGATGTACATATAGAAGAATAACACCTTAGTTATCCTAAGCTGCATTCAGGTTCAGGATTAGGACCCACTCAAAAGTATATGTAATATAATATAATAACAAAACATATTATATAATAAACAATTATCTATAGCAAGGTTATATAAGAAATAAATATATCTATAAGATAAATAAATTAAAATATGAATAATCTGTATAATTAGTTATTAGGTTTAACTCTCAAAAGAAAATCCCTCATAAAGTCACCATCTGTTACAACTGCAATAGCAATGAGGTGATGAAAATAAGTCATAACTAATATCTACTAAAAAGATTGAAAAAATCATTTAAACAAAGTTAACATGCAAAAATATATTTTTAAGATAGGAAGTTGCTTTGTTTAAAGAAGGTATTAACACTATTCAGTGTTTATAATAAAGAAAAATATTAAAAAAAGTGACTTTTACAAGTTTTTTTAAATAAACAAAATTATTTAATATTAAACTAATAAAATTTTACTATTTTTAAATTATTATCACTTTTCAAAAATCATTTTTTAAATCAATATATGAGTTATATATAGTATACGATGTTCTTTTATGTGGTTCTAGCAAAATAAATTTTAACACTTTCATCTAATTTTAATTTTAATGCAAAACTTTAATGACAAACATTTTAATAACTTCTTTTGTTTTAATTTAAATTTTTCAAAAACTTAAATAATAATTTTTTAGTTTTGTAGATCATTTTAAATCTTGAATTTTGTATATTTTAGGTAATTTGATTTAAGAAAACAGTTTTGTTTGTTGAATGAATGAATGGAAAGAGAATGTCGGCATCAACCAAATATAATTTTCACTATTGTTTGGATGTCAACAACATGTGATGCTGCCATTATATATGTTTCGTGGTGCTCCTTCTGTACCACAAATAAAGGAAATGCTTTTCCAACACTTCTTTTTTTGTACAATATCTTTCTTTAGTCATAGTGTTTGTGATTCTGAAGACAAATTTATCTCTATCAAACAAAAGTTTTAGATATATTTTTCTAAAGATTGTAGAATCCTTAAATATCTAAAAATTTGAATTTTTTAATTAAGATTTTTTTAAAATTTTTTTATTATATCACATGTCTAAAATATTTTTTATTTTTTCTTGTAAATATTTTATCATTTGATTTTTCTATAATTGAGATTACGTGATGCTGTCTTTTTATTCTTAGTTCATTCATTAACTTGTTCATTTTTCTTTTATTTTTTAATTTATGGTCCATTTGAATTAAATATGTTTTTATTCTTAAATGATTATATATTTAGTTTTGTTTTTAATCTTCTTCTAAACTTTGTTTTATTTAGGTCTTTCTCTTAAAAAGTCATGAATTTAATTATTCATAAGGTGTATCTAGATAATTTCGTAAGGTGTATTGAGAACTTAACTAGCTTAGTGAATAGTTTAGATAGCTCAAGTAGCACATTACCAAACACTCTAAACTTCCAACCAACCTATATGAGTTTTCCATACACTTTATTGGACTATCCTAATGCCGTATTGGGTTATGCACATATCTTGTTGACTTAGAAAATAGTATATGTGTCTTATCGACCTTATCGAACTAGGAATGTGGCACAATATTTGCCATTGAGTTGTCTTGCCGACTTTACTAGGCTGGGGATGTGGCACAACGTTTTTCATTGAATAATTTTGTCAACCTATATCACAATACACATGTCTTAAATGGATTTGGAATGTGACATACCGTTTATTACATCAGAAAAAAAAATTAATGGTATTGATCACGTATAACTAAATTGGTGACTTTTTAAAAGAAAAAATGATGAAAATAGAATATAGTTTAGAAGAGAGAAAAAAATGTAATGGTTTAAAAAAAAAACACATTTAACATAATACACTTTTTTTTTCCTAAAAAGAGTTATCCTTAAGATACACCTTATACTTTTTTTTTTCTATAAATATGTCATTTAGGGTCCATGAAATATTTTCTATGACAAAAGTTTCAAATGCCTACTCAATTGTTTTGTTGGTCAAGAGCCTAGTGGGTAGCATGCATATCCTTTCAGCTAAAAAAAGAAGAGAGAAATGGTGTGTTACATATGACAACTTGATGGTTTGGTCATTTTTAATTTTTATCAAATGCATTTTCTACGATAAAATAATGTTTTCAATTTGTTCTTTCAACCAATGATTATTTGACAAAAATGATGTGATCTGCTATGAGACTTTGTTTTCTTGAATTATTTTTTAAAATTAAAATCAGTGTTGACTGCCTTTGTTTTTAAAATATTTTTTTTGGTCTACACATTTGAAAAATGAATTTTAGTTGTCATCCGTACTTACATATGTTGCAAACTGTGCCATGATTCTATAAAATATGTCTTTAAAGCTATATTTTTTTGTTATTTTTGAAAGGTTTCGTCGTCCCTTATGCAACTTTCTAAAATCCAGCATTATCCAACTCAACTTCAATAAAAATCAAATATATTAAAGGACAGTTTCATGCATTGAGATTCATTATTCTTGCCTCTCATACACCGAAAAGTTTGTAAGCTTTAATGTTCTAAAAAATTATCATAGTTTTTGAGTAAATCCGATGAAGCATTTCTCCTCTGACCTACCAAAGAAACATTGAAATCAAATAGACTTTATGCCAACAATACGGTAACTGCATAACCATGGTTCAAGCAAAAAGGTACAAATGAAAGACATGTTTTTCCAAAACTAAATTCTGAACAGAAATACAAACACAAATTGACATTTGAAGTAGCTACAACTACATCAACAACAGTGCAAAGAAAAAGCTTGACAATGGAAATTGAAATAAGCTAAAATAAGCCATTGGAAATGCAGGTCTCACTGTACAGTAGTACAATTACCATAAATTCTCTAGTCTGAAGAGAATGGAACTAAACATGAAAAAGCTTAAAAAGCTTTACAGTGAGAACATCATGAGGAGGCTTGTACAGACATGTTTGTGCACACCACAAAACAAGTGTTTGGATTCAATGAGGATGAAAAATCTCAGAGCCTCAGAGTGAGATCAGGAGTTGCAGATGTTTGTGCCGGAGGTGCAGTTGCTACAAACCTAGTACTTGAATTGAAAGCATGTGCATCATGCCTCAGATTAACACCAAAACCACCTCTTCCTTCTGTCTTTCTGAAGCTGCCAGGCCAAAACAGACCAACATCATCATCTTCCACGAAGATCGGTGTCCGAAAATAGTCTTTTTCGAATTTTGCACCAGCTCCTATTTCAGGAACCCTCAGTGACTGCACTTGTTCTTGGTGCATTGCAGCATGAGCTTCAACGCCAAGTGACCGATAAGCAGAACCATGCAGAGGCAGAGATGCTAAGCTTGTGTACCTTTCAGTGAGAATCCCCATTCTCAATGCACGCTTTGCCATTGTCCTCTCCCTTTTGTGAGCATTCTGATGTCCACCTAATGCCTGCGAGCTGAAGAATTTCCTCCGGCAATAGTTACAGGAGAAAACTCTGGGAATTGCTAGTGCTGAGGGATGAGTTTCACCTCCTACTTCACTGTTGGTGTGACTTTCACCTTTGAACTCTTCATCACTGTGATTGAATTTGAGGGTCAAGTCAAGGGACAGAGAACCTGAATCAGGATCAGTCTTTGTGAGACAGGAGGAGCTGGTGTTGTCCAAAAAATCTTGTGGTGTTTCTTGCAGAAATTCATTTGATCCAACTTGGCTGCAGATTTTGAAATCTTCTTCAGGTTCCAGGTTCAAGTTTGGCGTCATCATCATCATCATCATCATCTGTTATGAGCTAACTTCTTTCACTGCAAGCAATTGCAATGAATCGAATAGACTTTTGCTTCAGTCAGCTTACCATCTGCATTGATGATGAAGCACATCATTTGTTATGACAAAGTAAAAACTGAGAACATACAAAACTCTGGTGTTAATGCAAGTCATACAAACAAAGAAAGCATGGCTGAGAAACTCTTTCACATATAAGAAAACATGCAACCTGTTACAGAAAGTAAATCAGAAATAAACTTTGCAGAAAAAGCATAAAGACTTAGTGAGAATCTCCTTCCATAAGATAATATTCAAAAAGCAAAATATATAAGAACTTGACAAATGTGAGCTCCATTTCCTTTTACTGAAAGTGTAATCACAGATCAAAATCTTAAGAACAAGTCACAACTGCAAAATAAATTTCATCTAGATGCTGGTTCATTTGATGAAATTTAAAAATAATGCATGCAGATTTTCTGATAGAGAAACTGTCTCATTTTTCTTTTCTTTAGACTGAGAAGTGATACACTGCAAAGGAGAAAAACATCAGAACAGAAAAATGGCATCAAAAAAAGTTCACTTACCTTTGCTCCCGTAATACCTATATCTCAAAGCTGTTAAATTAATGTCTGGAAACTATTATGTTTAAGTATTATTTAAATAACAGTTCATGCAAACACCAAAACAAATTTTCCAGTTTAGCCATGCAGGGTATAAACATGTACTAAAAGGAGGAGAGTCACAAAGTAAAGATGAAAGAATAATAAAATATGTAAAAAAAAAGGAGTAATCAGAAGGGATATTAGTGAAAAGAAGTAGAGAAGATAAAAAAGTAAATATAAAAACTTTTTTTTTTCTCTTGTAGCTGACTCAAATCTTCTGTGACAAAGGTTTGATGTCTTGTTTGCTAGACCAGCTCTCAGCAAGTTAAAACAGTGCTCTTATAACAGATGCAGATTGTGTCACAATGGATGACATGCATGCATATTTCATGAGCTTCCAATATGACTGTGTTCCTTTGTCCAAATGTATTTCAAGCACATTTTTATAAACATACAAGAAGCACTTAAGTTTCAATCACTGAAAAGAAATTAACAGAGTTGACATCATAGAGTATGAGTGAAAACATAGATATATAGATGGCAAATCTTGATTGTTGTCTTCGGTGACTAGCAAGATTTTCATCATTTTTCAGTACCCTTATGTGCCATAATTGATTTTCACCCATCAACATTAAAACACACTATTGGACACATCTGAAATACACCCACCAGCCTTAGGCATTATTACAGCCCTAAAGTATACGTTATACACTTTTTTGGGATAAAGGATAAAATGGAAAAAAGTACCACATTTCAGCCAACAAATATTGGAACCGAAAACCAAAAGCTATCTGAAGATGTCAACCAACAGATTCCCACATTACTCGAAAATCTTTCTCATAAAAAACATTTTTTGCAATGGACCAAACCACCCAAGGCTTCTTCAAAACAATAAAATGAAACAGAAAGTTGAAAAATTGCACAAGCTGAATGGAATGAAGATAAATACCCCCACCCCAGCTCAATCCACCAAGTTTGTGGTTGAGTCTAGGAAAACAAACTTTGAGAGAAACTGAAATTAATATTTCCCCATTAGATCTAATTTTTACAGTAAAATAGCAGGCACAATGCATCCTGTGATGAAAATTTAAAAGAAAACAGAGGTGAACACAGATTCCTGAAATGAACAGGCAAAAGTTTATACTTGCACAAGGTAGAGAGAGCCTTCAGTGAACAGCGCAACACCAGAGAATCAAAACCAGACCCCAGAAAAAGTGATAAAACAGTTATTAAAGCGGGACAAGGCTTAAAAATGCATGTAAGAAATAGAAGAAAGGGTGAAAGGAAATGCAAGTGGAAAGAGGCACTTACATAGTACTGTACTATAAAAGAAAAGGGAGAGAATCTGTAGTGAGAAGCTACTTTGGACTTTGGAGAATATGAACTATACAAGAGGGGGGGCGCAGGTATATATATTATACTATTGTTGGGACTATTTTTTTAAAAAATTAACCACTATGAAGTGGTGAAGAGAGACAAACCAAAAGGAGATAAGATTACAGAGAGAGAGGAGAGTAAAAATTATGGAAAAGCTGATGAGGAAAGAGAAATGAGCATGATGAAGGGAAGTCAGAGAAGTCAGATAACATGCATAAACACTAGAACCACTTCTTTTGTCCAATTTTGAAGTTGCTATGTGCAGCTCCATTTTTCTGTGCTTTTAGGTCTTAATTAAGAATGACTGATACCAAAAATATGGACAACCAGAAAGACAAGGGAAATTAATTTGGGTGCTTTGTGTGATACCCCACACAACCAACCAACACAACAAGACATGGCCATATCATATCATAATATAGTGTGCTTCTTCGGCTTCCACTAAGAAAATAAAGGAACGGTCCATTATATTCAATAATAATAGTAACAACACAGCATTTCAGTTCCCTTAGGCCACATAATAATAATAATAATATACTATTAAATTTTCTATTGTTTATGTAGTTGGAACATCTTTCTCCATGTTATCATTAACCTACTCAGATATGTTACATGATGGACCCCATTACTCCTTTTACCTCTTTTCTTTTCATCACACTCACTCTATTAATTCATGTGCAATTCTTTTTCAATCACTTGTTTTGGGTTTATAACAATTTCAACTAATTTCTGCAGAACTGTCTGCTGTAAAAAAGTACATGCAGAGTACAGAAACTTTTTTTTATGCAGAATGCAGAAACTTTTTTTTCCAATATTTGACAGAATGCAGAAAATTTTAATTCGGTGGTTAGAATGAAAACAACATTCTGAATCTGTCATATTTGAAAATTTTTACTGGTTGATATAATAATTTTACATTTTACATTAACTGTTGTAGACTATGAGAGAATCTATACTCTATTTTCACAAAGATGAAGTGATTTTGGAGAAAGAAAGTGTGATAAGTAGTATGCATGTTGAACGTTAATGTGCACAATAAAAGAGACACGCCTGTTCTCCTGCAGAGGAGTGACACAAATTGGTGAACAGTAAACAACTTTTAGGGTTTGTCGTTTTGGTAATGTTTTTTTTTTTTTTTTTTTTTATGTCTAATCTAAAGTACAGATTCAATTGACTTGCACAGTTAGAAAAAACCTCAGTCGAATCAACACTGATGATGTGTTGGGATTACAAATTGGTGAACCTATTATATGGTTTTCTTTTACTTTTTTACATGTACTTGTTATTTTCAGCTTTCTGTAATTTATTTCTAATTAAGTTATATCTTAAGATGGAATAAAACTAAAAACATTGAAGAAGTTTGGTATAACAAAATAGGAGGGTTTTAGCTCTTGAATATGAATAAATATCCTTTCTATGTTGAACTTAACACACTTAAAAATATTCAATAAAAAATGTAATTTTAATTAAAATATTTTTAATGGACCAAATTGCCTTTGACTCGCTTGATCCTAACATTCGTTTAATTAACATTCTAATCCGTATTTGAACTTGCATAAATTATTTTAATCTATATTATTTTGTATGTTACATTTTTTTTGTCTTTAATAATCTTGTTTTCTAAATAACCCATATTACTTAATCTCTTTCTTTTCATTAATTATATATAAACATATGGGTATTCACAGAAATAATTTATCTAAAAATAAGACACAAGTTTAATTAACTCACACAAAAAAATTAACATTATTTTTAATACAAAATTTTAAAACAATAAATTTATTAGTTTCGTTCAACTTTTTTTTATCGTTACATATATAATATAAGATTCAAACCAAATAGATTATATTATTTTGATATTGTGTTTTATTTGATGTACACATTCTATTTTCCTCTAAGAACTATCATTTTTATTCATCACACATAATCTTAATTATTTATGCTGTCCAAAGCGTTTAAATCCTCTAATAATACAGTCAAAAATCACCTACACTTATTATGTATTTATCACTAGTTCTTTTCTCTGTTATGTGAAAAGAAAAGATCTGATGAAACCACTACAATCCTTTCCTTTTTCTGCACAAACTGCAATCTTAACCCTGTTGGACCACCAAACAGATACGAGGCTTTGAAAAAGCAAACAACTTTAGCACTTGTTTTCTTTTCAAGATACAAGGATTAAGAGAGGAAAGGGACCAATTTATAAAGACAAAAGGAAGGACCACAATCTAGTTGCTGCATTTAGTTCATGTTACACATCCCCAGATGTTTTTCTAACACAGTAATGGGGATTTTGATAGAGTAAATGCATAACAATTTACTTTTTCAAAAAAAAAAAAACATTGTTTTAATCCTTGAATAAGCACACTGTATAAATCATGCAACAGATTTCATGTGTACTTGGTATATCTCATCACCTTTCACACTTATTAACTCCGTTTTGCAGAACTCTTTGTATGATATGATGAGTTTGCATGTTTTGTCCTTATTGAAGGTCACTATCACTCACCAAAAGTCTTTTTCACCACTTAGAATCCTTCAAACCCTTACAAACAAAACTGGTTAAAAAGTTATAAAATAGGTTATGGCAAATACTTAACCACTAATCTCTAGCTCTAAACATTGATTATGATAGTTCTTGGCTAATGTATATATAATTTCGTATATGGTTGTATAGAAAATTTTAAAACCCTAATCAAACAAAAGAAAAAGTATTCAAGATGGTTGTTAAACTAAACTAGTTTATTGTTTTCCTTTTTGATTTGCTTTTGCATTAATAAGTTATAAAGTGCCCTTTTTAAACACACACCTTTTTTATTTTGATAGACAATGAACAATTTTTTTTAGCTTTTGTGATGATACTTCTTACACGTACAAATTATTATGACCTTAAGATAGTGATCGAATTCTGAGAGATATTTTACTTTGGCCTTTAGTGCCTACTTGTGATCTTTGTTTATGTTGAAAAAAGAGAGAAAGAAATTGTTTTTTTTAACCATATCTTTTTCAAAATGATGCAAAACTAATAATTAAATAAGAGGAGTTTATTGTGTTTTTATGTGTGGCTCAAATAGTCATCTTATTGAAGAATATTTTAAATGTAAAGTTTTGAATATCATGGTTAAAGACTCAAACCGTCATTTTACTATTAAATATTATCATTCTTTTTAAAGCATTATATAAAATTTAAATGATGTTGAAAGTCCTATAACAACTAAAGATAAGGTCAATTTATAATATATAAATGAGTGTAAATCTCATTTTATAAGCTGGTTTTGTAGGATTAAGTTAAGTTTAAAGTTTATTTGTTATTTGTTGGACATATTGTTCCACCAACTATCGAATCGTTACTATTTTATGATATTGAATTATACTTAAAGTTCACTTCTTAACAAATAAGGTTTAGAATGAGTTAGAACACACATGAAGTGTATTTTTAAAATGAAAACATTAATCTATTTTCAATTTGGTCATCTAACTCACCATGTTGTGATATAAAAAAAGAAGAAAAATACAATAACTTTCTATTACTAGATTTGTGAAAAAACTAGGATTCATAATGGATAATGTATATTCATGAAAGTTGACTATGTCTTAATAATGTCGTGTTCAGCATGGTCCTGTGCATCTATATATCATCGGTCAGATATAATTTATTTGTCATTATATTAAATCGGTGGAAATTTTATATAACCTTGGACCATGTAACAGTTAGATGGCAGCATGTCGATATGCATGTTATCTTTGGTCATTTCTATGGAAGATACAACCATTTATAGGAAAAAGACTTCGCTTTAGTTTTGGATTATACATCTAAGTTATAATTTGAGATCGCTCTGCTGCATAACAGTAAACTTTGGAAAATGTGAATATTCCAAATATTGAAAAAATCATTTTCGAAAGAAGATAGGAATGAGAAACAACAGCGATCGTTTTGGTGATTTAAATAAAAAAAGTTATGAATCTAAATACTTATGATAATAGATTAGGTGATTTGAATTGACTATTTAATTCTTTTTCAAATTTTGTTTTTTACTTAATATCTTTCAAAGTCAGTCAGTAAAAGTAAATAAGTTTTAAAGACTAAGTAAAGACAGTAATAAAAGGTAAATTTAAAATTAAATAATAATTTATTCAAAATTAATTAATTGGAAAATATAAGAGATAAAAAAATATAATTAAAATATTGCAAGAAAATAAGTATTAAGTGACCACTATAAATAACAATTAACATTCAAGAAACAAAAACTAATGTTTCTGGCTGAAACATTGTTGTATATTCTGGCTACCTCAATCTATATACATAGACTATAATTGATATAAATCTAGAATTTTTTTATTTGTCCCAAAGCTAAATAGGAAACAATGAATTAGTTTGTTAGAATTATACATAAAAATTGAGTTCTCACTTAATCAGCAGCGATATTACAAAAGAAATCTATTAATTATTATTATTAAATGACTATAATTATTTTAGAATATATGCACAAGAATGTACTATATCTGTGACATAATGCTTAATAAAAATATTTATATAAAAATAATATTATATTTTCAGTCAATCATTTAAGTATTACTTTTAATTCCAACTGAAACTAAAAATATTAAAAGAAATAATATTTTAATCACATTAGTTTAGAATAAAAGAAATATGTGTCTTGACTAATAATATATTAATTTATTTTGGAAGAAATTAATCTTAAAAACACTTTTTTTTTTCAATTTTTTTAGATGATATAATTCAATAAGTTTGACCTTTGCATATACGCCAATAACTCTTTATAGTTTACTCTCGTTGGTCACACGTTTCAAGAACAAACAGTGAAACGTGTAGTTATTGCTTCAAGAAATCGATAATTTCCAGAGTTAAAGATATAGATGAGAAGTATGAAATAAAGATGTATTAAAGTAAAAGGTGACAGTGCTGCCGAGTGAAACAAAAATAACCTAAATGTTTGTGAAGACGATGAATGGCGCAGTTAACATTTTCTTCAGTATCAGAAGAAATCCAAAGTGTGGCACAGCTTTCATGCAACTGCATGCATGAATGCTTCAACGTCACGATCATCTCTAGTTTTAAGAAATGCTCAGTGTGTAGATCAGATAATAATTTTTTGGACATTTCGATAAAAGTAAATGATGAAATCAGGGAGGATAGAGTTATTTTTATTAAAGCAAACACTGCTACTTTTTTTTCTTTCATTTTTATTTAGTTCTATATTTAATTTCTAATGAAAAATTAGCTTCTTCTTCTTTGTCTTATTGACTGACAGTGTATATTAGCAGCATCTACAAGATGGGAAGTTAGAGTGAAAGAGTTACTAAAAGTTGAAAAATATTAACATAATTTTGGATGACTCTTTCTTAATATATTTATGTACTGACTTAAAAGTAACCTACTTCTTTCATTTCAATGCTAAATATATAAATGAAAAAACTCATTAAGTTAAAGTTATATATAAACTTGTATTTTTAAGAATAATCTGATCTAAAAATTATATATCTTGGGTTTTGTTTTTTTTAATATTATCACTAAAAATATTTTTTTTATTAAGTTAAATATAAGTGTAGTTCTCAAATTTTAAAAAAAAAATAGATATAGTCATTTTATTAGTGTTAAATTTTTTTTTCATGTGTTAAACTACTTTCCACTTTTAAATTGGCATTCAAACTGAAACTATCAAACAGTATAATAAATTCAAACGCAAGATTGAATTATTAATATATAATTTTATTTTTAAAATAGTTAGCTTAGAATAATTATATTTATTCAATTTTTATGTTTGAATGTTAAATTGTATCAAAGCTTAGGAGAGACAATTAATATTGTGTCAAACTTTAGAGACTAAAAAAATATTTAGTCCTTCTTCATTTAACACACAAGAATAATGTCTTCTCATCATATGAAACTCTTGATGAAAAACATGTACTCACTACTATGTAGGGATGACAATGAATCAAGACGAGGACATTTGTTTGGTTTCTTGGTGTCAAGAAACCTAGATACTATCTAAGAATAAATAATCATAACAAGTTTACGAATTCTCATAATGAAGTTTTATTGAATGGAAAAACCATGAAAGCAATCAACAACAGTCAAGGGAAAACATTCCCTTACACAAGACAATTCCTATTTTTGAAATAAACACTCAACAACAAACAAAATACACACTCACTTCCTTAAAAGACATAAATAAGACATAACTAACATAGGAAACTGTCAATAGCCACACAAAAAACTACCCCTAACTACAATGAAACTCCTTCTAACTCCCCCAACCACAACTTACTAACTGTCATGTTTATTTTTTCTAACATAAACCTTCCAAGACCTATCACTACTGCTAAGGGGATGAACAACCTTGTCCTCAAGGTTGAGATCAGGAAATTGATCTCTAATAAGTGCTTCTTCCTCCCAAGTTACGTTGTCAGGACCCCCTTCCTTCCATTTAATAAGTACTTAACATTGAGGCCTTGCAAATCTACGATTTAAAACCTTGAGAGGGACACAACTTGGCTCATTGTACTATAGCTCACCCGAAAATTCTTGTTGTATTGTCAAATGGTGATTCCCCACCGCGGGCTTAAGTTGGGAAACATGAAAAACTGGATGTATCCTTGCAGATTCTAGCAATTGCAAATGGAAAGCGACCTGGCCAACCTGCTTTAAGACTAGAAAAGGCCCGTAATACCTGAGTACAAGTTTAGGATGTAATCTGGCCGGCATAAACAATTGTCTGTAAGGATGAATATTAAAAAATACGCAATCTCCCATCTGAATTTTGGTTGGTCGCCTTTTCTTATTAGCAAATTTTCAACATCTAATATTGGGCTCGACCAAGGTGAAATTTCAGTTCCTTAAGTGCCTCATCCCTGTCCATAAGGTCTTGTGCTACTGCTTCAATTGATGTTTCACCGGGAACAAAATGGGATATGGTAGGAGGTGGACGACCATAAACAATTTCAAAAGGTGTACACTTGGCTGATGCCTGAAAACTGGTATTGTACCAATATTCAGCCCATGAAAGAAAGAAATTCCAAGTCTTTGGTTGTTCATAAATGAAGCATCTTAAATATGTTTCCAAAGTTCTATTTAAAACTTCAGTTTGGCCATCCGATTCAGAATGGTAAGATGTACTCATCAATAATCGAGTACCTTGAAGATGAAACAATTCCTTCCAAAATAAACTCATAAAAGTAGGATCTCGGTCACTCAATGGAAGAAGGAATGCCATGTAGTCGCACCACCTCTCTAACAAACATTGTAGCCAATGATCTGGTTTAATAAGGATGTTTTAAGGAAATAAAATGGACATACTAAATCTGTCAACCACCACCAAAACCGCATCATACCCATTTGATTTGAGTAATCCCAAAATGAAGTCTATACGGATGTCATCCCAAATGGCCTACGGAATGGGCAATGGTTGTAATAAACCCTGGGGTGAAGAAGCCAAATATTTGTGTTGTTGACACACCAAACAAGAAGCTACAAATTTTGTGACACACCCTTCTTCATGCCCATCCAATATAGAGTTTGAGCCAATTTCCTATAGGTTTTAAAAACTCTAGAATGTCCCTCAGTTTGTGTAACATGAAACTCTACAATTAACTTTTAAACCCAAGCTGATTTGCCGAAAGAACCATCCTTCCCTTGTAGTGCAGCCTATCATGCTCCATTGTGAAATTAGGGTGTGGGTCAAGGTTTTCCTCCAAATCACTAATGATCTTTTGAAGTACAAGATCTCATTGTACTTCCCCCATTATCTCTTGAAAATCTTGCCAAAAAGGTCTAGAAATGCCTTTTAATTCTAATTTTCCAGTTTCTGGTTCATCCAATTTTCGTGACAATGCATCAGCCACCTTGTTAGTGACACCAAATCTGTATTCAATCTCAAACTCATAGCCCAAAAGCTTGGCCAACAATTTTTTTTTGATTTTGAGTGGTTATATGTTGTTCCAACAAGTACCTTAAACTTCTTTGATCTATATGCACCACAAATTTTTGCCCCAACAAATAAGGTCTCCAATGTTGAATAGAAAGAACCAAAGTCATCAACTCCTTCTCATATATAGATTTGGATAAGGAAGAATCATTTAAGGCTTTGCTAAGATAGGCAATAGGCCTTCTATTCTGTGATAAAACTGCCCCAATACCACTTCTAGATGCGTCACAATCCACATGGAAAATCTGTGAGAAATCAAGTAGTGCCAACAACGGTCCTGATGTGAGAGCAATTTTAAGAGTTTGCACGACTGCTTTGCGGTTGGAAGTCCATTCAAATTTCCCCTTTCAGAACAGATCTGTCATAATCCACCTATAATACCATGTTAGCTCTACGAATCCCCTAAAAGCTTTGATATTATGCGGTTCAAGCCATTCCTTCACAGCATCAACCTTCTCTAGATCCATCATCAATCCTTTTCTAGAAATAACATGTCCCAAATATCTAATTTGTTGCCTGCCAAAGTCACATGTCTTCTTATTGGCATACAATAGTTATTGCCTCAATGTTTGAAGAACATGCTTTAGATGGTCCCTATGCATCCCCCCATGAATTGTTATAAATTAAAGGTTTAATTAATTTCTTTGTCGATAGCTTCGCTGTAGTATGTTATGTTGGTTCTACTTTTTAAAAAAATTTTAATTTGTCCACACTTGGTATAATTTTCCTCAATCAAGTCCCTTCCGTTAAATATTAACAAACGGAGTTAACTTGTTTCATGATGTGGCAAAAAATATGCTAATGTGGCAAAACCAATTTTTAAAGATTTACAGATGTTTCAATGTAATGTATTGTGGTTACATTGACGAAGTGTGCTTCCCTCTTTGGTAGTTGGATGAGGAAGTGTTCTTTCATTGGGATTTCATTGAATCAATGTTGTTCGTCTTGCAATGACAAAAGCCCTAAAAAAACAATTTGAAACGAGTCCTGCATCCCAATTCACAAAACTCAAATAACAAAACAGAAATGCCCAAAATTAGAGAACAATTAAAACCTTAACTCACATAATCAAGAACCCCAAATTCCTAATTTCAGAAAACCCACATCTGAAACGCTAATTAAAATGCAAAACCCCAAAAACATGAATCCAATTTAAATCCAAAAAAGAGAGGAAGAAATGGTTCTCCCCAAGGCCGAATCAAAATACAACAAAGAAACCCTAAATCAAATGTGAAGCCTCTCTCATCCTGTGAAACTTGAGGCAAAACCAAAAATAAAAGAGGAAAGAAGAAACTACATCTCCTTTCTGTGAAACAGACCAGAAACGAAAGAAGGAAAGGAGTTTTTCTCCCTGCGAAAAGCGAACCAGGACAGGGAGAAGGAGGTCCCCTGCGAAGTCGAACAGAGGACAGAAAGAAGATGAGTGTTTTGCGTGAAAAAAGCCCTACCTAGCTCACACCTTCACCGCGTCGTCGTCTTCTTCGACAACCAAGGTTGCAAGCTCTCTAGTTAGCGCCACACCGCGAGACGAAGGATACCCACTGTTGGGTTGGTCCGCGAGGAAGGAAAGCAAAAGAATTGGGAAAACTTCTCTGATTAGGGTTTTTAAGTTGGAAATCTCTATTTAGGAAATTTAATTAAAGAAAAACTGACTTGGACATTAATTAGGGTTTAGAAAAGAATATTTAATAAAATAACCCTAATTACATGTCGCAATTAATATCCCAAGACAATGCTACGTTAGCATACTCTTTTGCCACATCACGAAATAGTTAATTCCGTTTGTTGATATTTAACGGAAGGGACTTGATTGAGACAAATTATACCAGGTGTGGACGAAATTGAAACTTTTTTAAAAGGTAAGACCAACTTGACACACTGCAGCAAAATCAAGGACAAAGAAAGTAATTAAACCTAACTTAAAATATCATCAAAGAAAACTAGCACACATGTCCTCAAGAACTGCCTTAATATCGTGTTCATCAAACATTGAAAAGTAGTAGGAGCGTTAGATAATCCAAAAGGCATCACCAAGAATTCATAATGCCCTTGATGAGTACGAAAAATAGTTTTTGGAATATCTTTCTCCTCCATTCTGATTTGGTGGTATCCAACCTTCAATTCTACTATAGAGAAATAAGTAGCCTCATTTAATTCATCCAACAACTCAATAACTGGAATAGGGAATTTATCTGGAATGGTGACCTTATTCAATGGCCTATAATCTATACAAAACCTCCAACTTTCATCTTTTTTCTTCATTAAGATAACAAGGCTTGAATATGGATTGTTACTTGGCCTTATGATTCCAAAAGTTAGCATTTTTGATACCTGTTTTTCAATCTCTGTTTTCAGCAAATGAGGATATTGATAGGGCCTCTTATTCACAGGATTCACACGTACTTTGATATGGATTTGATGGTTCAATTGTCGATTAGGAGGTAATCCCTTTGGTTCTTGGAAAATATCCTCAAAATCTTCCAAAATTTCCTTCAACTCTGCTTGTTATTCTAAGTACAATTTTTCACCTTCATCCATCCTCTCCTCCAATTATGCACAGTCCATGTTCCATACCAAAGAAACCACTTCAATCTCAATTTCTTTCAATAATGCCTCTGGTGTAATAACTCTTTTCGTTAGAGTTGGATCTCCTTGAATTCTCATTTCCCTCGCATCTTGGTTGAATCTCATAGTTAGATTCTTCCAATTAGTCTTAACTTCTCCTAAAGTAGTCAACCATGAAATTCCCAGAATTAGATATACCCCACCTAATTCAAAAAGATGGAATTTTTCCTTAATCATCATTCCCTCTAATTTCAAAGGAAAATTTTTTACAACGTCCAACTGTTTGCTTCTTATGCCCATCCCCCAAGCAAACTGTGTAGGAAGGAGTAGTTTCTACTTCCAAACTCAATTCGTCCATGAACTTGGTTGAAATGAAATTATGGCTAGCACCACTATCAATTAAAACTAACACCTTCTTTCCTTTGAGCACCCCTTGTAACTTCATACTATTAGATGATGTCAACCCACCAGTAGAAAAAACTTGACAAATCCATGTGTTTCTATTTCTTCTTCTCTTCTTCTTCTTCTTCTTCCACGAATTCCTCATCATCTCCCATAATAAGAACTCTAATATTTTTTCAGTGTACTTGTGTCCCAGACTAAAAGGTCCCCCACAATGAATGCAATGCCCCTATTCTCTTCTTCTAATGTATTCGAGATAGGGTAGGTTCCTCATCCCCCTATTTCGGCTACTCCCTATGTCATTGCTTTCAACTCTGGATTCCATCATGGTTCCTTCCTTTCCTAAATGTGTTGGCCTTAATAGAACTTCCTAGTTTGTTCCTAGTCCGTTTCAAAGTTTTCACCCTAGAGATCACCCTTCCACTACCATGATAACAATTTTGATAGCCCCCATTTCTATTCGTAGTTCTCTCTCCCATTCTATTCTCCTTCGAATCTTCCTCCATATCTCTCACTATCTTTATTGCCCTCATAAGATCCTTAAGATTATGCGATATAATCTGACTTCTTATATTTGAATGTAAGCCTTCAAAAAAGTATCCCATCAGTTGTTCCTCTATCAACTCAGTTGCTTGTCCCACCAACATTTCAAATTCTTGAATATATTCTTCTATTTTGCTTTTTTGCCTAATTGATTCCAACTTTTCGAACACTGAAGATCTTTCTTTTCTTCCAAATCTCCTGATAAGTGCTTGCGTCAACTCCTCCCAAGTGGGGTTATTGGTTTTTATCTTCCAAAACCGAAACCAATGACTAACTCATCCCTCCATATTTATAAAAGCCAATTTGATTTTCTCTTTAGATGTAACCTCCTGAACTTCGAAGAATTTGTTTGCCCTTGTTATCCATTCCATAGGATCTCCTCCTTCAAATGTGGGCAGTTATACTCTTCTCGTCCATCCCCACTGATTCCCTTTTCCGATTCTTCGTGAGTCTCATCCCTTTTTCCCACTATATCTCCATTAACAAATCCTTTACTTCCTTCATAATCTATTTCCAAATTTTCCTTCCTCCATCATTTCATTGAGTCTTTGCAAGTTTTCTCTAGATTCCTCTCTCGTCTCCTCCATTGTCCTCCAACATGCTTATTCTACCATTCATGACTCTCTCTCGATGTTTTTGAATCTGGCAGGTCAGACCAATTTATTAGGTTTCTTGGTGTCAAGAAACCTAGATATTATCTCAGAATAAATAATCACAACAAGTTTATGAATTCTCACAGTGAAGAAACAATTCTATTGAATGGAAAAACACTGAAAGCAATCAACAACAGTCAAGGGAAAGCATTCCCTTACATAAGACAATTCCTGTTTATGAAATAAACACTCAATAACCAACAAAATACATACACACCTCCTTAAAAGACATAAACAAGACATAACTAATAAGGAAAAAACAACTAAAGAAAACTACCCCTAATTGATATGAAACTCCTCCTAACTCCCCCAACCACCACTTACTAATTGTCTTGTTTACTTTTTTTGACATAAATCTTCCAAGACCTATCAACATGTTTCATTATCTCATACTTATAGGATGACAAATAAACTGTCTCTGTGGGTATTGTCCGATCTCATATCTGTTTTAACAAAAAATTCCCATATTGACTAGGTATAGGTAATACCTTATTTTTTCAATTGAATATGGAACGAGGATGAGTATGTCAATACTTGTCCCTTCCGATTAGATTTTATTTGTGTGTGTATATATAGTATTATCTTTGTTTTTAGTTTTATTACTCTCTTTTTTTGTTAAAAACATTTATATCCATGAAATTCACTCACATCTCTAAGGTAATTTTCCTCTTATCATAATCTTTGTGCATTATTTTCAAATGATGTATTATTAGTTTCAGTCAATCAAATAGTTTTATGCTTCACATTTGAATATTTGTTCTTGGTCCGGGATATAAGATCGAGGTTAATGGTCCAACGTCAAGTAAGTCGTCTAGGATTCAAAAGTTGTCTTGAAGTCTATGTTCTCTCGTTATTGCTTGTCCAAACTGTTTGAATGGTACAAAAGACACTCCAATTCCAAAGTTAGTTCAACATTGACAGTTCAAATATTAATGTAGTAAATACATATCACCTACCTCTTTAATTCAAACCTATATTTATAGATTTTGAAATAGATCTTTATTAACATCGGTCTAATGACAGTCCATTGTAATCACATTTTAATTCTAAGTTAATCAACAATGCAAAAATTACATTGTATCCATTAGGGAATCAAATTATATATATATATATATATATATATATATATATATATATACTAAATTTAAGACAACCCAACAATAAGCCTGTACGGCCCCATATATATGCACCTACTTGAAGGCTATGGAAAAGAAAATCAAATTTCAAAAGAATTTTATTCCCATGCTTTTACGTCCTTTATCTATGATAAATTCAATTAAATCATCAATTTTATATTTAATAGAACATTTGCCAAATACAACGTTGCTCATAAATACCTAAAATGTATATTTTCTTTTGATCTTTCATTCTTAGCTTGTCAATGTCATGTTTTCTACAATTATACAGTTCTGCTATTTGTACTTTCTTTATTATCTCAATGTAGGAAAATGATTTTTTTTTATACGTACTTAGTCAATTGACAATTTACTTTTATAAGTAAAATAATTATTAAAAAATAAATTTTTGTATTTATAAAATAATTAAAAAGCAAAACAGTGAATGTAAATAGGATGGAAATATTTCTATGAATATCAAAATAACAGGGTCGTTCGATGTAATCTGTGTCTCTCGTTTCGCTCTTTCATGATCAAAATCCACTCGCGCCACCTAACCTTTCAAACTCAGTTCCATCCATCACATACAAAATCTATTGTTATCTGTTTTTTATTTCTTTTCATTCTGCCTTCGGTCCCAACAACTTGCGGATAATGTTTACCTATTTCATTCTACATCTTAGGATGTGATAATCAAATAACCAACAAAGCAGTGATGTGTTTAAAACTGATGAAGGGAACATACATTTCTCTTCTCAAAAGCTGCAAATCCATGTCCCAATTGAAGCAAATTCAGGCCCACATATTCAGTGTTGGCCTTCAACAAGATAGAGACACCCTTAACAAGCTCATGGCCTTTTCCATGGACTCATCACTAGGGGATTTTAACTATGCAAACAGAATCTTCAAATACATTCATACCCCCTCTTTGTTTATCTATAACCTCATGATCAAGGCCTTTGTGAAAAGGGGTAGTTTTAGGAGTGCCCTTTCTCTGTTTCAGCAACTTAGGGAGCATGGCGTCTGGCCTGATAACTACACCTACCCTTATGTCTTGAAGGGTATTGGTTGCATTGGGGAGGTTGGAGAAGGAAAAAAGGTTCATGCTTTTGTGGTTAAGACTGGCCTTGAGTTTGACGCTTATGTGGGTAACTCGTTGATGGACATGTATGCAGAGTTGGGCCTGGTTGACGGCTTCACGCAGGTGTTTGAGGAAATGCCTGAGAGGGATACGGTTTCTTGGAACATCATGATTTCGGGTTATGTCAGGTGCAAGAGGTTCCAGGAGGCGGTGGATGTTTACCGGCGAATGCGAAAGGAGAGCAATGAAAAGCCTAATGAAGCCACGGTTGTGAGCAGTCTGTCCGCGTGTACGGTGTTGAGAAATTTGGAGCTTGGTAAGGAAATTCACTATTACATTTTGAATGAACTGGAATTTACTACTATAATGGGGAATGCTTTGTTAGACATGTATTGTAAGTGTGGGCATGTGAGCGTGGCCCAGCAGATTTTCGATGCAATGACCGTTAAGAATGTGAATTGTTGGACCAGCATGGTAAACGGGTATGTGACCTGTGGTTTGTTGGATCAAGCTCGAGATTATTTTGAGAGGAGTCCAAGTAGGGATATTGTTCTTTGGACAGCTATGATTAATGGGTATGTGCAGTTTAATCGTTTTGAAGAGGCAATTGCATTGTTTGAGGAGATGCAGATGAGAGGTGTGAGACCGGATAACTTCATTGTGGTTACTCTTCTTACGGGTTGTGCTGAATCGGGAGCTCTAGAGCAAGGCAAGTGGATTCATAATTACATAGATGAAAACAGAATCCTAGTGGATGTTGTGGTTGGTACTGCCCTTATTGAAATGTATGCTAAATGCGGTTGCATAGATATAGCTTTGGAGATTTTTTATGGATTGAAGGAAAAGGACACTGCCTCATGGACTGCAATTATATGTGGGCTGGCCATGAATGGTAAAACAAGTAAAGCACTTGAGTTATTTGAAGCAATGCAAGTGTGTGGGTTTAAACCTGATGATGTTACCTTCATTGCTGTTTTAAGTGCTTGTACTCATGCAGGATTGGTTGAAGAAGGCAGAAAGTTATTTCATTCCATGTCAAGTGTGTATCACATTGAGCCAAATTTAGAGCACTATGGGTGTTTCATTGACCTTCTTGGTCGAGCCGGACTGTTACAAGAGGCAGAAGAGTTAGTAAGGATGTTACCAGATGAAAACAATGAAATAATAGTTCCACTCTATGGAGCTTTGCTAAGTGCCTGCAGAACTTATAGTAATATTGATATGGGTGAAAGGCTTGCTACAGCACTGGTGAAAGTTAAATCAAGCGATTCAACTCCTCACACACTTCTTGCTAGCATTTATGCCTCTGCTGACAGATGGGAAGATGTGAGAAAGGTGAGAAGTAAGATGAAAGATATGGGAATCAAAAAGATACCAGGATATAGTGCCATTGAGGTGGATGGAATGTGGCAACAGAGGTTGAGTCATGAGTAAGGCCCTTTCCCATATCTGGACCAAAATTGGTTTTGCTAAAGTAGATAGGTAGTCAACAATTGATTTACAATCTTTTAGTTTGAATCATGATTTCTTAACTGGTAAAAGCAAGATGGAAGTTTCACATTCAAATGTTTTATTTTTACCATGGAACTCTTCAGTTCAGTGAATTTTGCCTACAATCCCAGAATACACAATGTTTAATGTTTATGGACTATGGAGGAAAATGAATGGCTACTATCTTTTTGGCTGGATGGAGAACTAAAACGAATGACTTCCTGTCTTACTCGTAAGAGAAACTGATGTAGAAGGCAAAAGTGGTGGGTTTGAACATCGGTTGCTATTGATTTACATTTCACTCTTCTTGCTTGGAGTAAGACTATGTCCTAATGTTAGCTTGTATACTCGGCAATACCATCCTCAGTTCCACATTGGCATTGTAACAGGTCTCTCTTTATATGATTCAGAATTACAGATTATTTCAACAGCGCCAAGTATCTTTTCTTCATCCTCTGTATACTCGGCAATACCATCCTCTTTTTGTTGCAATGATGCTCTTTATCACCGAAAGTTAGAAATTATTGAATCAACATAAGTATGTTTAATGGATACGTATAACTAGAAAGCATGTTTGCAAAGTATGTCCAAACTGAAAGTAACTTCCCCTTAAACAATGTTTTAAAGTTCATTGTATTTGTAGAATAGTTAACCCTCACGTCCTCAGAATTCAAAATGTTGATTCTGCCTCATCTCATCTTCAATCTTATAATGTTTGATGCTTCCAACAAAAAGAAAAGGAGGAGAGAAATAAAGAAAAGAAAAAAATTATTATGCCCAAGATGGGATGAAGAAAAGAAAGAGAGAAAAGAAATGAGGTTGAAACAATTGAGGTTGAAATGAAATAAAGAAAAGAGAAATGAAGTTGAAAGTATAATGAAAAGAATAGAAAAAAAGAAAAAGAGTATGCATTGAACATTCATGCTACTGCTCACCAAGTTCATATACATCGTCTGAAGCTCTTCATCCAGAGGGAAGAAAGAAGAGAAGGAGCATACAAACCAAAATCAGTTGAATGATTAACAATGCTACTGCGCAAAGCCTACTTCATATGCAGCTCTTCAAATTCAAGGAGATAAATTTCATCAAAGAGAAGAGAAGAGAGAAAGAGTCAGTACTCGTCCTACTGCTCTTCACGTTTACATCGTCTAAAGCTTCTCCACTCAAGAAGAATCAATCTCATTGAAGAGAAGAGATAAAGAGTGAGAGCAAGCATTACATCATTTGATGCTCTTAAGTAAAGGAAGCAACCTCGAAGTTACAAGATTGCACATCATTATATTTATCCTCTCTATGAGTTAAACTAAGAATGTAACTCTACAAGTGTCAAATTGTAATTTTATCCATATCCTCTCATTGAGAGTTAAACATTTGTACCTTGTAATATCCCGTAGTGGATTTGTTGTATGTTCTAGAGAGAACTACAACACTTGCAACCAGGAGTGGGTGATACTCAACTAGACAACATATCAGGTAGATACCATAATTGTCTAGGAATGTTAGGAGTGGCTAGAATATTGAAGTGTCAGAAGTGGCTAAAATACTCAAGTTCCAAGAGTGACTAGAATACTCAGGTGCCAAGAGTGACTAGAATACTCAGATGCCAGGAGTAGCTAGAATACTCAAGTGCCAAGAGTGACTAGAACACTCAGATGCCAGAATTTCAAAATCCTATTAGAGAACTCATTAGATTTTGAAATCCGAATTAGGAACTCACCGAATTTCAAAGGCTTAAATATGTTTTTGTCCCTTAACTTTCAGTCAAAAATAAAATTAGTCCCTCTTTGAAACTTTGGACTAATTTACTCATATATCTTTAAAACTACGTGAATTTTGTTAAGTTTATTTGAGATTTCTGACACATTCCTAAACTAACATAAAAGAAAAAAAAGTGTTAAACAGGAATTTCTTAAACTGAATTTCAAAATCTAGTAAACACCATAATCGGATTTCAAAAACTAGTATACACCTTAACCAGATTTCAGAATTTGATGTACCCCTTAATTGAGATCCAATGAACCCTTTAACAAGATTTCGATAGGGAATCCCTTGATAGCATCATGGTGTAAGAGAGTGGAAAGCATAAAAGAGCAAAGTTTGGAGATGTGGTACTAGGTTAGAAGAAACAAGTGCAACAGTAAAAATGGAGATGAGATAATTATAGGAGAAAAAAAAAAGAAATTTACCCTAGTCAAAAGGTCAATTTAGACATCCAGAAAAGTATGGAGATGCAAGCAAAAAACTTGGAGATGTAATAAGAAGGTCCCAGGTTGGATTGTAGTTATGTTTTGATTGTTTAATGATTTAATTCCTTAATAACGAAGTTGATGGCTAAATTGTATGGAACTTTTAAAGCACGTGAGTTCAAGGATTTGACGTATATTTAGGAAAGAAATTGAATATACTAATAATGTTACTATTAGTAAGATTAAAAACAGTAAAGTATAACCCTCAATGTTTGTTTCTTCCTTAATTTTATATATGTTTTTAGGGACGTTGCATATGTTTGATAATACTAGTTAAGATATTGACTTAATTAGGATTCCAGATAATATAATGATGTTTTAACATTCTTATTCTTGATTAAACAAAACTTTTGAATTAATGAAAACCTACATAAATTTTTCTTACAGATCAAATCTAACGCTTCCAAAGCTTCCAAATCCAACCTTCAAGAGTGTTGCTCAGACTTATTTCCAAGTTGAAGAGAAACCAATTTCTAGTTTCGCACATAACAACCTTACAATGTTTGATAACACGAGATGTGAATTAAGCAAAGCTTGATATTCAAAATTTCTGTACATAAGATAACATTACACAATAGCAAAGTCTCTTATCTCACCAAATAAGAGAGGGCCCATGGGCAACTCTAAGAGGCAACCCAAAGTAAAAATCATCCAACTTCAGAGCTAATGTGCTAATTGTCTACTTTTATAGAACCATGTATAAATCAAATTATATTTGAGTAAACAAAAACAGTATGGAAATTTCCTTTCGAAACTCATACACAGTAAAACAATAGGCACAACACTTTGCTCGTACGGACGATCAAGAATGAACTCAACCTGTACCCATGATTTTCTCCAAGATCACCATGACATCTAGCATGGTTTTGTTACTTTGCAGAACAGCTTTGGCATTTCACATACAGCATAGCAGTGTGTGGCAAAGAAGGTATACTTCAACATCGAATCTATGCCAGATTCACTTTTTATGACTAACTTTGAGAATTAGATGCACTTGCCTTTTGAAAATGGACCTTAGCTCTTCATTGGCTTCAATTCCTATTCTCCTGTAATAAACAAGCGTCAATAAACAAAACTTTCCATACCTCAACATAATGAAATCCCAAATACCTGTTCCTCTGAAGGATGCAGGGGTGAAAAAGTTAATGTGAAAAGCATACACTGCCTTACAAGAGAGATGAGGGCATGAGGAAGGTAGATTCAGACAACAAAGTGAAATAAAATAAGACCTAAGATTAAAACGGAACAATCTACAGAAAATGGAAAATTTCCAGCATAAGACGTTTATCGCTTCTATTCTTGAGTTCAGAAAACCATCATGATTAACCAATCCAACTACACAACTTCCGCAGATGGAAAGTGCACAACTAAACGTGAAAATCTCAGATATAGCGCAAAACAAGATGGAGACACCCTTGTTTTTCGCATATGTTTTGATTGAACTTAAACCAAAGCATTCCAATCATGTCATATAATATTCAAAACAGGAGAAACTGATAAAATTAATAATAGCAAACTCTGTTAAGCTACATAAAGGAAATGCTAAAATATACGTTACCCAATTTTTGAGCCATTCTTCCCCACAATAATCTTGCGTTGGCTTAATTTGTTAGTGATGAAATGCTGTTCGATCCTAAGAGAACCATCTCGTAACTCTTTCCAGTCAATCAATCGATGTTCAATATCATACGGAATTTCCTGAATTGATAAATTAGCTGGTCAATATATATAATATTGTTACACAATTAGCCAAATCCTACAATATATTTCTCACAAATTTTAGCTACATATTACAAGAATGGATGGATTGGATTCAACAACTACCTGATGCACGTGGTCCAATAACCTTTCACGCACGACTTCTAATGCTATCATCTTCATAACTTCCTCACTCATGCTAAGGGGATCCTCTTCCCAGGGTCGTTGAACGGCCTATGCATAAGAAACAATAAAAAAACCAAAATTAAGCTAGGATTATCTAGTCAAAGATATTGGCAACTGCAAGAACTATAAAAAATGTAATTGCAAAAGAAAATAAATCAAATATGCAAAATAACAAAAGAACACATTGCTAATTTTTTATAAAAAATATTGAATTATTTGTTTACACCAATGAGACAGTAGAAATAGAAAGATCCATGCCTGCTCCATCAAGTACTGAGTCAAATCTTTAACACCAGCCCCCTTCAATCCTGATATCATGAAATGCCTAAATAATATTTTTAAAAAAAAGGTATTAGAAGCTAGCTTAAGAACTAGAGTCAATCCACACAAAAGTTGCCATCATACTGCAGACCATTGTCTATCCTAGTCTTTCCACGACAGAACCTTACCTTTCATATCCAGGAAGATCTTTAAACTCTTCAACAACCTTCAACAAGTCTTTCTTTTTCTCTACTAAATCAATCTTATTCATACACAAAATTCGCCTTTGATTTAGAACAGATCGAGTTCCCATTCGTTTAATTAATTGTATCACTCTTTGATCAGGCCTGTATTAATCAAATATTTAATAGGATGGGGTCACAATAACAATACAAAGAAAATGTGCCATCAAAACATAAAACTATAGTAAGGGAAAAATATTAAGAGGCAAAAATATGGTGATAACAGGTTGCAATTGAGGTGTAGTTTAACAAAACAATCCATAGAAGCCTATAGGGTTTCAGTCTTCCAGACAACCAGAAGAGCAGAATATCTCTTGTGAAAATAGAGGATTTTGTGATTAGTGTTAGTACGCTGCCCGCTACCTAAGGCCAATCAGCATACCAGTACATACATACTATAATTATAGAAATAAAGAATTGATCTTCTATAATTAATAATATCTAGATTATATGTGTTATTAGAAGCGTTTTTATTTATTCCCGTATCAAATCATTGTTATTAGAAAATATTAGATCTCCTCTATTTACTTACTGATTTATTTTTCTCAAATATAAAGAAAGCACTCACGCTGTATCAGAAACACACTGCTTCACTTCAATATTTTTCTCTTTCCTAGAGTTTAGCATGGTATCTAGAGCCTTTTTCAAAACCATGTTGACCTGGTAGACCAACTGTCTCTGAGATTTTTTGTTTTCTTTGCAAACCTTTTTCTCAGGTTCCCGTTCACTATTCTGATGAGTTTTTCCCTCTCCTTAGGTTATTTTATCATCTTTTTTCGAAAAAAAAAATTGTCTTCCAACACATCAACCTCCAAAACCGATTCTCCCATCTTTTCTAGCCAAATTGTTAGTATTGAGAAGAAGGGCCAGTGAAACTATTTTGCTTGGCCTTTTGAAATCAGGTCATGGTTAAATGGGTTAGGCTACAAAACCCATCTCACTACACCTGCTATTTATAGATTATTTTTTCTCAATATAAATAAAGCACCCATGTTTTCATAGAAATACACGGTTTCAGCTCAATATTTCTCTCTTTCCTAGAGTTTTAACGCATAAATCTTTTTAAAAATTCAAAGGCATACAGAATATCCCAAAGGATTTGTCCATATATATTAAGTTAAGCAGCTATATAATCTGACTTACTGAGAGAGATAAGGTAAATACTAACATTAATTGTATAGACTATTTTTTCTCAATATAAATAAAGCACCCATGTTTTCATAGAAATACACGGCTTCAGCTCAATGTTTCTCTCTTCCTAGAGTTTAACGCATAAATATTTTTAAAAGTTCAATGGTATACAGAATATGCCAAAGGATTGTTCATATATTAAGTTAAGCAGCAATATAATCTGACTAACTGAGAGATAATGTAAATACTAATAGAAGGGTAGACATTATTCATATCACATTTTCAGAAAACCCAAAGGTATGTCTTATAGGAAAAAACAACCAAAGCCATATATACTAGGATAAATAAAATAGAAAAATTGGGAACGTCTAAAACATGAATGAACTCTTGCTAAAGTAGTACTTACAATAAAGGAACACTTAATTACAAGACATTTTAAACGGTGCCCCCCACCATTTTATTTCAACATACACAATTTTAACATGAGTTCGTTATTTGCAATTCCCCCAAAAACCTATGGCCTATATTTGGATAAACTTCTTCACAAAACCTTATAGGAAAAAAACAAAAAAGTAAAATGAATTGAGCTTCTCCTATAAGTTATAAAACACATATACACTTAATCTTTTTAAAAAAAATTCTCTTTTTAAGTTCTCCAAAATCTGAGAAGATTTTAACTTGTAACTGAATTCAATACATTTTACCTTGGTATCTTCTTTTATAAACACCTATAGAAAAGGTTATCAAAACAGAGACTTAATATAGAAAGCAATAGGTAGAAACACAAGACTAAGACAACTCCATAATTTATTTAATAAACCTTGACCTGGTAATATGTCTATGAACATCAAAAATGACTATGAGCACTTCATAGAGATTGACTGAACTCCAAGCACTTTCAACACGGACTTTGACATCCCTATAAGGAAATCCAGCAATGTTCAACATGAGCCCTGGTGTATCAAAAAAACACTGCAAAAAGAATATTACACCACTGAGAATATGTAGATAAGTAAAATGTATTAATAAAAAACAAATTTTAGGCCTATAAAAACAAGAATAAAATAGCAAGATCTTGGATAACTTAATCTTCAATTCAAAGTTCTTGGTAAATTTAATTCAGCAAATCATAAACAAATGACAAAAGGCAAGGCTTACAAGTGGTAGGTTGAGATTAATATAAAAGCATTGGAAGTAGTAAAGATGTAAAGGTGGAGTAGAAAATTTTGGGCTATATCAAAATGCTTGCACATAGTTTAGTTGGATTTTTAGTCATAAGCTGTATAACAGTTCAAGGAAATCTGCAGCAGTGGGTACTTTAATTCTAAGGTAAAACCTCCTGAGAACACCTTTTCATGTCACTTGTCACCATCACAGTCAACATCCACTTTTTTCTAGGCCTCAACATGGTCTCCAAACTCATTCAAGTAAAATGGTACCATTGAGAACCGTACAGCAAAACCTACTATGTTAATAAAAGGAAAAGAAAATTCTTTAACAGGATTCTTCACTTGCCTCCCATGATCATTGAATTACATTTCACAACTGGAAATATAATGTACATAAGGGTCTACTAGCGTTAGACTTGAAAAGATATCCTACCTGCTAAAGTGAAAAAATATCCTCATTTCACAATGAGATCATCTCTTCAATTTTCAGAATGAATCACAAAGAATATCAAGGTTTATTGATTGGTGATCATGCTTATACCAATAATAGAAATGGACTAGCTAGTCTATTACTGTTATTATTTCAATATAGAATATTTTACCAGATGCAACAATTCTACAGGTTAAGTATATCATTCTCAGACGAACTGACACCTGTTTAATCAAGCATTTCAAAAGCCACATTTTGGAACAAATGAGAACCAGTATCCATAAACAAAAGTCTCCTAATTTATTGAAGATAATATGTTCTAAATCATAATAATACAAACACCTAGCTCCAATGGAAGAGGTCTACTCGTTCTGTCTGTGTTCCTTTTTACCCACAAAGAAGTAACACAAGCAAACCAGTTACTCACAATTTGGGTGTCTCCTTTTGTCAATACTCCCACAATTTCATGAGTTGTGGTATTTGTCTTCCGTGAAACTGCTGCTACCTTTGTCCCAACCTAAGACAAAACAGAAAATGCATACATCACATTCAGACAAAAAAAAATGATGAGATCATCCACCACCGAAGATGCTAGGAAGCACAAATTCTGAAAATATACAGTTAGGCATCACCTACTACTTCTAAGAAGATCAATGTCACCTCAAAACTCGTTAATCGATTATTTATTCTTCCTCGATGATCAACAGAATCAAGCAATCAATGCTTTAAGAACGTCAATTTAGTCCCATAACCTCTTTGCAAAGAGATGCAGAGAATATAATCAAATCACACAAGATATTAAGAAACAGTCAGCAACCGCAATTTCAGCCAGAACATAGAGGATTTTGTGATCTCCACAATCATAATCGTGTGGCCATATGAACCACATTTGTCCACAATGTGTCATATATTTCAAAAAAATTTATTTTGTTAAAAATGTTGGCAACCACATTTCTTCCACAACATTAAGGCTTTTGCGATCTGCACCACTGAAATTGAGGCACAATGAGCTGCATTTGTCTGCAATTTTTCATCAGAAGTGGTCAACAATTGCAACTCTGGCACAATGCTCAACTACATCTTCGCATTAAAGTTTGTAAACTTTACGTTTTATTTCAAAATTAAGTTTAATCATGACTTGCTTATATAAACTGAGTTTCCGGACAAAAATTAACGTGCAAGCAAACCTTTTGAAGGTAACCAAACATTTCATGAAACTGAGTTTACGAGTTTACTTTCCACTAGTTTGAAGCATCCCAAACTAAAAACCGAACAAGTCATGAAACTAAATATTGCTCAGCTAGTGCCATTTCGACCTCAACACCTAAGGTTTTTGGATCTCCATGACCGTAATTGAGGTTTTCAATTTTGGTTCTCCATTTTTTTTTTCGTATTTTTCTACAATTATTTCTTTTGTCATAACAAGAAGGAACGCAACAAAAACTGCAACCGTGACAGCAATTCAGAACGTTGAAAAATACCAGTGAGATCAATAACGATACTAGAAATGAACTTGAGAAGTTGCGAATGATAAGATTATTACTTAGAACGAACCATAAAATTAGTTAGCGCAGACTTGCCAGCGTTGGGAGCGCCAATGATTCCCACGGACAACGATTTTTGCTCTTCCTCCTTCACCATGCCTTTCGCTCCTTCTACTTCCTCATCTTCCTCCTCGTTTTCCACCGCGGCTTCGAGCAAGGCCTTGGCTAGAATCCTTCTCCTCATCTCATCTTGCTCCTCCTTCAGCCGCAGTTTCCCCTTCGGGCCCTCTTCTCCGAACACCACCCGGTCCGCGCGGGCCCGGTACTTGTCGTCCCACGTGGGCCCGAGCTTGGGCCCGGGGTCCGTGTCGAGGGCATAGTGGGAGCTGTCGAAGACGGAGTCGGAGTCCGCGGAGGTGGTGGGGTCGTCGGGGCGAGGCTGAGGCTGAGGCTGCGGCTGGGCGGAGAAGAAAAGAGGTGTAGGAGCGTGAGAGGCGGGGAAATAGAGGGTCCTTCTTAGGGTTCTCAAGGCTTTCATTGTCGTGATTCGACGACCATGGAATGGAAACTCTGTTGCTTTTCGCCTTTGGGGTTTAAGGGGATGCTTGCTTCAGGGTTTTCATTCTTCATAAGATCTCACTAATTTTCTCACCTAAACATTATAATTTTAAAAAAATAAAATATAAATAATTTTTTATAAAAAAATAAAATTATGTCAACACTGGTCAATTATTCCATACCAAGTATTATGTGTTTAGGGATGTCAAATTCCTATCACAGGAAGATATTTCTATATCTTAAAAAAATGTGTATTTAAATTAGTTTACGTATAAAATGTTTTGGGTATTATGAAAAAATATATATTATAAAACTTCAAATTTTCAGTGTTACAAGCGCACGTATTTACTTTTAATCACAATTCACATAAGAAAATATAATTTGGATCATTTATTAAATTTACTCAAATTTTACATATGACATGAATCCCTCAGTTTACATAAAGTTTTATTACAGTAGAATAAAATACATTATGGAAAGGAAAATTCTTATATTATATTCTTTTTTCTTTCAAGTTTTCATGATAAATCATGATCATCACACCTAAACACACACAATAAACACATACAAAAGGATGAGTTAACATAAAATCAAGGTTTAATACTCATTTTGTTTTCTATTTTATTAGTTTTGTTCAAAGTGATTCTCGACTTTTTTGGACATTCAAAATCATCTTATTTTTTGTAATTCTTTTTTCAATTTGGTCATTTTTTCTTACGGTGTCTAAATAGTTAACGGCACAGTCTTCACATGAACCATCAGTGAATGAGGTGACTGTCACATCATCTCATCTTCTTCTCAACATCATCGACTTCATCGTCACTGGTCATCAAACTCTCCCTCTCTATTATTGGCACCACAATGCACCACCATCTTCTTTCTCGTACCACAATAGAAACCCAAATGACGAACCTTAATAAAGAAACAGAAGCCAAAATTGCAAACCTTAATCTGCAAACAGGAACCCAAATCGCGATTCCTAATTTGCAAAGCAAATCCCAAATCGCAAAACACTAAATCTCCACCACAGATCTCGCACGTTCATCACCAAAAACCGACAAAAGAACCAAGAGAAGCCATTGTGCAACCATGATTTACCCAGGTTCATCATCATGAATCACCTTCCATCGCACAGAGAAACTTGTAACGAAATAGAATCATGACATCACGAAATAAATAAACCCCTAAATCACGAATCTTAATCTGCAAACAAAAACCCAAATCGCAAATCCTAATCTGCAAAGAAAAACCCGAATCGTAAAAGCCTAAATCTCCATCATAGATCTTGCACCTTAATCACAAAAAACCTGAAGAAGAACTAAGAGAAACCTACAATAAGGAAACCCCTAAATTGCTGGCACTTCACAAGCATCTTATCTTCGCACCACCACGAGAGCCACCACAAACTAGAAACACAAAAACCTTCCATTGTGGAGTCGAGGATGTTGGGAAGAAGATGAGATTATGTGACAACCATGTTAGAAAAATAGAACAAGTCATTCACGGATGGCTCACGTGGACACTATGTTGTTAACAATTTAGACGTTGTTAGGGAAAAGAACTAAATTGAACAAAAATTATAAAAATTTGGACCACTTTGAATGCCCGAAAAAGTTTAGGACCACTTTGAACAAAACTAACAAAAATAGGGACCAAAATAAGTATTAAGCCTTAAAACAAATCAACATGTCATATTGTCTTACAATATTCATTTAATAATACTATGTCACCCATATTAAACCAAATATTAGTCCCTAGAGCTCTCTATTTAGAAACACTCATCTTCTAAACTCAATAATCTAAAAACCCAACATCAAATGTCAATCATAAAGTTCTTTGTTAAAAAACACTCATATTCTAAACTCGATACTCTAGAGATCCTTTACAATCAAGCAAGCTCAAACATAGTTCTTAGAGTTTTTTATCCATAGACATTTGTCCCCTAAACTCAATACCATGATAACCCTCCACTCAATCGAGCTACTTGCTAAGAGGGATTTGGTTAATCGTTCAAAGAGCCACTTTGAACATAGTCTAAACAACACTTAGAAGAACCTAGTCCTAACATGCATAACTCTAATTATAACTCATACAACGCTCACATGTAGACAAACATCATATGCTTTAGCCATACAAACCAGAATAAAACAACCAAATAACAATATGAAAGACAAGTTGAAAAAACAAATAATTAATAAATAAAGTGAACCTTAGACGAAGAAAGACAAACGATATACATTATTACCTCTGACTCATAAGCCATTGATTTAGTTGTGAACAGGTTGTGAAAAAGGTGAAAATGATGGACCAGACCTACCCCTATTTATAGTAGTGTGGACTTTTCCCGTTCTTCATCCTTAGCCGTCAAACATGTTGGAAAAAATGCAGCACAATATTTAGAGCGTGGATAATAAAACCAAGTGGGGGGAGGGGTGTTGAATTGAGATACTTATAAAAACTGAGCCTTTTAAAAATCTTCCCTTTTTATAAATTGATTTTACAAATAAAATAAATAACAACAATACAAATTAAATGTATAGGAAAACAGAAATATTGCACAAGTATTTTATACTCGTTCAGATCAAAAGACCCTACGTCCAATTATTAAGCTCTCTAAAGAGGGATTAACTAAACACTGAGAAATAACCAAAACTTACAATCACAAAGAAAAGAGTTAAGGTTAGAAAACATATCCTTTGACCCACAAAGGATGAACAACACCTCATTCGACACACAAATAATGAATGGTTTTCCTAGCAGCAACAACAACAACACTCAATCACTTATACACACATAGTGAAAGGTCTCGCTCTACCCCTTTTTTCACAGACATAAAGAGTTTCCCTTAAAAACACAACTCTAATACTTTTAGTGAAAATTTCTTTTAAGTTATGTTTAAGTTAAGTATTTATAGACTCTTACATTTGAAAATTAGGTTAGAAAAATAAGAGTTGGGTTCACAATTGCCACTAATAATCAATTATTAAGTGATAATTGATTATTCAATAAACGTTTTCAAATAACAATTTCTTATTGTGATAATTGATTATCCTTAATGATAATCGATTATCATAGAGGCATTTATGAAATTCTTGATTTATGAAAAATAAAACTTTTTGAATGCTCTGCTATTTGGGTTCTACCTATTGACTCTTGAACTACTAAATTAAATACAATACATAAATTATAAAACTTTAAAAACTAGATTCTTAAGACTTTAATGCATCTCTTGAATGCAAGCATTCTTTAAATCTTCAACACTTCTCCATGAGACATCATCATCAAAAGTTGGATGCAAATTTGATGCACATGTAGTGTTATTATGAAATGTTTAATTGAATTTAAAATAGAAATCATTACTGAATTATTTTATGCATTTTCAATGACCACATGAAAAATAGTGTTAATGTTCAAATGCTCAAACTAGAATGTTCAAATGCTAATGTGAATGTGTAACTCTAACCAGTATGTTCAAATGCTAACCAAAATGTGTAGCTCTAGCTAGAATGTTCAAATGCTAATATGAATGTTAAACCAATGTTAAACCAGGTTGTATAACAAATCAGATTTGTCCAGCTCGTGTTGTCCACCTTTTGAGCTCAGCCCACCCGACTGTGATGTTGCCAAGCTTGGCATACAAACTTATAACTACAATGGACTTCATTTGACACAAGCGGGTTCACAAGAAGAAGGTTCACAACTTGTTAGATATTGCGTGTTTATGTTAATTAGGGAAACATAGTACTTATATGTTTATTAGGGAAATATAGTCCCTATACTTATTATTTTATTTTTACATATTCATTTGTATTTGGGCTTAGCCCACATTCTTATTATTATAAATACATTACCCTATGTGTATCCAAAGACACACAAGGGAGATTTCTCCTAATCCTTTTTTCATTGTTTCATATGGTATCTAGAGCTTAGGTTCGGTTCTAGCCTATTCTACAGTCTTCAGTATGCATCACCGCTGCAGTCGCCGCAGCTGCCGCCGCCGCCGCCGTCGTCGCCGTCGCCGTCGCCGGAGTTCCAGAATCGACCGGCAACCACTCCATCTAAAGCGTCTCGGCCGGGCGACCATCGCGGTCCAAAGATCGCGGCGATCGGAGCACCCACGCACCTCCACAGCAGTTCGCAGATCCGCCGCTTCCCGTCGCGCGTGCCGGCGCGTCATCGCAGCCCACCGCCGCCAACCAGCATCGCCGTGATCGCCTCCTCGCCCTCTTTCTGGATCTGTGGTCGTTGCGTCGATCGGAGTACGTTGGATTTTTAGGGTTTCTCCCTCTCCATGGCATCTTCCGCGTCTACAAACACCTTTGCTAATACCCCATCTTCTTCTGCTGATTCCCCAATCTACACCAATTTTGTGAATGTACACTTGTCCATTGACAAGTTAGATGGCACGAATTATGCAACATGGGCGTCTGACATCAATCTTTGGTTGAAGAGTCAGGGGTATGTAGATCACCTTACTAAAGATGTGACTAGTGCTACCACATATTACACTTCTCGCTGGATGAAAATTGATGCCCAGTTATGCATCGTCATAAAGTCCACCATTCACTCCTCTCTGAAACAAATGTTTCGTTCCTATGAAACATGTTCAGAAGTATGGGCTCAAGCAAGGCTATTATACACAAATGACACCCAGCGTCTTTATGGTGTTTGTCAGGACCTATTCACTGTCATTGGTCCGCGCAGTCCTGGTCCCATGGTAGAATATTTGGGTAAAGTTCATGCCCTCCTTCATGATTTTAATGAGCTATTACCTCCTGCTTCCACTCCTGCTGAAGAACTGGAACAACGATCAAAGTTCTTCATGTTATTGGCATTATACGGACTCTCTGATGATTCCTCCCATGTCCGTGATCAGATTTTGGGTTCTCCTGTCATACCCAACTTTACTTCTACTTGTTCTGCTCTTTTGCGTATTCCGAGCAAACCAGTCGTTGAGACATCTCCTCATACTGATGATTCCTCAGTTATGGCTGCCCAACATGATGATCGAAGTCGGTCTCGCAAGCCAGGTAAAGGACGACATAAATGTGACCATTGTGGCAAGCTAGGCCACAAAATTGATAGGTGTTATTCGTTTCATGGACGTCCTCCTCGATCTGTAGCAATGGCTAATTCCGATCCACCTCCTCAACCTCAAAAACGCTTTCCTTAATGGTGATTTGCATGAAGAAATTTATATGGAGCAACCGCCCGACTTTGATGCTAGGGGGAGTCATCTTGATTGGTATGTCGTCTTCACAAATCCTTATATGGCTTAAAACAGTCTCCTCGGGCCTGGTTTGGTAAGTTCAGCTGTGTTGTTCAACAATTTTGTATGTCTCGCAGTGAAGCGGATCACTCAGTGTTCTATCGCAACTCAAGTGCTGGATGTATCTACTTAATAGTGTATGTCGATGACATTGTTCTCACAGGAAGCGACTATCTTGGCATCTCTCAGATGAAACAACACCTTTGTCACCATTTTCAAACCAAAGATCTTGGCAAACTCCGATACTTTTTGGTTATTGAAGTAGCACAATCCAATGATGGTATTGTCATATCTCAGAGGAAGTATGTGTTAGACATCTTGGAGGAAACATGGTTAATGAACTATAAGTCTGTTGAGACACCTATGGATCTTAACACCAAGCTTCTACCAAACCAAGGGGAGCCTTTCTCAGATCCTGAACGTTACACAAGATTAGTTGGTAAATTAAACTATCTTACTGTTACGCGTCCTGACATTTCCTTCGTAGTTAGCGTGGTGAGTCAATTCCTTAATTCCCCATGTGAAGACCATTGGGATGCAGTTGTTCGCATACTGAAGTATATTAAAGGATCACCTGGAAAAGGTTTACTATATGGTCCTAACAACGATACAAAAATCGTTTGCTATTCAGATGCTGATTGGGCTGGTTCCCCTTCTGATAGAAGGTCTAATTTTGGATATTGTGTCTCTATTGGTGGCAACCTGATATCTTGGTAAAGTAAGAAGCAAAGTGTTGTGGCTAGGTCCAACGCAGAAGCAGAATATAGAGCTATGGATCAGCTACTTGTGAGCTTGTGTGGCTTAAACAATTACTTAGTGAATTGAAATTTGGAGATGTCACTCACATGACACTTATATGTGATAATCAAGCCGTTCTTCATATTAGCTCTAACCATGTCTTCCATGAGATAACCAAACACATTGAAGTTGATTGCCATTTTATTAGAGAAAAAAATCATATCTGGAGATATCAAGACTATGTTCGTTAACTCAAGCAACCAGTTGGCAAACATATTCACTAAGTCCTTGCGAGGACCTAGAATTGACTATCTTTGTAACAAGCTTGGAACATATAATTTATATGCTCCAGCTTGAGGGGGAGTGTTAGATATTGTGTGTTTATGTTAATTAGGGAAACATAGTACCTATATGTTTATTAGGGAAATATAGTCCCTATGCTTATTATTTTATTTTTACATATTCATTTGTATTTGGGCTTAGCCCACATTCTTATTATTATAAATACATTACCCTATGTGTATGCAAAGACACACAAGGGAGATTTCTCCTAATCCTTTTTTCACTGTTTCACACAACTGATAAGGACATGCAATCTACGTTAATTGATCTCACCTGCTTTATTGTTATTGTTATATATTCCACAATAGAAGAATGCCTAAGAAGTCTAGTTATTTGTTAGTTGTTGTTTCATGTAATACAGATAATTACTTACTAAGAACAAGGGCTCACATTTTACAGTTTAATTTCATTTGGCACAGGCAGAGGGTTCACAAGCTGAGGGTTCACAACTAATTAATACATGCAATCTACGTTAATCGATCCCACCTATTTTATTGTTATTGTTATATATTCCACCACAGAAGAATGCCTAAGAAGTCTAGCTATTTGTTAGTTGTTGTTTCATGTAATGGAGATAATTACTTACTAAGAACAAGGGCTCACATTTTACAATTTAATTTCTTCTACAGATGAGATCTTGTTGGAAGGCATTTCTACTCATCTATGGACCACTCAACCCAAAACACCAAAATATGCTAAGAGTAGGGTCACGACACGACAACATGAAAGTAGCGTAAGGGTAGGGTCACCGAATTTTTTATTTTTTTTTTGGAACGTTGAATATAAAATTGGGGAAGACAAATTGAAATTAAGGGAAGGGGATCCCAAAATCTAATTTTATCGAACAAGTTACCGACAAATATATTTATCAGGAAATTAAGTCAACTATTACACATATAACCTTATTCGACGATAAATTAAACAGGTATGTTCGTCAATAACTACAATTTACCAACATACATTTCTATCAATAAAATAAACAAAAGTATTTGTTGATAATTAACATTTATCACCAGATCCTATACTCTGTTGAGAAAAATTCGTCAATAATTTGTATTTTTCCTATAATGCACCTACTTTATGTAATATTGATGATAATGATAATATAAGTGTTAAAGATGTTAATCTTCATTTTGATATTGAGTTTGAGTGATAATTTGTTATTTTAGTTAGTGTAAAGATTGTTTAACCTTCATTACGTGTCCTTCCACAAGAAAAAAAGAATTCGTTTATACATTCATGAATCTTTCATATATAAACTTCAATTATAATTCATTCTTTAATATCAACACATGAAATAAATAAATAAATAAAAACAGAGCAAATAGTTATGAAATTTTGAAAATATTTTATTTTATTTTATTAGTAAAATAGTTACTTGAAATAATTTATATTTCATTTATGCATAATGCAATATAAGAAAATTATTTAATAGAAACTAAGTTTAGAGACTCAAAACGAGTAGTCATATTTACTAAAATATGTTATAAACTAAAAAGTATTGATATCTAAAATATAAAATATAATTGATTGATTTGAGATTTAGAATTTAAATTGATCTCTATTATTAACTATCATAAGTACTTATTATTATTGATTTTGAATTAATCTTTATTTTAAATTTTATTATATAATACATATCATATTTTTTTATCCTAATTTTTTTACTTCCAATTTTTTCTGTTATATTGTTATGTAGGAAATGAATTAAATTAAATACTGATAAAAATTATATTTTTTTTAGGTTACATTGTGTTTTCTTCCACATATTATCTATAAAATGCTACTAGTTATTTATCTATTAATTTGTTAACTTGCAAATTTAATAATTTATACTATGTTTTCACATATATGGTAGGCCTAATAAAATGACAATTCAAGAATTAATTTTATTTAATTTTTGTCATAAACATTATCGAATACATTATAATTCTACTCCTGACATTGACAAGCTCCTTTTACACATATTCCACCCTGGTTTCCTTGTCTCCTGCAACAAATATTACAAAGTTCTTCACCTACAAGGCATGTTGATGAGTTACATTCTGGTCCTAGTTCACCCTGTGTAGTTATTGGTTTTCCAATGACTGCTTCTGCAATAACTGGTCCTGTCATGGGAAAGTATTTATAAATTTTACAAACATTTTTTTTGTTAGTATTTTGTAGCAAATAAACATAATGATAACAATTATACCGTTCGGTTATACTGCTGATTGACACATTTCAGTTTTATTCAGTATACTGATCAATTTTGTATTGTTCAGGATCAATCGGTCTTGTGTTGTTCAGTGTATCGTTCGATCTCACTGTGTTGTTCAGTGTATCGTTCGATCTCACTGACCTGAACCGCTCGATTTACTGTTGGGCATGCACTTCCTGTTATTCTGTTTCTGTTTTCTTTCCTATATATTTCTTTTTTTTATCTCTTTGGATCAATCAATAAACTTTATATCTTTCTCTGCCTATTTTTATCTGGCTTCTCTCTTCTCTTTTCTCTCATTCATAAGCTTTCTTTTTCATTATTGTGTAGTAAATCTATAATAATATCAGAGGTATACTGAATAAAACTGATGTCGAATGATGCAGAACAACAGTGTCGAATGATGCAGAACAACAGTATAATCGAACGGTATAAGTATTATCATCATACTTTATAACTTTATAGTGTAGTGTGATGTAGATATAACCATTATAAATTTTTGGGTTGTTTATTTCTCTTTTCTCTCTTATTGTGTTGTTCTTAACTTTTTTTCATTTGTTATCTTACTTCTAAACTTAAAATAAATACAAAATTATCAATTATTTTCCCATGCCTTGTCTTTTTAACATTAACAAAAGTAAATGTAATAACATGTTTCATGAGAGTTATATGTCGTAAACAAGTTAAAGTAGAGAAATGAAACATTTTACTACATACCTTGAGGTCGAACCATAGCAACAATTACAATTCCAATGAACAAAGTTTGATGGAAATGAAAAGTCATTGGAAAAATGTTTTTGGAAGAAAGGTGCTTGACTTTGTATTTAGATAGGAATACTTTATTACAGTATTCAGATGTAAGATTATGAATGTTTAAATTCTAAGCCAAGATGTTTTTTTTATAGTGGGTGGTTTTTAGATGTGAGTAAATATAATATTAATGAAAATTTAACTTCATAGTTGCATTATTTAATGGTCATTTAAGTTATTAATGGTTACATTAAAAGTTTTAAACATATTCAAATTAAACCATTTGATTCTTAAAAGGGTTTTTTTTTTTTTTGCATTTTTAACTACATATGTTAGTTTGTTTTGTTTTGGTCAAAATAACATCATGTTATTGCAAAATTATTAATTATTATAATTAATTTTGGATTTAATATTATTACACACAATAAATAATAATTTTATATAATTAAGAAATATATATTTTTCTATTGATCATAGTTTTTTTTATGGTTTTTAAATATTCTTACCATGTTATTTTTGAAAAATTGTTTTTTCTTTTTATCTTTCCAGTACCGTTTTATGAATTAAAAAGTTAATATTTTAACATAGGTATTATAAGACTCATTTGATGTAATTTCAGTTATACTTTAATATTTTATAACTTAAAAATTTAGTATACTTATTTTAATTATATTTTAATTTATTATGTAACTTTACAAATAAGAATTAATATTATAATTAAATAAAAAATATTCTACAGTTTTTTTCTCTCCATATTATTAGTAAAATAGTTAGTTGAAATTATTTGTATTTTATTTGCGTATAATACAATATAAGAAATCAATGAATAGAAACTAAATTTAGAGACCCAAAACAATTAGTTATTATATTCATTATATTCACTAAATAAAATAATGTTTGTTGAAAATTTCACATTGATTAGAGATAAGGCCAAATTATAATATATAAGTGAAGTACAAATCTTACCTTTTTTTGGGATTGAGTTATGCTTTGAAATCCACTTTCTATTAATTTTATAAATTATAAAATATTGATATCTGAAATGTTTTTTATTATTTGATAAAAGTAACTAAAATCTAAATTCGTTTTTAATATTAACTATCAATGTATTAGTTATTTAGTATGGTTGATTTTAAATTAATCTATATCTTAAATTTTGTTATAACACGAATCATATATTTTGTTTTTGTCATAATTGTTACTTTCAATTTTATTTCGTATACATTGTTATTTAAGAAATGAATTAAATTAAGATGCTAATAATAAATATAATTTCTCCAAGAATATATTGTTTTTTCTTCTATATACAGTAGGGAAAGATTTAATACAAGTTATTTTCAACATTGTATTTTGATTCAATAATCAAAGCATAATAAAACATGATTTTTGACTTTGCTTTATAATTGAAACTTTATAAATTTTGATAGACTTTAGTTCGAAAAGAATCAAAGCAGCATCAAACCAAAAAAAAATAATGAAAAAAAAAATATATGATTTTGTTAATATCCAAAGCTTAATCTTTTTTATTTTAATGGTTTAATTTAAAGAGTATATTATCTATGAAATACTAATTCTTTATCTATTAAGATGTTAACTTGTAAATTTAATAATTTATACTGATTTTATGGCAAACTCCATTATTATTGGAACCATAGTTATCAAACTCTCGAGTTAACTCGTACGAGATGACTTTCGAGTTAACTCAGAAGTAAACTCGTTTTTTTGCATAAATTCGGTAGAATCGACTATAAAATCGGTAGGATCGTGTATAATCGCAAGTTTGGAGCGATTCTGCAAGCTTAAAAGTTATATATTTAATGAAATGCATCAAAATTAATGACAATAATCCAAGTATTTATGTTTTACAATATTTATTTTTATGAACAATATAATTATAAATTTTATTTATTTAAAATTATATAATTTTGTAGACTTATTTGAATTAAGATATTATTTATATAATTTTTTTTCATCTGAAGTAAACTCTTATGAATTTACGAGTTAAGTTTACGAATCGAGTTTGCTCAATTCTCATGAATTTACGTAAATTCTGGAATTTTATAATCTTGATTGAAACAAAATGATAATTCATTTTATTTAATTTTTGTCATAACCATGAAGCATTCGTTGTAATTCTACTACTTACATTGACAACCTACTCCTAGGCATGTTCCACTCTTGAATCCTTGTCTCAGACAACATATATTTAGGGGTGGGCAAATGGAACTGTATTGCTAAAAATTGTACTGAACTAAAAACTATTTTGTATAAACTGAACTGTAAAATAGTTTAGACAAACTGAACTGTTTTTTTGTTTCATCAAACTGAACTGAACTGACTTGTACTAAACTACAATATAAACTGAACTGAACTACTAACTAAATTGTAAATTGTACTAAACTACAATATAAATTGAACTGAACTACGAACTGAATTGTAAATTGTACTAAACTACAATATAAATCAAACTAAACTACTAACTGAATTGTAAATTGTACTGAACTACAATATAAACTAAACAAAACTACTAACTGAATTGTAAACAGCACTAATTTTAACTACTATACTATTTTTAGAGGAAAAATACTTTTATTAGAAAAAAAAAACTCACCTGAGTATATAAATTAATTAGTTTATGTATAAATTTGTTTGTAAAATTTCATCTCATTAATTTTTAAGGTATAAATTACATGTAGTTTATAGAAAAAAGAAATTTTTTCTTCCATAAATATTTCTGGATAAAGCTAATGCGGCCCTACTAGTTTAAAAAATATATGAATAGAATGGAAAATAAAAGTAATATATTTCGTACAATTTATATGAACTTTATCTAATACCAAATGCTTCAAAAGATAATGTTAACAATCAAATAGTTAAATTTAATTTATTTGAATTAACATATAACAAACTAAATTTAAAGATAAATTAACTCAACAGTTTTTCACTTTTGTAACAAAGTATATCATTTTTTTTAATAAATTTACTTGTAAATAATTACATAAGAGAAAAAATTAAAAAAAAAACTATAGTTATTTTAAGACGAAGTGATTTTTTAACGTAAGACAGTACAATTAACTGTAGTTAACTGAACCGAAAATTTATTAAGTTCAGTTTTTAAAAACTGAACCATAAAACAGTATATTTAAGTTATAGTAAAAATGGTTCAGTTCTTTTTAGTATAATATAGTACAATTAACTATAGTACAGTACAGTTCAGTATTTTTTGTCCAGCCTTACATATATTACAAAATTCCTTACCTAAGTCGCATGTAAATGTGTTACAATTTGGTCCAGGATCACCTTCTATTCTTATTGGTTCTTCCATTACTGATTCTACAACAATTGGTCCTGTCATGCGAAAATGTTATAATAAACTTTATAAATAAATTTCTTTCATTATTAACTTAATTTTAAACATAAAATAAATACAAAATTATCAATTATTTTCACCTTTTTTTTAACATTAAAAAAAATATGTAATAACATGTCTTTTTATCTTAGTAGCAAAATGAAGGCTTTGACTAATTACCTTGAGGTAGAACCATACTAACAATTACAATTCCTAAGAACAAAGTTGGGTAGAAATGAAAACCATAGCAACAAAATTGTTTTGGTTGGGTTGAAATACTTAATTAGAGTATTCAAAGCTAAGACTTTGGATGTTTAAATTCTAAACCAAGCTTTTTATGGTGGTTTTTAGATCTGAGATTTTAACTTCATAATTGCATTATTAAATGGTCATTTAATTTATTAATGTTTACATTAAATGTATACAATAATTACCAACGGATTTTTATCGACAAAAATATTTTCGTCAGTAATTGTAATTTATCGACAGATTTTATCAACAAAATTCATTTTTTTATTGTCGACGGATTTTACCGGTGGAATCATTACCGAAGAAAAAATTCGTTGATAATGCAGTTTACATTTACTGAAAGAAAAATTTGTCGATAAATCCGTCGGTAATGTACCCTTCATTTACCGAAGGAAAAATCCGTCGGTAAATTTTGTGGTAATGCGTCTTACATTTATCAAATGAGAGAATTCATCGGTAAATACGTCGGTAAAATGGACGGAATTTTTTCGTCCGTTATTTTAATTACTGACGAAAAAAGTCATCGGTACATCCGTCGATAAAATGAGCGGAAATTTCCCGCCCATTTTTCCTCTCTGACAGCAAGCAGAGTGTTATATAACTCATTTTTTCATTTCTTCCTCATTTGTGCGAAGAACTTGATTTTTTTTTCCTACTTCTTCATCTTTTTCTTCTCTTCCACTCCATTGCAGCTACAAATCAAGATTGTCTCCATCTCCATTCAGCAAGATCGTCGCTCCGTTCAATCAGGCCGCCTCCATTTTTCTTCTCTGCAACCATTGTCAGCACCGTTCAATGTCTCTTTTCTTTCCCTTTCACGCTTCAGCTGCTGTCACCATTGTGGAACCCTTTATTGTTCTTCCGCTTTCACGCTCAGGCACTTCCACCACTGTGCAACAATAATTTTTCCACTCTAACGATTCTGAAGAAGAATGATTGGTAAAAATGATTTTGTCTACTTTAATGACCAAAGCCAAGGTTTTAATTCACCATGCAAAGATTCTGGATCGGTAAAAATGAATTAAAGAAACATAGGGAGAGGGAGAACGGGGAAGAAGATGATCCAGATCGGGATTTTTATCGACGTATTTATCAACAGATTTTCCTTCGATAATTATCGACGAATATTTTCCTTCGGTAATTACGACAGTTTTTTTCTTTCGGTAATTACCGACGAATTTACAGAAGATTCTGTCTCCGATAGTTACCGACAGGTTTATCGACGGATTTATCCTTCGATAATTATCGAAGAAAAAAAATTCGTCAATAAAATTTTTCGACTACACTATTACCGATTGATGATTGACCGTCGGTAATCCGTCGATAATTTAACTTTACCGACAAATTTTGCACATTACTAACGGATTTTGACCGTCCATAATCATATTAAAAGTCAACCATTTGATTCTTATTTTTTTTTTCATTCCTCACTACATATGTTTAGTTATTATTTATTATAACAAAATTTGAATTTAATATTATTAAAAAAATAAGTAATAACTTTATATAATGAAGTAATAAAATTTATTTTATATTAATCACAATTTTTATGGTTTTTAAATATTCTTAAAATGTTATTTTGGAAAATTGTTTTTTCGTTTTATCACTTAAAAAGTTAATATTTTAACACAAGGTATTATAAGACTCATTTGTTTTAAATTTGTATTTATGCTGTGATATTTTATAACTTAAAAACTTACTACACTTATTTTAATTAAGATAATAATTAAATAACAACAACATTATATTATTACAACATATTATTATTATAATTAAATTTTAATTTAAGATTTTTTAAGGACAATAAATATACTATTAATGAACATTTAACTTCATAGTTGCATTATTTAATGGTCTTTTAATTCATTAATGTCTACATTAAAATTTTTAAAAATATTAAAATTCCACCATTTTGATTCTTAAATGGTTTTTTTTTTACTACATATATTTAGTTTGTTTTAGTTTCATTAAAATATCATCATGTTATTCAAAAATTATTAATTATTATAATTAAATTTGAATTTAATTTAGTACATCTCCAACATATCATTTTAGTGTATAAATGAATATAAATCGGTAAAACAATTCATAAATATCCATTCAAATCTTTTAAATATCCTTAATTAAAACTTAAAACAATTGTTTAAAACAAATTAAAACATTAATGCGTTCAACCATTTTATAGACGTAATTTGTGTTCAAAAGTTTTCAAAAAAATAAAATTCTTAAGTCGTTCATTATTCTTGTTGCATTAAGTATCCACTAGACTATATGTGACGTCATTTGCTCCCATATAACAATCTGAGTCATATGATCATTGTAGGTGGAAAACACAATCACAAAAAAAATGCAAGTGTGAGCGAACATAATAAATAATAAAGCACATATATAACATTTATATCACAATTGTTAAGTCTTTATCACAAGTCACTCACATCCAATAATCATTAATGTCCTAAAAAACTACCACACCCTTACAATATTCTTCAACCATTCCCTGAACCGGAATAAGTATGGTTCCATTAGCTCTTCAGCTCCTATCGAAGAAAGGCAACATGTGCATATATCTACCTCTATTATAACATTATTTCAACCTCTATCCTTCCATGTACATTTTAGTCTTCCAAAACAATACGATTCGAGTAGTCCTCCACCATAACTTCGGACCTGTCTCCCTTGTTCCTCAAATCCATCACTACACTGAACTCAACAAGAGCCGGAACCCACGGGCGAGACATTCGTCCCTTTATACCCCCTCAACATAGGAAAGGACAACACTCAAATCTCCAGTCCATTCTACCGCTCTCAAGGACAAAGAGACTCATCTCTTTCACCATCTCTTAAAGACGAAGAGATTCACTTTTCTACCCTTTCACAAGAGGAAAGGTATCAAAACGGATTTACAAAAATGTCACAAGAAGACATATTCAATAATGTATCCCTTCCTATAACACCCCTTCTGGAATGTCACAAGTGTAAAAATTTTTCAAAACATTTCCATAAACATTCATTTAAGATAACCAAACTTTATTTTATTAAAATATGGAAGCAAAAATAACTATAAATGTCATCTGAAATTTCAGAATATTCCTTTTGCATAAAATAATAAGTCTGAAAACTTTTAAACAATAAAGAAATAAGGCTTAATACCTCCATTAGTCATCTTATTTGTCTGCTAATCTCATTTTGGTCCTCAAGTTTTAAATTATCTCAATTGGGTCATAATTTTTGTAAAAATGCACAAATTTTACCCTAACCGTTAAGTTGTCTCAAACAGCGTTAATTGATGCTGGGATGAATTTTTTATTTTAGGCTTAATCCCTCTTTTGGTCCTTATTTTTGTGTGAAAATCTCAGTTCGGTCCTCAAGTTTTTCCTCAAGTCCTTATGAAATGCAAACATTTTACAACATTTTACCCCAACCGTTAAGTGTATTGAGACGACGTTAATTTTGAACTGAGCTGTAATTTTTTTTTTTATGTTTTAAAATCATTAAATCCATGTGGCTATAGTCTTTCTTTTTCCTTCCAATCACTGATCACATTTCACTCATTCCTCTACCCTCAAACCCCCCGACTCACACCTTTTCTCCCTCTCAAACTAAAAAATGTCGTCGTTGTCGACAATTCAAAAATTATGACCCAATTGAGACAGTTCAAAACTTGAGGACCAAACTGAGATTTTCACACAAACATAAGGACCAAAAGAAGGATTAAGCCTAAAATAAAAAATTCATCCCAGCATCAATTAACGCCGTTTGAGACAACTTAACGGTTAGGGTAAAATGAGTGCATTGTTACAAAAATTATGACCCAATTGAGACAATTTAAAACTTGAGGACCAAAATGAGATTAGCAGACAAATAAAAGGATCAATGGAGGTATTAAGCCAAGAAATAAATAATAAATCTACTCTCGTCAAATACTCAAATCTGGTCTTATCTGCAACGTCATCTACTCTCGTACAAGTATGATCATCGTAGGTGGAACCATAACCACAACATGCAAGGGTGATCAACCAGAAATATCATAACACACAATATACAACAATCATTATAAACACATAATAATATAATTATATTCCATCACAACATTAACATCACAGTCAAACCATTCATAAATCAATGTCATTTCTTTGTATTGTGTCGTCATAATTTGTTCTCATTAACAAGACGATTTGAGTTGTCTTCCATTGCATGTTAAGGATAGAGTTTCCAATAATTCAATTTTTGAAAAAAGTATACTAAATTTTTGCATCTTTCCTTATAAATTTGATGTGTAAATATACATACTCGAATTGAGGGAGCAAGATAGATTTAAAATGAATAACAAATGATATTTGAACAAATCATGATAAGAATTAATCATCTGAATTGTTTAGAAGTAGAATTATTGAAAAGTTGTTGAAATTATCTTTCAAAAATGGTTAATTATACTATTAAGGTTGATTTTGTTGATATTTTTGTTTAAATGAGAAACTTTCACTAAGTGAAAATTTAATAGAATAGATACTTAGACCTCGCTTTTTCTCTATTTTTGTTCAAGTGAAAGATTTATCGCTTAAGAAGAAATCGAGCTCAAAATAAAGCTTGTTATGAGTCTTAATATGAAGGGTTTTTCACTCAAATGAAAGTAGTTCGAAAACTTAATTCCAATCTCGGCCCAAAGTTGTTCATGTGAAGGTGTTTTCACTGAAGCTAAAAAAGGAATTCTTTTTTTCTTTATTTTTCTGGTCTTTTTAACTTATTGAATATGTATACTTTTATAAATTCAAAATGAATATAGATACTTATATTTGATTGATTTGTGGCTTTTTTTTGAATGAGTTATTTTATTTTAATATTTATTGAGATTGACGAACTTCAATGAATTTGAAGTCATAATTTTAGGATGATATGTGAACATTTTTTGAGTTATTCATTAAGTATTGACACTATGTTGCATCAAAGATTTCCTAGCTTCAGTAACAATTTAAATCACATGGACTTAGATATCATATGTGAAGAAGCTAATGGGAGAGTTTTTACACATTGTAACATTGTAAATGTGCATACATAAGTTATAATTAACTTAACCTAATCCATGATATGTGGATTAATTTGTAAATTCATGTCTTGTATTTGATTCGATGTTTATTTATGATAAGACATATTCAATATGAATATTTCAGAAGGTGTAAGTTGATATTTATATGATTTGACACATAAATCCATGCGTGTTCTATATAATTTCAAATGTTTGTAATTGATTGAAATTGAATTGTTAATAAAATTATTTCATTTATATTAGTATTTGACGTTAGCGTTTCACTTTCAATAACTTAACATTGAATTTGTTGTTGATGTAATCACTTACCATGTACATGAATGATTATAAGAAATTATAATCATGTGCAAAACCACACACACACACATATATATATATATATATATATATATATATATATATATATATATATATATATATAATTGTATTATAAATTTGTACATATAAATTATTTAATTATATTTTAGTTTTAGGGATAGTTTCTTTTAGGAACGACAAATTAATTAACTTGTCATGCTGTTATTTGAACTCGTATTGATTTTGAAAAAAAAAATCGTATTAATTAAATATGAATATAAATAATTATTTTTTAAAATTAGGAATGATATCATGCTTGTGTATATATATACGTGTTCGTCTTCATCTATCATACATATCTTCTTTTAAACACTTTTAATTTTTTTTAAATAATTTAAAGTTTATCTGTTTTTTTTATTTTCAATTCTGTAACTTACTTTTAAAATACATATTTAATAATTTTTATTTTTATTTTTTTCTATAGCTATTTAACTTTAATCCCATTGTCATTTTATACTCTTATTTGATATTTAATAACTATAATTTTTTTATATTTAACATTAGAAACAAACATGTATATCATTTTGAAATATTTGATAATATAATATTTTTATATGATTTTTTATATTTTTAAAAATTATCTAATTAATATTTTAAAAATAAAAAGAAAAGTATAAACATGGATAGTGATACACTTTTCTTTGATGGAAATGATACAAAAATCTCATAAATGAATTTTTGCTTTGAAAATATGAATAGGATAATTGGACTGATACTCCCATTTTCGTTCCTACTCATTTTCACAAAATCAAAACAAAACAAGTTTGTGTACGGATTATTTATCAATCTTTTTCTCTTTCTTAATTATAATCCTACACTTTGTTATTATAATTTACATTTTTAATTTTAAAAATCAAATTGAAACTTAATTTTGTTATATATGAAATGTTGAATCAAATAATTATTAACCTGGATCTCACGATTTAGATAACTATTTAAATGAATTTTTTATTATTGAATCATGAATTGATATTTGATCTTATCTTAATTTTATTTTTTTCTATTCCTAGACTACTAATTTTAATTTAAACAATACAGAAACTCAAAATTGAATACAATATACATATATCCTCTTTAATTGATGTAAGTTGTATTTTATATTACAATAAACAAGAAGGTTTTGTATAAGAATTATTAAAGGTTGAAAAATATAAAACTATCACATATAAAGAAAGTAAAATCTACTAAGGTGAATATTACATTAAACACATTTTAAAACATTTTGGGGATTGCAATATGGTCTTCATATCAAATACATTTGTAACATCTATTTCTTTTATAAGCAACTAATATTAACTATCAACGTATTATCATTCTTTTAAATATTGTTTTGTTCAGCCATAGCAATCAGTTCAATTTTATCTTTAAATATTTTATTTAAAATTTATTGACTTAATAATTTATGTAAAAAATAATAATTTCATTGAATTCTCCCCTTCTAAATTAATAAAAATTTAAAATTAAAAAAAAAAGCAAAATGAGCAAACTAAAAGATTATGATTTAAACATACAATTTATTAAACTAAATGACAATAATTTTGTATTAATTATTATTTATCATGATGAATATATAAAATATGAAATATTCTCTTTTTAAAGAATTAAATATCAAATTTTCTCTTCAATATAATAGTTGATTGTTTTCTATTCTACAAATGATTTTTGAAAGCAAAGATATTATAATTTAACTTTTTCATAAATTAAAATAAAAAGCTCAAGATAAAAACACAATACTTTTCAAGAAATTAATTTCAAATTATCAAACAAAATCCATTTCATTTTTTCTGGTAATAGAAATATCTGGATAAACAACATTACATACAATAAAAAGAATCCATAAGCAAATTAACAAAAAAGAAAAGAGTATAATAATAAAATAAAAATATTACTATTATCCTCTTAAAGAAGGGGAAGGCAAAAGATTGTAACAGTTGCGAGCCAACCTGATGCAGTCCAGGCGGTGGAAGATCTCGGCGTTCGGATCTCTCTCCGTCATCACGTCCGACACGGTCACCTGCACGCCGCCTTTGTACCGGCTCAGTCTGCCCCTCACCCTCGCAACCGCTCCAAACTTCACAACTTCGACGAAGCGCGCGGCGAGCTCGTGGCGGCGGCGGCGCACGACGGAGGGGGAATTGGCGTCGTTAAGCCACAGCACGCAGGGGACGCATCCGGTGCCATCGTCAATGGCGAAGCGGAGGAGCCTCTCGGGCTTGAGGTGATGCAGGGTGACAGTGCCAAGGATTTCGACGCGCGAGATTGGGATTCCTCTGCGGAAAAACGACGTCGCGGCGTCGGGAGAACGGAAAGGAAATTGTGTCAAGGATAGGAGATCGAAGGCGAGAAGTTTGACGTGCGTGTTCTGAAGTGCCAATGAATTGTTGTTTCCATTTTCCATCTTCCTCAACTTTACCTCTTTCTCTTCCTTTATATAGTATCTTCTACTAAGACAATCTTCTTCCACACACTTTAGCTACTGAAATTAATAAATAATTTTAAAAGTAATAAAAGTTATTTGAAATTCATATTAAACTAATAAATAAAAAGGAAAACTATACTTCAAATTATAAATCAATTTAGATATAATAATAAAACAAATCCAACCTCAACTATTTTTTTCAAAATTATAATTTTATACACTTAACTCGAAAACTAATGGAGAAATTCTTTTGGATTTTAGTAACTTTTAAATTTTTTTTATTAATAATAAGGTTTAAAATGTGTTAAATTAATACTCCTATGATAAATTAATATTCTGAAATATATTAAAATTTAAAAAGTATAAGATAGATAATTCAGAGAAGAATAAAAATAATAACCTAATGTAGTGATCTCTTAAAATAAATAAATAAGAAAATAATGATTTATTTAAAAGTATAGAAAATCATATTTTAGAATTAATGGTGTATTTAAAATAACAAGATTTAAGTGTTTTAATATTAAAAATTTAAAGTATAATTAAAAATTTTATAAACAAGTTTTATTATTTAAAGTATATATATTTTAGAAAACTTTTTTTAAAACTTTCTTTTTTCTTTCTAAGATATCTTACAATTCGTTCATCTTTTTTAAGATTAGAGACACTAGGATTTCTTCTTATAATGAGTTCATCAAAATCAATCAATCAGTTTCTTCGATAAGGTAAATTTATTTTTGTTTCTTTCCTAATTTGTTTGTTTTTCTTTTGCATGTGGCCTTTTTTGACTCACAAGTAGTGTTTGAGTTCTTTTTACTAGTCTTTGTTGACCATTGATTCCAATTGTGTGTCTTTATCGTATTTGTGCTTCTCGTGCGGGTGTTTTAGGGGTCATCAAACTATTTGGTTGTTTTTCAAGTAAGGGAGCCAATTGTTTTAGTGTGCATGAGTTTGATAACTATGATGTTATTGGTATGTTGTTTGAATTAGATTAGTGTTTGAATTGAATTGTGTGATTTGATGATTGAATTAGATTGCTTGCTATTTAGAGTGTTGTTACTGAGAGGACTGAAAAGTAGAGCAATTGAACAAATTGTTATAAGTTTTATTGTATAATAATATTGTTGAACTAACTATTTGAAAAATGAATACCAATTTGAGCAATTGATTAGGTTTACTGATTGGGCATTGGGCATAAGCTTAGTCTTGCAAGTTTGAGAACATTTTTGTTTTAGATGCTAAGCACCCCTTTTCACCACTAAGTACCCAGTTTTACAAATGTTTTGGCTTTGAGTGGTAGCATGGTATCATTGAGCACCATCTTTCACTACAGGTCTAAAGCAATTTAATTCCTATATGCTGAGGCACTAGAGGAGTGTCGTTGAGTATTACTTTTCGTGAAAAGAATGGTGTTGAGCGCTAAAACTAGCCTTAAGCACCCCCTTTTATGAGAAGTTCAACATTGAGAGCCACCTCTAAGTGCCAGTATATATGTTTACTTTGTTTCTTATTTTTTTTCGTTTGGTAATGTTTTATATATTCTTTGAGTATGATAACTATATGTGTGGAAAATGAATAGTTTGTTATGGATATATGTGGTAAGTTTTTTGAGAGAATTTCAAGGATAAATTCTATGTGATGGCGATGTTTAGTGTATGTCTTGACATATGAAGTTAAAAAGGAAGGTATCCTGATGTACTATCAACCATTCAACTCATATAGAGAGGAATGAGGTGTGGGAGAGAATGACATGAGGTCCTTGTGACTCTGTAGAGCATAAATACTACTACAAGTGCACATCTACAATGAAACCCTATGTCAAAGCATGTATCAAGATAATTGAATCCAGTGTCAACTATTTATGTGTGTTTGTATGAGTTATTGTACTTTATCAATGTTGAGTTGGTATTTTAATATGATTTAACTACCTTATATTGTTCCTTTTGCACATTAACTTACCTCATTTTTATTTTCTCTTATGTGTTGTTATGCTTCGTGATGATCACCTCTTAGTGTAGAAGACTTGCTAGTCAAGGTAGATAAATTTTATTTCCCTCTAGACTTCGTCATCATGGATATAGAGGAAGACACAAAAATGCCTTTAATACTTGGCAGGCCATTCATGAAGAATGCCAAGGTAAGCATTGATGTAGACAATGACAAGTTAAAGGTGAGAATGTAAGGTGACAAGGTGAACTTCAATGTGTTTAAAGCTCTAAAATATCCAGTTGATCGAAAAGATTGCTTTAGAATTTATGTACTGGATAGGATTTGGATGAATGCTAGAAGTTCATTTTCTCTAGTAGATCCTTTACAAAAATCATTGATGAACATCGAACTAGGAGGAGTTCTTAGAGAAGATGAAGAATAAGAACAAATGATTATACAGCTTGATAGTAAAGTTGAGTTGCAAGAAGAAAATTCAAAGGCTATAGCGAGCAGTGAACCAACATTATAGCCACACAACCCTGCAATTCAAGTGATACTGAAACAATAAGCAATTAAATTGAAACAATTGCCTCCTCATTTGAAATATGTTTTCTGTTGAGATTGGTATCGCGCAATGGAACATTTTAGAGAGCGTGTAACCGATCAATAACCAAGAGGAGAGGAGTGAATTGGTTCTTTTAAAGATTATGATTTTCTTTCAGAACTTTTCTCAAACAATTTAAAGTCAAGCGATGCATAGATAGAGAAAAATACACAAGGAATTTTATTCTGGTTTAAATCAACAAATTCTACGTCTAGACGTTAATCACTATAAAGAGTGATTAACCTTCTCACTAAAAATTAACAACAAATTACAATATAGAAATAAGGATACATATTAGAAACCACCTTTTTTAACAGATAAGAGATGAAAGACACCTCCTTTTGACACACAAAAGGATGAACGACTTGACTCTGCTTTGTAGGTATACTCCACCACTTAGACACACCAAGAAAGAGCACTTCCTCCTACAAGTACCAAGATCACAAGCTCCCTTTTCACACACAAAGAGTTTCCCTTAGGCACACAACTCTAATACTCTCAAATGAAAAGTTTTTTTTCCTAAGAGTTGTGGAGAACTCTATATATAAGCTAAGGTTCGTGTAGGGTCAGAAACTGAAAAGGTAGCTCCAAACTGCTAGTAATAATCGATTATCAAAAGTGATAATTGATTATTTCAGGCCGTTATGGGTTTTAGAAAATGTGATAATCGATTATCCTTAGTGATAATCGATTATTGTCGAACCCTGGACAATATCAAAACTTGTAGTGATAATCGATTTTTCCTATGATAATCGATTATTGCCGCAACAAACCCTTTTCTACTTTTGTTTGTGATAATCGATTATCCCTTATAATAATCAATTATTGTCATAATAAATCACTAGATTATGAAACTTTTAAGTGCTTACAATTGTAAAATAATTCTTATACAAATAATTTCTATGAAAATTATTTTTACATTAAGTATAAGTTCTTCAAGTCTTCATTTACATCATTATCAAAATTACTTCAAAACAACTATGTTTTCGTATTAGTAACACTTTCGTGTAAAAGGAATGCAGTCAGCCAATGATTATAAGCAACTCTCTTACTGTTGCTTAAAGTAAAAAAAAGAACAATAGGATGGACCTCACTAAAAGGTATTAGTCCTTCATACTATATATGCACAGGATTGTAATGAAAGATGATTAGAAGCTTGTGGCTCGACCATAAAGGTTCCTTCCATCTCTCCTGTACTGAACAAGTTTAGGATGCTAAATGATTTTTATTACTCAAATATCCTTAGATCATGTTTTGTTTAGATATTTGCCTTTCACTTCAATAACATGTAATATAAAATTTGAACTTTACCTTTCACTTCAATAACATGTAATAGAAAATTTGAACTTTATTACTTTCTTTCAATGGATCATTATTCTTTCTAATATTTTTTACACTTTTATTTAAATCAATCAAAATAATAATCACTATTATTCACTAATAATCAAATACATAAGCTTTTCAATTTATTATTAAATTAATATTTAATTAAATATGTCAAAAAAATAATATTCACAGAAAATATTGAACATTTATTTTATAACAAATACATTAAGATATTTTATTTATTATAATAAAATAATATTTTCTTCCCTATCATCATACAAAATTAATTTTAACTAATCTAAAAGTCAAATTAAATTACATTTACCAAAAACATTTTAATAATATTTAATTTCTATTTATTAATTATTTTTATTTATAACATTGGTCCAATTAATTATAAAATTTCACAAACTTCACCTTAAATATACTTATTTTGATTTTCAAATTTAAAAAAAAAATATATATTTACCTTTAAATTCACTCAAATAAATTTACTCATTCTTACTTTTATTGTTTCTCAAACTTTAAAAATTGTCATGCATTGAAAACCATAATATTATATATATATATATATATATATATATATATAAAAGTTATGATTTAATATGTTTAATGAATTCATCTAAATAAAATACATAATTAATTTAATGTTAAATTATTTAATATATTAGATCTCGAAGAATTAGTTATTGACATGTGCTGAAAATGGCTTGGTTGGTTGGATCGTCCAAAAGATTATTAGCTGACAGCAGATAATTCGTAATTATCTAGGAAGGGTATTTATGGGATTAAACATTCAACAAAGGGCAGTTCCGGTAATCTACATGAGAATAAAATCCTTGCCTGGTCGCCATGTCATTATCACCCAGATTTGTGAATGCCACTTCAGTTTTTTCTTTTTTCCCCCCTTTTTTACATTTCTCTCTTTTCTTTGTTGCAAACCCTCAAATTTGGACACACAAAAAGGTAAGAAAACAGAGAAAGAAAGTGATAGAGTGACCAGGTGAGACAAAAAAATGATTCATTTTCAGAATCAGAAAACCCCTTATGGACCATACAGAAAAAATTGCATTCTTGAGTATTAAGCAATAGGCATCAGAAAGAAAGAGACATAAAAAAAAACAGTGGTTGGTTAAGTTTTTGTCTATCACTGGTCAACAAAGGTTGTTTTTTTAGAAGCTTTTTCCACCATCCTTGGAACATGGTGTTTTTCTTTTTTCTATTCTCAGTTTCTATCCTCAGCAATGAAAACTGAGAAGGGGGAAACATAGTTGGTGTGAAGTGCATTAGTGTTAGTGCCAATAATAGAAAGACAGGAAAAAAAAAAACAAAAGGAAAATGAAAGTTGCAACAAGAAAGAAAAAGAGAAAAATTAGGGCTAGTAGTGATTAGAGTAGTAGACTAATGTGTTAATTAATTATTTTTCTGTTTTTTTATTATTGTGAAGCTCATGGGAGACAAGAGCGTATCAAGGGAAATCCTAAAAATTCGATCTTTTCTTATCTGTTAATATAAATAAAAAAGTGTCAACAGAGAAAAGTAGCATAAAAAGGGCATAAAATAAAAAGCAGCAGTGTGTAGACTAGACTGAGAGACAGAGTTGGACCAAATAAAACTTGGTTCCTATGGTTCATTGTACAGCCACCCTTTCTTTCCTGTTACAGGTAAACAAAACGTAAGCATTATTTGTATTTCTTTCTTTCTACAAAACCCCATTACTGCTATCTATGTCTCTCTCTTTCATTGGTTTGTGTGTGTTTGTGTTTTGGGGTCAGTGTCCCTGCTTGGAATATTATATGCAAGAGGGAGTGTGAACCAGTTTCACGCCTACATAGCATGATTATTGGTTAGAGTTCTCCTGTGTTTTTTAATGTGATCCTGAGCACTAGTGTGAGACAAGGCCAAGTGTTTGGGTGTAGGGGAGGAGAGAGATGGGGGTGAGGGAGGTGGTGGCTCTTTGGAATTTGAGCTGTTTTTCCATCTTTTGAGACCCGTGCTTGTTTCTGAGCTTGGAAAGTTTTCTTCTTTTAATTCTGGGTTTTGTTTCTTTTTCCATGTTTCTTTTTGTCTTGGTGGTTTTTGAAGTGGGTTTTGCTTGTTAGGAGAGAGAAAGAGAGGCAATTGGTCAATCCTTCATCATGCTTGGTGTGTTTGTGCTTGCCCTTTCTGATGTTTTGGATCACGAAAAACAATGCTGTAATGATGCTTTTACATGGAGTTTGGTTCTGTTACCCTTTTTCTTTTCTAGCACAGCCAGAGAAAAGTGTCTGTAATTTTGTCATAACTTTAAAGAAAGTTAACCTCCTATGTGAGCACTAACTATATAAATTACTTTTGTTGGGGCTTCTCTAAATATAGATATGAAGGGGGCAGCAGGGGAGCAGGGGAATAACACAGCATAGCAGCTCAGGAAAACTAGGCAGAGTGTGAATTTCTTGCTGATGGGTCTTAGTTTGAAGATGCAGAGCCACCATCCTGTGGCTTTGAGGTTGTATGATCAAATGGGGTCTAAAAGAAAGTACACTTTCATTCAGGCTCATAGAGCTTGGCTTCCAAAGTTCTTGCTGCTGTGGATCCTGCTAATGGCTTTGATAAGTTGGTGCATCTTTAGCAAAATGGATGATGACACCAAAGTCAGAAGGAAGGAGGTGCTGGGTAGCCTCTGTGATCAAAGGGCAAGAATGCTACAGGATCAGTTTAGTGTTAGTGTTAACCATGTCCATGCCCTTGCCATCCTCGTTTCAACCTTCCATTACTACAGATACCCTTCTGCCATTGACCAGGTTATTGCTTATTCTTCTGCTCTAATTTTTTATTTGATACGAGGTAAGAATGATAATTTGTGTAATGGTTTGAAAGAAATGAAAGACTATTTGGGGTTTTCATACTTGTACATCTAGCTCAAACTGTGTAAATAACTCCATCCATTTGCATACATCTTGACTTTCATTGTTCATTATAAAATAGGAAACCTTTGCCGAGTATACAGCCCGGACAGCATTTGAACGGCCATTACTGAGTGGTGTGGCATATGCACAAAGAGTGGTTAAATCTGAGAGGGAGAGATTTGAGAAAGAACATGGATGGGTTATAAAGACAATGGAAGAAAAGTCTTCACTGGTTAGAGATGAGTATGCCCCGGTGATATTTGCACAAGAAACACTCTCATATCTTGAGTCTCTTGATATGATGTCTGGACAGGTAGATTACAACTCTGTTGAACATTACTTTATTTTGTCCTATTCACATTTCAAATATATTCTTTTGCATGGTTCAGGAGGACCGAGAAAACATTTTAAGGGCTAGAGCCACTGGGAAAGCTGTTCTGACGAGCCCTTTCAGGCTGTTGGGTTCTCACCATCTTGGTGTGGTTTTAACATTTCCTGTGTACAAGTCCAAGCTCCCTCAGAAGCCAACAGTGGAAGAACGCATCGAAGCAACTGCAGGGTGGGCTCTAGTTTCTCTTCTACTTTATTTTTCAAGTTTGCTTTTTTGATAGTCTTGGCAATTCTTTGTGTCATCTGGCATAGTATATAGCTCTTGTTGTTCTGCATGTGTTGTTTTCATAGCCTAAATAATGATGACAAAAGTGGTGACAAGTGCCAATTTACTAATTTTTCACCATAAATCTGTAATTGTATAAAATGCTACCGCATCTGAAAGCCCATGCTGCTTCTTTTTCCATTTGATCACAAATCATGCTAATTATTAAATTGTTCCTCTAGTATTGGTATTTTAATGAACTTAATTTGAATTGAATTCAGTTCTGTATGTAACTGCCAGGGTGCATGTGTGGCTTTATGTTTAATGTAAACTAGTAGTTTTCCAATTTATTGAATAAATTTCTAATGGACATCAGATATGTTGGAGGATCCTTTGATGTTGAGTCCCTTGTTGAGAATTTACTTGGACAACTTGCTGGTAACCAGGCAATTTTGGTGAATGTATATGATATTACAAACTATACTAATCCACTAATAATGTATGGAAAGCCCTATGAAGAAGGTGATATGTCTCTTGCCCATGAAAGCAAGCTTGATTTTGGAGACCCATTCAGGAAACATCAAATGATATGTAGGTAGGTGCTTCTGGCTGCTGTGCTTTTTTCTGTCAGGAGCTTCAATATTTTCACTTGTCAACAGATAGTTATCATCAAAACTTTGAATAGGTACCATCAGAAGGCACCAACAAATTGGATTGCAGTTACCACGGCATTTCTATTCTTTGTGATTCTTATATTAGTGGGGTACATTTTATACGGTGCTGGAAATCATATTGTCAAAGTGGAAGATGATTTCCATGAAATGCAGGAACTGAAAGTTCGAGCAGAATAGTTATCACGTTGCCAAGTCCCAGGTAATTTTCACGTTGCCAAGTCCCAGGTAATTTTCCTTACAAATAGTTATCATGGTTCATTATTTTAAGGATTGCTTTCTGCTCACAGTAACCTAAATTATGTTTTTAATTTCAGTTTCTAGCTACGGTCTCTCATGAAATTAGAACACCCATGAATGGTATCTTAGGTAACTTCAAGAGTCTGCCTCTATCTTGTTGACAAAATGTGATATGTGCTATCATAACTTGCATTTATCCATTGAAGATGATGATGCCATTTAACTCCAAATTACTGCAGGAATGCTTGCTCTGCTTCTAGATACAGAATTGAGTTCAACCCAACGGGATTATGCTCAGACTGCTCAGGCATGCGGAAAGGCACTGATAACATTAATAAATGAGGTGCTGGACAGAGCTAAAATTGAAGCTGGCAAGTTAGAGCTGGAGGCTGTTCCCTTTGATCTTCGTTCCATACTTGATGATGTTCTTTCCCTTTTCTCTGAGAAATCTAGACACAAAGGTTTAGAGGTATGCTTAATTGTTGATTATCCTACTACAAATAGCTCAAGATTGTTTTTCTCTTTCTAAGTTATAAAATTTCACCATTTTTCTTTTTTTATTTACTGATGAACTTCCTCACCTTTTTTGGGGTGTTATGCCATTGGATGTTCATGTTCTTGATGCTCATGCTGATCCTCAACCTGAACTTTGGTTGTGGAAGTAAAGCTGGCTGTGTTTGTTTCTGATAAAGTACCGGATATTGTCATGGGAGATCCTGGGAGATTCAGACAGATAATAACAAATCTTGTTGGCAACTCTGTTAAAGTAGGTGGAATTTCGAAGTTTATCTGTCTGATATTATTTGCATTTGGAAATGTCATTCCGACTGTTTCAATTTTCTTACTTTTAGATTTAGCTTTTTATTTTCTTCTTAGCTGGCTAGTGAGGAAGAGAGCAATGATTTTAGTTCTCAAATCCTTCATATTCATTTGCTCCATTGCATTCATTGAATTCATTCACAAGGTACTTGTTAATAATATTACTAACTAATTTGCACGTCTTGCAGTTCACTGAACACGGACATATATTTGTCAAAGTCCATCTAGGCGACAATAGAAACTGCATAATGAATGGAAAACACGAGACTTTTCTGAATGGAGAATCAGATGAAGTTTTCCTTATATCTGATGATTATCATTTCAAAACCTTAAGTGGGCGTGAAGCAGCTGACGAACGGAACAGCTGGGATAATTTTAAGCTCCTAATTGCTGATGAAAAATTTTGCCTTGATTCTTCAAGAGAAAGGGTGGCTACTTGTGAAACATCTGAACAAGTCACATTGAGGGTGTGTGTGGAAGACACAGGAATTGGAATCCCTTTTTCAGCACAGGATAGGATATTCATGCCTTTTGTGCAGGCTGACAGCTCAACTTCACGAAATTATGGGGGCACCGGTATTGGCTTGAGTATCAGCAAATGTCTAGTTGAACTAATGGGTGGTAAGATAAACTTCATAAGCCGACCCCAGATTGGGAGCACTTTTTCGTTTACTGCAGTTTGTGGAAGATTTAAGAAAGGTCCGGTTACTGACATGAAGAAAAATTTGGAAGATCTTCCTTCAAGTTTTAGAGGGCTGAAAGTCATTGTTGTTGATGGAAAACCTGTTAGAGCTGCTGTGACTAGATACCATTTGAAGAGACTAGGTATACTAGTTAAGGTTGAAAATAGCATCAGTAAGGCTGTTGCTTTATATGGTAAAAGTGGTTCTCTGGACTCAGGGTAAGTTCTATTTTTCCTTCTTTATTTTTTGTTTGGATAGAATTGGTGTTAATTATGAAGAAACTGAAAGTGATAATGAACTACAGTGATGTCAACATTTTTGTATTGTTCTAACACATGCTCGTGGTTTTAAAAAAGTTCTTTAAACTGAATATGCAACTTTAAACACACTCTGCAGTTTTATCAGGGTGTTATTGTTGAAACTCTCACATGGCTTACCTTAATTACTGGGTGTGCCTTATATATATATATATATATATATATATATATCTAGTGAGCAACTTTGTTTAATGCCAATTGGTTTTAAGATGCAATTGGTCAGTGATGCCGAGCTATGGCACTTCATTGGGTTCAATAATGTATTGGCATAGTCATCATGACTCAATTGCCAAGATTCAATATGGATAGTTTTTAGTACCAGTGGGGTTTTAAATGTCTATTGGTTATGTTTCAGTTGTTTTCAATTTGAAATCAAAGACATATTTCTTGTTTGTGTCTGTTACTTGTAGTTTTTCATTCTTATGGCTTTTATTATTCTTGTAAGTTATATTGTGAAATTGCTTGTGACTATTTTTTTTACTACATATTGAGAAGATGTGCTATTACAAAATATTTTTTGCTCAAGTTGCATGGTTGAGTTCATTCACTAGTGAAACTACTTGGATGTGGCAGAATGTTCCTACCAGATATTATCATGGTTGAGAAGGACACATGGATATCTGGAGAAGATGGGATTTTCAATATGTGGAAACAAAATGGTCACATGTTTAAGATACCTAAAATGATCCTTCTGGCAACCAATATTAGTAACATTGAATTTGATAAAGCGAAGGCCATGGGTTTCACTGATACTGTGATCATGAAGCCTCTGAGAGCTAGTATGGTGGCTGCTTGTCTTCAGCAAGTTTTGGGGATGGGGAAGAAGAGGCAGCTAGGGAAAGACATGCCGAATGGTTCTGCTTTTCTACACAGCCTTCTCTATGGAAAGAAAATCTTGGTGGTTGATGACAATGGGGTAAACCGAAGGGTTGCTGCAGGTGCTCTGAAAAAGTTTGGAGCGGATGTGAAGTGTGCAGAAAGTGGCAAAGCAGCACTTGAAATGCTGCAATTGCCTCACAATTTTGATGCTTGCTTCATGGACATTCAAATGCCAGAAATGGATGGGTATGCATATTTGTATTGACTGTTATAGCTTCTTTTCATGCTTTATTATATATTAAAATTATTTACACCGAAGTACTTAGAAATTGTCGATTCATATTGTTGGAAATCTGAGTATGAGTCTAAGTCTCATATTAAGGTAGAAAACTCATAAATCTATTGTCTTAAAATTACGGTTTTGAATTTGAAGTAGTGTCAATTCCTTATGAGTTTGAGCTGGTGTTTTAAGGACGTCTCTTAGGAAATCTTTTCTCGAAAGACCTATTACATGTTTCAAATGATAAAATGCATGAAGTGTTCATGGTTACTCTTGTCCCGGAAGTTACTCAATAGCATTTAATGTTTATTACATCCTTAAGATCTCTTAGATATGAGTTTTGTTACATATTATATCAATGTAAAAATCTCAATTTTGTCTATATCTTGGTTTGTTCAAACTTGTAAGCAGTCCTCAATGCAGAGGAGAAGAATATGTTCTAATCCATGGAAACAAATGACTGTTTTTACACATTCTGCAGATTTCAAGCAACGAGCCAAATTCGAATGATGGAGAGCAAGGCAAATGAGGAGATGAAGAATGGGAGTGAGTGGCATGTGCCTATATTGGCCATGACAGCTGATGTGATTCATGCTACATATGATGAGTGCTTGAAACGTGGCATGGATGGATATGTCTCAAAGCCATTTGAGGAAGAGAATCTGTATCAGGAAGTTGCAAAGTTTTTCAAAACAAAGACCATCTCAGACTCATAACAATGTGCTTCTTACTTGGCAACCAACTAGAAGATTGGAGACAACACATTTTAGTTTGAATGCTACTACAACTTTCTTCACATGTTGCATGTAACTTGTTCTTGTGCTTTGATGCATGGAGTAACACTTGTTTTCTCAACATATTTGAGTTCATTGATGAAGGATCATACTAACTGCTGCAGTTTGGTATTGTTAGAGTAAATGTATACCACGCTACACCCCCCAATTGTGTACAGATTATGGGTAGGGTACGAGTGAAATTATGTAAATTCAATGTTTTTTCCCTTATATTATTACTTCCCCCACCCATCATTTACAAGGCTTTTCAAAAGCAATAGCTTTTTATGTAAAGGTATCATGTAATAGATTTGGTCACTGATATCTAAACTTGTGTGCTTATGTTTAGTGTAGAATATCTTTGGTGCATGGAAGAAAGGCCAAATGACAGTTTTGTTTGTTAAACAAATCATTATTTATTTATATCAAGTTGAAGTAATTATTCATTTACATGTAGTTTTGCTTCACATTATTTATGAGAAGCTGACATAATTTAGATTTTTTGTTGTTGTTTTGGTGCTGATGAGTGTATTTTGAGAGCATAGTTGAGGAACAATACAAAAAATTCAAGACTTGCTAAAGTTTTAGTGTAAAAGAATTTGCAAATTTACATAGATATCATGGATATGTATAAATATAAAAAGAACTTGTAAATTTTTTAAATGTATTCTATATGTAATGAAACAGGTATAACAATATAGATTATTTTGAGAGGAGAAATAGACATGACATATTATTATCCCTATATATAGAATTAAATAAAATTAAATCATTATTTAGACTTTTCTTTCCCTTGATGTTTTGCCACGTATTTGCCAAACAAATGAGTGATGCACGAATGCCATGGTTAGGTATAATAGTGTTTTCATTTTCTGTTCTCTAATTGCATGATTTTATAAGATAGTCACTGAGAAAATTCTGGTGCAAATGCACCTGATAGAGGGAAAATGGTACTAAAGTCAAATATATTAATATGAATGAAATTTTTCCTAATTTAACTAATTAGGTGAACATCATTTCCTCCCCTTGAATTTTAAAAATATAACAAAAATCCAGTGGGTAAAGAAGTGTTAGAATATGGTGAAGAAAAAAAAAATGCAGTTTTAGGAACAGAAGACCAAATCAAAGTTATACAAGAAAGTTTGTTAGCAGTTATTCACCTTTAATATCAACAACTTAAAGAAGGAAAGAGAGAAAGAGAAAGTCAAATTTCAGTTACCATTTCTGGTCCAAATGCAAGTTCTCAAGCTAATATTTTATCTTTAAGAAAAATTATTCTTTTTAAACATTTAAATTTTTTAAATTTATTTGACATTATTTTTACTTTTTTTCTTCTTAAAAAAATATAAAAGTTTACATTTTTAATGACTATTTTATCTTTATATTACGTGTTAAATGAATGTAAAAGTATGTTACGATATCATTACATTTTCTTTAAATTCTTTTGAAGTGAAATTTTCATCCAATTTCAAGGCTTTATTTTATTTGACAGAACCTTCCAATAAGTATGAGTTACAGAAAGTGAGATTAGTTAAAAAAAACATATGGGTGCAGAATAAAAAAAAAAAAGAAAAAAAAATGATCTTTTTCAAAGTTTGTGTCAAAACATATGAACATTACCTAACATGACATAGATTCTCCCACATTGGAACACCACCTTTTAGTTGCTTTTAGCCGGCCCTAATCAGGCTTAATTAGCAGCATATCGTTGACTTAAAGATGTGATAACACAATGGGAAACAAAATGGCAAATGCACCAAATTAGGTAAACTTTCATAACATCAAAATTAAACATGTTTAATTGATTCCAGAAGTTCTCTTGATGACCCTTTTTCCTAAAATTCACAGAACTTGTATCATATATTTATTCATACGAATCAAATATGTCCATGATCGAATCCTTTCCCCCTTTGACTTTCTTAACTTACCCTCCATAACACACTACTGATATTTTGGCCTTTAAATACAGATGGATTTTTCCTGTCACTTCTTATGTGAGGGGTTTTCCTTTATCTTCTTAATTTTTTGGTTGATCAGCATGACTTTTGGTTGGTGCTGCTCTGTGTGTATGATATTTGTCTTGGTGGGTTTGAGAGTAGAAGAAGCTAATGCTCAGTTTTTGAGAAAAGTTGGAAGAAAACAGTTACCTTACTGGTCAATATTGGTGGATCAATCAGGGCATGGAAACTTCACCACAATACAATCTGCCATTGATTCAGTCCCTTCTCAGAACATGTATTGGGTTTCCATCAAGGTCAAGGCTGGTACCTATAGGTATAAAACTATACTATTCTCACATCTTCAACTTTATATACTTTTTTTTTATGTTTACATATTCATGTTAAAATTCTTACAAAAATTGATGTAAAACTTGTAAAGTTAAATGATATGCTTAATGTTTCTAAAATTTTTTACATTCATTTGATACTATCTTTTTTTACCTTTTTTATCTTTTTTTTTTTGAAAAAATACAAAAGTTTACAGTTTTATTACTATTTTACGTTTGTGCTTTGTGTTAAATAGATATAAAAGTGTGTCATGATACCATTACTCCTCTATAAATGATGTCTTATTGTTGAAAAATGATACTTTGACACACAATTTTTTTTACATTCATTTGATACTATTCTTTTTTACTTTTACTTTTTTTTTCAAAAAACTATAAAAATTAATTTTTTTAAAACTAATTTACCTTTATTAAATGTGTCAAATGAATATAAATGTGCATCATGCTACCATTATTTTTATTATTATTTATTTGGTTTTTCCAACGTAGGATTTTAAATTATTAAATTTAGTAAATGAGAAAAATATAATTAAGAAAAAGAAGAGAGACCTACAAGATATATTGTAACTCAATTTTTTGTGTGAAGATTATTCATTAATAACCATCAATAAAATATTCCATTGTGAAATTTTAAAACTGAAAATGGCAATAGAATATATGAAATATATATATAAAGTGGCATTATCTTTTTCTTATTGGTATGTATTTTCTAACAAAATAAAATGGACAAGCAGCACTATATATATGATATAAAAAATTAACAAATTAATGCATAATATCAGTGTTATATACTGTGAGTATAATACACCATAGTATATGTTCATCATTTCTTGCATTAGTACATGAATATTTTTTTTGGTGTAATTAGGGTGTGAAGATACTATAATTAATAATTTTGTTGATTGTGTGGATCCGTGGATTAATGTGAAGAAAAATATTCTTTTGACACTTAATTTGATATTATTTTTTTATATTTTTTGTTTTTTTTTCTTGGAAAAATAGAATAAATTATAATTTTATGATGATTTTATTCTTATATTCTATGTGAAATGAATGTAAAAAGATGTGATAGTATCTAATGTGAATGTTTTTATGTTGTTTTTGTTTCAGAGAAAAAGTGAAGATTCCTTATGATAAGCCTTACATCATATTGAAAGGGGAGGGAAAGAGAAGAACTTTTGTTGAGTGGGATGACCATTATAATACCTCACAGAGTCCTACGTTTGTAGCCATGGCTGACAACGTTGTTGTCAAATCCATGAGCTTTAGGGTAAGAATGTTCTATCTACTATTTCATTTTTGCTCTTTTTAGGTTAAATTAATATTATTGCCTCTTTATTTTCCTTTTCCTTAATCAAGTTATTCCTGTGCCTTTAAATTTTGATTTAGTTATTTATGATTTTTTTAAATATTTTTCCTTATTTAAGCCATGATAGCCAAATATTTGGTGATAATTTGCTCAATTCATGTATATTTAAGAGGGATATAAATACATATTATTAGGCATGGAATAGTCTATTAAATAATATGATATTTTCTTACTTTACCTAGGTCAATGAATCAATGATGTTATGAATTGAAAATCCTACCTTTTGTGTTTTTCTACGAAGAAAAAAGAAATCTTTTATTTATTAGAAAAGTTAAAAGCTAATGGTTTATCCATTTTTCTTTTAGAAAAAAAATACATCTTTAGTTATTATAGTGAAAATTTTAATTAAATATTAAAATTTAAATATAAAAATCAATTTTTTCTTTTCACAAAATTATATAATTATGATATATATATATATATATATATATATATATCGTTTAAATATTTTCAACTGATTAATTAATTAATTTTTATATTAAATTAATTTATTATAATTAATAATTTAAAATTTAATTTATAAATACTAATAACTTAAATTATAGTATTATTTTATATTTATATAATCTAAATATTAAAATGAAAAATTGATCGTTTAAATTTATATTTTCATTATAATGAGTAAAATAAATACTTTTAATTTGTTAAATTCACAAGTGTAGTGTATTGGTCAAAGCAAGTTGGTGAACTAAAAATGTCAACTTACTTTATTAAATTAGTATTTGTTGAGAATCTAAATGGGTGTACAAGTCCATAAAAAAAACAAAAAAAAACATTATAATTGTTTTAGAGTTTTGAACATAGAGCAGTGTCAATCTCATGTATATTTATACTTGTATCTTTTTGAGTTATATGAAATTTAAATCAAAATTACGAAAGATCAGTAAATAATATTGTGATATAACGTAAATGCTCCTAAAGATTTAACCTTTTAATCTCTTTCTAGGTTTTGTTTAAAAGTTAGAAATTGTGTTTAATTTAGCAATGAGGTGTGATAATTTTGTTTAACCTTGTCTATGAGCAACAGAATTCATACAACAACCCAATAAATAGTAAAGCCATTAAGCCTGCTGTGGCTGCTATGGTTAGTGGAGACAAGTCTTACTTTTTCAGAGTTGGTTTCTTCGGTTTGCAAGACACTTTATGGGACGACACAGGAAGACATTACTACAAGCTTTGCACCATTCAAGGTGCCATTGATTTTATCTTCGGTGCAGGCCAATCATTATTTGAGGTAACAATAATATTAATAATTAAGTGTTATATATCATAGGAAAATTGTTTGATGTATGAATTTTGATGAATATGTTGTCGGTAGAGGTGTTCCATATCTGTGATTGGTGGGGCACTAGATCCTGGGCTACCAGGGTTCATCACAGCACAAGGGAGAACACATTCAGAAGACGAAAATGGCTTTGTTTTCATTGATTCCCATGTGTTTGGAAATGGAACAACTTACTTGGGGAGACCATGGAGAAGTCATGCTAGGGTTTTGTTTTACAAGACCAACTTCACCAACGTTGTACAACCTGCTGGTTGGGATGCTTGGAAATTTGATTCAAATAAGTATGTTTCTATTCCCTCTCTCTCAATTAATGACACATCTTTTATTTATTTATGGGTTAAATATGTTTTTAGTCCTTATACTTTTGAGTGATTTTGATTTTAGTCCATTTTCAAACTAAGGTACAATTTAGTCCTTCAACTTTAGAAAATTCAGGTTTTAGTCTTTTTTACCAAATTTTTTTAACTTTATTTGCTCTTTCAAACGCGTTTCTCAGTTAACATTGAAGCAAAAATGTGTCAAACAGTGTAAACAATCCAAATGTTATAATGAAACGTGCTTGAAACAACAAATAAAGTTAAAAAAGTTTGGTAAAAATGATTAAAACTAGAGTTTTCTAAAGTTGAAGAACTAAATTGTACCTTAGTTTAAAAATAGACTAAAACCAAAATCGCCTAAAAATACAGGGACTAAAAACATATTTAACCCTTTATTTATTTATATATATATATATATATATATAATGATTTTTTTGACACATATTTATTTGACATTATTCTTTTTTATTTTTTACTTTCTTCTTTTTAAAATATAAAATTTTATATTTTTATTATCATTTTACTCGTGTAATGAATATAAAAGTGTGTCGTGATAACATTTTTGGTATAAAAGACTTTTGCTTATAAAAATTTGCAGGAGTGGCATAACATTTGCAGAGTATGAGAACTTTGGGCCTGGTTCTGAGACTTCTCAAAGAGTGAGTTGGACAAAGAAGTTGGATTTAGAAACAATTAAGAATATGACAAGCACCAAGTTCATTGACACTGATGGCTGGCTTCAGAAACAACCATTCTAATGCAACAATCATTTCACCAATCTTCTTATACAAAAAAAATTAATTAACTTTTTTTTTAATTCAATAATGTATTTACCTTTTATGTAGAGAGAATTAGTTGAAATTTATATATAGCTTTATTAGTGTGATTGGGTTTGTGTTTTATAATTTTTGTCTCAAATCCATGTCATATTTTTCCAATAAAATAAAAAATTTATCATCGATTAGTTCAATTTGGCTTATTTATATTTTTTTCTTACTTCCTAAATCAAATTAACCAGTTTTGATTTTGATTTATTTTCCAAAACTAAAAATTATTATTTTCATTCATATTATTATAATTACGTGTTTATATGCTACTGAAAAAAAAGAGTAAAGTTGTTATTTTGAAAGTGGCGCTTACTAATTTGTGATGATAATGTTAACATATGATACATTTATAAACTTTTGAATTTAATTTATCTGTAAAGACTAACAGTATTAATTTCAAAGTTTCGACAAATAAAAATAGTTTGAAGAAACTAAAACTAATTTTCATAAGAATAAAAAATATTTATTTTTATAGACATGAAAAGTATAGAAATTTTCTTATAAAGATTAAAATCAAAATCATGAATTTATAATAATTTAAAGCATATTTAAACATTTTTTTTATATAAAGCAAGTATATCATTTAAAAAGAATATATTTGAATAATTCTTGATGTTAGATTTCACTTTTATATGCATATTACAAAATTAGTAATTTGATGCGCATGTTTATGTTTTTTTATTCGTTTTAGTTTTTATATTTGTTTTTAACTTAATTAAATTTAATTTTTGTTAATTAAAGTTAATGTGGTCAATTTTATCAAATTGATGTTAACGACAATTTTGAGATGTGATCATAAAAAGTTTAACAATTAATTTAGTTTTTTTTATTCGATTGAATTTCTATATTGTCTATAAAAAGATAATGTGATTCTTTTTTTTTTTAAATTAGTGTTAATATCATTAATATCCTTCTTCTCCGGCACACAATCTCACCAAGATTGTCTATTTTATATCGAAGATCAACTCCTTTAGATTCGGATCTTCCATGATAGATATTTAGTAAATATTTTGGGAGTGTCCAAACATATGTACAACACTTTTGGGATGTCATTAGGGATGACAACGGGTCGGGTCGGATATAGATAGTGCCTACCCGCAATCCGATCCGATAAAAAAAAATTTCATTCGTTACCCAACCCGCTACTCGCACGGATACCGCTTAAAAAATATCTGTAGATATTTTAAAACCCGCGGATACCCGTAAATATTTAAAAAAATATATTTTTATAAATTATTAAAATAAAATTTAAATAGAATTACAAAAAAATATATAAAATATAATATAAATTAAATTAAATATAAATTAAAATTTAATTTTTGTTTCGGTTGAATTGGTCCGATGGTCACTTGTCCTTCTTTGTTTTGTTCTCTTTTGATCTTCAATCCTTCTTGAGAATGCCATATATGCAGAAGACACTCCGACGCTCAATATATAAAAATGTGTAAATTTTATTACGATAGAAGAATAAGATTGTACCTAGACATCAATTGTATATTTATAGAACCTGTGGCAGACAAAACCATTGATTAACCATTAATGTAGTATATTTTTAGGCAATCAAATCCAATAATTAATACCGTATATTTTGTAAAGAGTAAAACAATCTGACCTATTAATTAGTGCAGTATATTTTTACGCTAATCAATATAGTATATCTTGTAAAGAGTAAGGCAATCTGACCTATTAATACCTGTTAATTGTCCATAAATGACAATTAATTCCGATCGATATATTTCATATAGTACAATTTTAATTAAATTTAACCTTGTAAAATATAAATTAATGTTAATTTTAATTAAATTTAACTTAATAAAATAAAAATAAAAATTTTTATTTTTATTTTTTGCGGGTAGCGGATATCCGCGGGTACGGATAGTATAATACCCACACCCGACCCGTTTATAAGCGGGTATTAAAATACCCGTTATTCGCGGGTTTCGGGTAGTAAATATCCACGTGTATCAACTATCCGTCGCGGATTTTACCCGCCGGATTTTTTTGCCATCCCTAGATGTCACATAGATAAAATATACTAAAAATAAAATAAATTATTATTATATATGTTAAATATAGTGGAAACTATATATGAGATTAATTTTCTTTGTATTGAATATACACATAGGATACTCCATTAATAATAGAAGAAATATGGACTAAACCCAAAATATAAATAAGGAATAATAACAAACTAAATAAAGATAAAATATAAGATAAAGATAATATATCTAATATTCATCCTCAAGTCAGTGCATACAAATCTATGTACCAAGTTTGTTACTAATATAATGAATAAAGATTTAGTGAAAATATCTCTCATTCCACACTCGAGTGACACCAAATTGTTAATGATTTGTGAAGATGACATAAAAGATGAAATACCAATCCAGAACACTCCCACTGAACAACAAATCTATGAGGTTGCTCAATATAAATCTCTTCTTGCAAATCGTTGTTAAGGAATTCATTGTTGACATCCAGTGAATAAAGAGATTATTGTTGAAGAGCCACCACAACTATAAATAAACTAACAAAAACCATCTTTGTCACAAGAGAAAAAAAAATATATGGAGAGTCAAACACAATGGTGACAAAAGGGAGGTCAAAAGAGACAACAATAGAAGAAGCCATTAATAAACAAGAAAGAGAAACCTTCAAAATCCAAGATTCTTCCATCAAGGCACCTGAAAAAGAAAAAAGAGCGACCTCGATGCTTTGAATAGCTGCCTGAGAGGATATGAAACATGTGATCATGCACGAAAAACCTGAAAAAGGAAAAAGAGTGACCTCGACACTGTTGATCGCTGCTTGAGAGAAGAGGAGACGTGTCACAACACACGACAAAAAAAGGGAGCATATCTACAACTTGAAAAGACATTAAGAACATGTAGGACCTTCGATGAAGTCGTCGTTGACAGCACAGTGGTCACTTGGTCGAGAAGATCAAAATCGTGTGACGACAGTAGATGACGACGCTGCCGACAATGACATGTGTAGTGACAGAGGCAACAAAATTTTTTTTCCTTAAAAGAATCTGGCTCTAGATGTTATGTTAAGAAGTTGATTTTAAGCCTAACTAAACACTATAAAACTAACTTGTAAAGTAAGGTTTGTATCCACTTATATATTATAAATTAGCCTTATCCTAAACATATATTAAAAAAATTGACAGATCAAAGTGGTGACGACTTTATTGCCTAAACTATCCTAAACAAAACAAAACTAACCCATTACTAATGTAGTATATGACTAACTTAGGTTGGTCCAAGGACAAGGCTAATCTCTTGAGTAGATTGAATGCAAAAGATCATGCTTTTAGGGTATTTTTTAGTGAAAACAAAAAGTAGTAAGCAACAAGTAAGATGCAATAACTACAAGGTGTTAGAATTGTAGTGTAAAATATTTGTTGTTGGACAAAAACCAAGAGGAAAGAGGGGGGTTGAATTGTTTTGATGTCAAAGATCGAAACTTTAAACTTTCCCTTAAAAATAAGAGAATTATAAAAGTCTTTTTTAGTCTTCAAAATAGTAAAATGAAATGTGCAAGGATAAGAGAAATTTACACAACAATTTTTGTATTGGTTTAGATAAAAAAATCTTATGTCTAGTTGTTAATCAACTCAACAAGAGTGATTAACTAAACATTATATCAAACTAAAAATTACAACCACTAATAAGTGAAACATGCAATGAACACAAGAGATGAAGATAACACCTTTTTTGAAGCAACAAAGAATGAACACCTTATTTGAATCATACAAAGGATGAACACACCTCTTTTGAATCACAAAAGAGATTAACAAGTTTACAAACCCTAGCAACAGAAGCACAATACAATTTGGATACCAAATGACACGCTCTACTGTTAGATGATGCGATCTTATCTAGGAAAGAATATGATCACTTCTGAATTTTAATCCTCAAGAGACATAAACAAAAATAGATAAGAGAAAAACGCGGAATAAGATAGAGATGGAGACATAATACTACTAAACTATAACAACTTCATTATTTCTAAGATAGTAGCCAATAAAATAGAAAAGATAAATTCAACCCTAAGTCGTCTTCCAACAAAAACGGAATTGATTCTTAAAAAACTATAAAAAAGGTTAGTAAAATAATAAAGAAAATAAAGATAAAAAAAATGGAAGAACAAAGTAGAAAGAAAAAAATTCATAAAAAGATTTTAAAAGATAAAAATAATGATAAAAACAATATATTAATTTCACTACCTTTTTAAAATAAGATTATTATTGTCTATCTAAAAATTATTATTCAATTAATTGTTATCTTAGATTTTTAAATTAATTAATGTAAATTCTCAATTTATATATATATATATATATATATATATATATATATATATATAATTTATTTGTGTAATATACATTTCCTTTTCTAACTTTATCTTAATAATTAATTTTTTTAAATTAAAATAATTAATTTATCAATTTTATTCTTTAACTAACTCTTTTTTAAAATTTCATATTTTTCCTATTTGACCGTTTCTTTTAAACTTAACAATATTTTTTGAAGTAAAATAACTTTTTAAAATAAAAAATTACTTATAAATAAATATAAACTTATATTTATTTTATAATCATAATTTTATTATTTTTATTATTATAAAAAAATCACTAGTATGTACATAATATCAATTTTATTTTGTTTCCATATTCTAAAAAATATTAAAAGTAGTATTAATCTAATTTTATTAATAATATAATTCTAACAAATAAATATAACATATACAAATTAATTTTTTAACCAATAAAATTACTCACTTCATATAATTAGTTATAAAATAATACTCACACTTCTTATGATTTTATGTTAATCAATGTCATATTTATGTTTATTAAGACACTCAAGTCTAGTTTAACATTTTGAGTCATGTTTATTTCCTTATAATTTTAATAAATAACACTAACTTCCTTTCTATGTTTAAAAAGTAATATTTAATTTTAAATCATTAAATTATCTATACTTATATATATATATATATATATATATATATATATATATATATATATATATATATATATATATATATATATATATATATATATAAAGAGATACATATTTCGTATACATCATTTTCATTTCTATTTTACTCTTTATAATATAATTATTAACTGGTTTTTAAAATAAATATAATTATTATCTTATTTTTAGAAGTAACTTTTATTTTAAAATATTTTATATAAAACATATACAAATTACTTTTTTTTATTATATTTATAGTTTTTATAGTTAATATTAAGTTATTTTTATATTAATTATTTTTATTTTTCTTATATTATCGTAATCAATTTACATATATATTATTAACTTATAATATAATACAAATATTTAAAATTGTGTGATTACTTGGATAAAAAAAAAAAGCTTCTAATTCTAACGTTAGTAAATTTATTTAATATAACGGTAATTTTAATCCTTAAATGTTTTAAGCAAGTTTGGACGTTTAATTTTATTTTTATTTGTGTTTTCTCTATTCTAATATTTTTTTATAGTTTTTAAATAGAGTTGTCTTTTGCTAATTACGTCAGGAAAAGTTAATTTCTTTTACATCTTTTTTTATTCTCAAAAGTTGAGACACTCAAACAACAGAGACAATGGATAAACCTAAATTTTAAAATTAAACAGGACCACAAGTTTTTATTTAAAATTACAATAAATCATTAAATAATAATTAATTTGAAAAATAAAAAATCATTAATTACTAAAATAAATTTTATTATAAATAAAAAATCATAATTAATTTTTAAATTATAAATTTAAACTAATAATTAATAATAAGTAATTAAAATTTTAGTAATTAATGTTAAAAATTAATTTAAATTCAAATTCATAAACTAATTGTATATTTTTATTTATGATATAAACTATTTTAAATATTATTAATTTTTAGTTTATAAAATATTATCTAACTTAATTAAATACTTACCAATTCCGTTGGTTTTTAGTTGTTATTTATCAAATTTTTATATCAAATTTTTGCTTTTTAATATTTCCCTTCAATCTTATTATACATGTATAGAATAACAAATAACTATATATGGACAAAATGAAAATTGAATACATATGATTAAGATTACGAGATCAAAATTGCGTAAGAAATATTCAGGGAATAAAACTACATATAACTAATAGCTAAGGGACTAAATGTTTTAAAAATATATAACTATAAAAATTACAGTTTTTGTAAAATATATAAATGTAAAATGCTGAATATTATAAAAAAAAAACTAGAAAGAATCTTTTATATTTTATTAAAAGTGATAAATACGTATTTATTTTAAAAATAGAAAAGATGAATAATTTAAGATGAAGTTAGATGAAATTTAGCCTACTTATAAAAATTCTAAATATATATTATTTTATTTGGGGGAAATATGGTAAAAGTGTATTCTTACTTGATTAAACAAGAATCCATGTTATTAATTAATAATAAATAATTGATAACCCTTTATAGGAAATATATATACACGAAAGGAAGGTCAAAAAATAAAAAAAGGCAATAAAAAAAATTGACAAATTAAGAAGTCAAACATATGAAAGTTAATATTTAAATGAATTATATATTAATAGTAATTGGAGTCTTTATTTCATTAACCACTATACCAAAATATTTGATTTTTTTCACTTAAAAAGTATAACTTTGTTGAACATATAAAGTAATACTTATCATTATCTATATATATAAATATATAAATATATAAATATATATATATAAAATATTCTCTTGATCTTCATGTATGATTTTTGAGAATCACAAAGTATTAAAAAAAGTTTATCATTTCACATATTGAATATTTAATATAAAAACCCTTCATTCCCTGGTTGTCTTCATCACCATTAAAGAAGTTCTCTTTAAATACTCATTCTCATTAGCAAGAGTCTCTTGAGTTTGTCCATATTCACTCAAACAAAAGAGTTGAATTTCCCTCATCATGTTTCTTGCACTCTCTTCTATTGTAACTCTCTTTCTTTTGGCTTCTAATGAAGTAGTGCTAGCACATACTGATACTCATCATTATCATCATCATTATCATCGTCATTATCCTCATTATCATCATCATCATCGTCGTAACCATCATGATCATGACCATTCTCATCACAGTCAAAAACAATTTCATGATAAGTCAGCTTCTTCTCAGAGGATAATCACTGTTGATCAATCTGGTAATGGAGACTTCTCCAAGATACAATCTGCCATTGATTCAGTCCCTTCCAACAACAAGCAGTGGATTCACATCAACGTGAATGCAGGCACATACAGGTAAAATGAATTTGCTGGTTTGAGAATAATTTCTGCAGAATCTTTTATGCAGAAGTATAACTGATAAGACTTTTGATGTGTTGTGTCCATTGAAAGGGAGAAGTTGAAGATCCCAGAAGACAAGCCTTATATAGTGTTGAAAGGAATGGGAAAAGATAAGACTTTTGTTGAGTGGGATGACCATGATTCAAGTGCACAGAGTCCTACATTCTTAACCATGGCTAACGACATTGTGGTTAAGACCATTAGCTTCAGGGTCAGACATAAATGCCTCTTACGTTTTCTTAGCTAGTTACCATTACTGTTTCTTCTGTTTTACCTTGATATTACAAACCGCTTTAATTATTTTTTTCTTGTTTTATTCCATTAATTCTTCTTCTTTCTACATTTTGTCCATACATATTCTCTCCACATTTCATTTTCTCTATCCCTTTAATGAGTTATAATCAACAGTTTTTTCATGCTGCATGTTAACAGGTTGCTATTCAAAATATTCAAAACTCTTGGTATAACCTAATTCTCTTCATCACATAGTCTGCAAGACCATGTTTATATGTGCTGATAGTGTATTTTTTTTTCTCTTATATTACTTAAAAATTTTCATATATTAAGTGGTGGTGTATGCAAATCTTTATCTTTAATTAGAAAATATAAGGAAAATTAGAATTTGTTATTGTTGATATTATCAATTTTTAAATTGCTTTTAATTTTTCTTATTAATGAGGTTGGCTTTTATATTGGTAATGGAGAAGATTAAATAAAATTACATAACAATTTAGAGGGTAATTTTTTATGATTGTAACTGTAAAGAAAGTCAACTACCTTCCTTTCTTTTATAATAATTTAATTTATATCTACATTAGGTAATCCGTTGCTAAGTATTTTCCAAAAAAATAAAAGGAAATTTAATTAATTATACATACATATTTTCTATAAACATTTTAGATTGATCCCACCAAAACGTTAATAATGGTCATTAGTTAATAAACAATAAAGTTAAGATTATAATTAATTTTCAATTTTAACATATATATATATATATATATATATATATAGAAATTTCAATAATTCAATTCCTTAATTAATGATTGTTTGTTAATATATTTTATTTTTGATGGTGGGTTTTTGTTCATCAATGAAAGAACATATAATTATTTTGTTTATGATGAGCAGAATTCTTTCAATGATCCAAAAAAGGGGAATCCGATGACACCTGCAGTGGCTGCAATGATAAGTGGAGACAGGTCATCTTTCTATGGTGTTGGCTTCTACAGTTTGCAAGATACTCTGTGGGATGATAAAGGAAGACACTACTTTAACTCTTGCACCATAGAAGGTGCTATGGATTTCATCTTTGGTGCTGGTCAATCTTTATATGAGGTAATAATAATAATAATAATAATATTATTATTATGAAAGAAATCCTATTTCAATGAATTAATTAATTGATATTACATGATATGATATGTATATTTTCAGAGTTGTAGCATATCAGTTCGTGAAGCGTATCCAGGTAAAGCAATTATTGGTTTCATCACAGCGCAAGGGAGAATGAATGCAGACGATGAAAATGGTTTTGTTTTCAAGAACTGCAACATCCATGGAGTTGGTAAAACATACTTGGGAAGACCATGGAGAGCTTTTGCCAGAGTTCTTTTCTACAAAACAACAATGTCTTCCATCATTCAACCACTAGGTTGGCAGCCATGGAATCCCACTGCCGATGTGTAAGTTCTTCTTCTATCTCTCTTTTTACTTTCTCTTATGCTTTGTCATTGAAAAATCATAAGTTACAATAGTTTAAAACTTGAGATTTATGCAGAGGTGGAGTGGCATTCTCAGAGTATGATAATATGGGTCCTGGTTCGGCTTTGTCTGGGAGAGTGAGCTGGTTGAAGAAATTGGACTCATCAACTCTCATGAAAATGACAAGTACACAATTCGTGGACCCAGAAGGTTGGCTCAAGACTCATCACATCTTATAAATTTGTTACAGAATGCATGCATGGATACGCAATCTTAGTACACTAACGTTGTTCAAATGTCAACTCTTTGATCGATCGACTTATGTCAGAATTTTATATGTCTGCATCAGATTAATGTCGGATCATTCAGTGTAGATAGGGCACTATATCAAATATATATGATATGTTTTTCATCTGACTTATGTGTGTATGTGGTCAATCTTTCTCAATGAAAACACAGTCTGATGATTGAAAAGAAAAAGTAAAACAACTATTTTACAAGAAAAATGTATTTTTAATAACTTTTTTGATAAATTATATAGAAGAGGTTTATTTTCTATGGTTTCGAAAATTTTAGTAATTTTCGTCAGTTTTATTAAAATCGTATTTAAGTTATGAATAATTTTTGGTTTTAACGATATTTCTGACGGTTTAGGAAGAAAACTGCCGGTAAAGAGGAAAGATAATTTTGTTTCTTGGCCTTCTTAATCATGCTTATATTTTTGTTTATTATGGTTCTTCCTAATCTAAACTTTATCTTTTTTGCACTTCGACGATTCACCTTTTTTTCACCGTTTATCGTTGTTCATTCTTTGTCGTTCATTGTTGTTTGAGTCTTTGTTGTTCGTCTGAGTCTTTGTTTCTTGTCCCGTTATTGTCGCCTGACTTTTGTCTGTCATAACTAGTTAAGTTAATTTCTTTTGCGATCTTTAACTCTTTCATCACCTGAATCTCGTCTCAATTTCCTTTTTCATCCTTCTACCCTCTTCTTTCGAAAACCCTAAAAATTAGAAAACTTGATCCCATTCAAATTTAAGATTTTTAATATAACGTAAATTACACTAGTAAAATTGGTGAATTTCGCCTTATATCACATCAATGGTTTGATCATATTGTGATTTATGGTTGAGTGAAATGCATAGAAGTTTTAGACTAATAATGATTTCTGAAATGATGTTTTTTTTATTCATGGGTTTGTGAACTTTGAGACATAGTATATATATATATATATATATATATATATATATATATATATATACTAATTTCAAATAAATAAAAAGATAAGTCTCTAAAATACAATCTTAGACAGTAAAATTAATTTTAAAATACAACTGAAATAAAAGTGCATATCAATATATCAATACAAATAAGTTTAATAATTTTTAAAAAATAAATTTTATTGAATTACTCCAAAATATAAATTTTTAAAAAATAATTTATTAAAAATAACATCAATTTCATATATTCAAATGAAAAATATATAAAAAAAATCAAATTCTAAACAATTTTTTAACTATTAATATTTTTTATTAATAATTTTTTTGATCACTTAATTTTTAATATATTTTTTTTAAAAAAAAGTTAAAGTTATAAAGAATCAGTTAATATCATATATTTTTTTATAGTGAATATCTTAAATATACAATGAATCAATAAATAGGTGGATGTTTAATAGAATATTATTGTTAATTTAATTGGCAACATGAATGTGCTTCTGAAGCTTGTAAAGCATCAAGCTTCATAAGATGACAAAGTTGAAGTTAAGCAATTTAATTGGCAATATAAATGTGCTTCTCAAGCTTGTAAAGCATGAAGCTTCATAAAATGACAAAATTGAAGTTAAGCAATTTAATTGGCAACATGAATGTGCTTGTCAAGCTTGTAAAACATGAAGTTTCATAAGATGACAAAATTGAAGTTAAATTATGTGTGTGTAACATAATATTAATGAGATGCTGAAGATGGAATATTGAAGTAAAACACTGTTGGGAGTAGGTGTAAGAAATGAGGGGTAAAAAATGATACAAAGTTGTACAATGAGAGAGAGATGAGTAACAAAAACTTACTAAATTAAGATCTAATTGAGATTAAGATTGAAGATAGGATAAATAGAGTAGAGATGTAATAAATATTCATAGTGAAGTGGTACAATTTAAATGTGAGATCATATACGAAGAAAATAATTTCTATGGTTGACACATATGTTGAGGGATAACCATATTTTATTGTTTAACCCGTATATATAAATGATTTTTTAAAGGGAACATTTACAAAAGTATGGCATAAAACATATATACATGAATTAGTTTAAGTTTGTTTAAAGTTAAAAATGGTATGGTTGGATAGACACTCCTATGCTTTATTATCTAACAAAGTACCGTGTTAATGTTGTTCTCAAGGAATTTCACACTCTTTATCTGTTTTGACAACCTTGCCATCATGATGATTCATTGAGGCGAGTATTAAACTCACATGGATCCAGCTAGTATAATGATGCACATGCAATCCTTTGTTTATGTATAAAACGAGTTATGTTCAATTGAGTACATTAGATTAGTCACATAGTTATCATACAAAGATATATCTAAGCAAAAACATATTAGTATCTAAGAAAGGGAGAAATAGACCAACTAGGCAACATACGTAAACTATATGAGTCAAATCATCCTTGTAATGCATCATGATTCAATGTAAATGAATTGGAACAGATCAAGTTCATACACTAGTGCAAAAACAATGTATAATGTCACGCATTTAACGTTCAACAACTGAATAGTCAACGTTAAAAATGTCTGGTAGCATTTTTGTTAATAAATATAATTATTAAACGTCGTTTATAATTATTATTCAACGTAAAATGATATAAAACGTCGAATGCCCCAACATTAGACGTTAAAAGGTTAGTGAATTCAATAAAAATTTGAGCGAGAGATTGAAAATTCATTCACTTTATCTTAGCGCGCGAGACCATTTTCTCTTCTCAAAGTTTTCTGGAATGAAGTTTGATGACCATCACATGTAATCTTTCTTTCATTTGATACAAATGCATGTTAATTAACTACTTTATGTATGATTTTCGTTTGTTTTGATCGATTATTTTTGTGCTCTTGTCCTTCATAGATCCATTATGCTTTCTCTCTCATTGGTGACGACTCTTTATTCTGATGAACCCACTTTTTGAAGGTTAATTTTCATTTTTGTTTTGAAGAACTTATTTGTTGAATTTGTTTGTTGTTTTTTTTTTGTTGAACTTGTTTATTGTTGTTGTTTGGTTGAACTTGTTTGTTGTTGTTGTTAGGTTGAACTTGTTTGTTGTTGTTGTTAGGTTGAACTTGTTTGTTGTTGTTGTTTGATTGAACTTGTTTGTTGTTGGTTATTGTTTGTTGTTGATACTACGTTCATAGTTCATGTTTTATAAAATACCAAAAACTGAAATTTGTTGTTAATCTACTTTTCATGTCTTGTAGAATTGTAAAAAAGGATCACAATTAATAAAAAAAAATTAAATTTTTTTTATTAACATCGTATATTGACAAGATTCGACGTTAATTTAATGTCGAATTTTTTAAAATTCGACGTCAATTTAATGTCTCTTGGTATGACGTCATTTACGAATTCGCTGTTACAAGCCCAAAATATTCGACGTTGTACACGATTTTTGTACTAGTGATATAAGAATAGTACAAGGAATTGGAAATAACATGATTTGTTAATATTCAATTATAGCTTGAAAATTATGGAGAAAGGGAAAATAGATATTTGACTATGAATCCATAACCTTTTTTGAATTAGAACATAATTATAGAAGAGTGTACTTGGTTTAAATTTAATAAGCAACATATACTTAAGCTCAAACTATAAATGCTTATGAGAAAATGAGGTACACCAATACAAGAAATGCTCATACCATTGGTCTATGTTAGTTACAATTGTAGCATACTAGATAGGCAAGTGAGTTACATGAATAAATAGTATAGAGTTTTGACAATAAAGTGTATAAGTAGTTGGATGAATAGGAAAATAGCCAAACCTATAAGAGAGGGAGCAAAGGGAATGATGTATAAAATACTAAAATAGTTGTTTGTCTGTATCTAGCTTTTGTGTAAGTGTCCTAAAACTACCACCAAGAAAAATAGGACTCTACACCCATTGTGAAGAAGTACAAAGGGATATGAAAGATGGTATTAGGAAGGATAGGTGAACTATTGTGGAAGAAAATATTATGCATGAGTAGCTCGATGTATTATGGAGAACACAATACTATAAGTACGAAAATGTTACATAATAAAGTGCCCCAAAATGAAAGAAAATAAGATAATATAATAGTAGTTTAATAGGTACTACATAAGTGTTGTCTTGTGAAATTTTGGTGCAATCTTATGAAGATATAATGCACTCTTTGTCATAGTAGAAAGATTAACTCATCTTTTGTAATATGAATTTTTATCTACAATATTTAGGGCACGTTAGACATATGGTTTGGCTAAATAGCTCATAAAGGGTTTTCTATTAGAGTAACCAAATTATTTGAAATATATTATGCTATGTGTAGGATTGATAAGAAAATGTAATTAAAGGACATACTATTACAATGCCTATTGTAAATGTCACATAAGGATTTTAGTACCCTAGTACTCAATTTATTATTATATAACTTTCTTTGCTGATAAAAAAATGGATAATGATACTTAGACAACATTTTTTTTACAATATTTGAACATTGTCTACGTGTCATTCTGTGATTGGTCCATGGTATTGTTTATGATTATTATTATTATTGATTGTGGAGTAATTTTGGACCAATCACAGAATGACACGTAGATGATGTTCAAATGTTGTCAAAAAAATGTTGTTTAAGTATCATTATCCTAAAAAAATATATAAAAGAGTTATATTTTTATAAAAAGAAGAGGTTTATAAGAAACAAAATTAGGAGAGAAATAAATTTAAGAAAATAATGGTTAATTAGATACATATTTTACTTTTAAAATTCATTTTCTTAAAATTTAATTGTAAATATTAATTATTTATTAGAGTAAAAGAATTTACAATGGAGAAATTTTAAAATAAAAAATACCATAAAAATGCATAAAAAATACCATATGAGCTATTTTATATCTAGCTACCTTCTAATTAATAGGAGCTATATTTATAAAAAAGAAAAATAAGAAATATAACTTTAAATTAAGAAAAATGAAGAAGGATGGTGCTAAAGATAGATATGAAAAAGGAAGAATTAAGGAGAATGAGTTAGTCTTTACCTAATTTGGAAATGAATAACAAAAGTCTTATTTGGACACTAAATAGGAATTAGACAATGAAACATGGTGAGATATAACTACATAATTTTGAGTTGTACTTTTAGTTATTTCAATTGTAATTTTCGTTATGAAACAGTAATGCTTACCATAAAAACCATTATTTAAGACATTATCTGCATTGTGCAATTACTCCAAAAGAAAACAAAATGGAGAAAAGCTTAAAAGTTCTCTGGGTTATTTCCATAATTATAACCCATCAATTAGCATTCTTGGTCAATGCCTCACATTCTAAAAAAAGGATTGTGCCAGCTTTGTATGTTTTTGGTGATTCAACTGTAGACGCGGGAAACAACAACAATCTCAACACACTTGCCAAGGCAAATGCATTTCCTTATGGCATTGACTTCAATAATTGTTCCACAGGAAGGTTTAGTAATGGAAAAACATTTGCTGACCTTATTGGTAACTTTTCCACTTCTCTTCTCAAACACCTTTCTTTGTTTGGTTGAGGTTCAATGTTTCCATACAAACATAAAAGTAAAAACAATATTACCAGAATTTTTATGCATTTATTATCCTTTTGTAGCTATTAGATTGGGTTTACCAATGCCACCTCCATACTTGGGTGTGCCTAAGTCTGAGAGACATCAAGTAGTCACAGGAATTAACTATGCATCAGGCTCTTGTGGAATCTTGAATTCAACTAGATCAGTAAGATTCAAAATAAATAAATATAGAATTTAATATGCTTTTTGTTCTCAATTTATTTTCAAATATTTCGTTTTTGCATTTTACATTTTATGAGACTCGTGAAATATTCTTTTAACAAACAACGCATGAAAGTTATATTCTAATTTATTTTGGAACTCCATTTATCATATAATAAGAAGTTATATTCTAATTCAATCTAAACTCCATTTATCATATAATAAATAGGCAAATGTTGTTTGTTGAAAAATATGTCTTATATAACTTTTATAAAATCCATTAATAAAATAAGCATATATTCAATATAGAAAAAATATAATATTTAAAAGTAACTTCAAGATTACAAAATTTGACCCATAAATAATTTTTTTTTTTCAATTTATTTCTCATCATATTTTTATTTTGTGATAAAGGGAGATTGTTTGTCTTTAGACAAACAAATTGAATACTTCACCTCAACCGTGGACAAGGATCTTCCAAGAAGCATACATAGCAAAACAAAACTAAGACATTACTTAGCCAATTCCATATATCTCTTATCAATTGGATCTAATGATTACATGTTGAATTATTTCAAGTACCCAAATGGAACCAATAACAATCTAAATCCAGAAAAATATGCAGATTACCTACTTGGGCAACTGGCTTCACATATCAAGGTAATCTTTGAATAAATATTTTGAATTATGCATTGATTTCTCATTGTTAAATTTTAATATGTCACCTTTCAAATAAGCATTTTAAATATCATAAGTATTTAATTGTTTCCAAAGAATGTTAAAAATGTGTTTCCTTCATTCTTTCTTTTTTCCTAGAAAATTTATGATCTTGGAGCTCGAAAGTTTGTGGTAAGTAGAATTGGTCAAATTGGATGCATACCAACATGTGTTATAAGAACACCATATTCTCAAGAATGCAATGAAGATATAAATCAAAAGATTAAATACTACTCAGACAAACTCCCTTGGAAGCTACAAGAGTTGCAAACCCAACTCTTACATTCAATCTTCATTAATTTGGATTATTACAATTTCTCCCAGAAAATAAGAAATTCTCCTGAAAACTTTGGTAAACAATGTCTCTCATTAATCTCTTGAAAAAAGAATTAAGAAGTTCGTGTATTTTTTGTATTCTAGTATGATCAAAACTGATACTTTTATTGATTACATTTTCAGGATTCAAAAATATTTTTGACTCGTGTGTTCAAGGAAATAAACCTTGTACAAACCGAAATGAATATTATTTTTTTGACTTTGCTCACCCTACTGAAGCTACAAATCAAATATATGCAAACGAGTGCTTTAGTGGAACCCAATTATGTCTTCCTTATAATATTCAGAAATTGATTCATGTACATTAACATATTTGTACCACATTCTTATAAAAATATATTATCCACACTTTTTGTTTGTTATTTGTTTTTCATTTTCTCTTTATATATGATAAAGTTTTAAGTTTCTAAATTTGAATAATTTTTCAATAAAAAATAAAAATAACTTGTACTATATAGTAGAAGAAAAGAAAAAAGAGAAAAATACATTAAATATAATGGAGAAAGATGTTTATGAAGATCAAAGATCAAGAATTTAAGTTTTAGGAGGGTAATGAATGCATATATGTAAGGTAGATAAATTAAGAAAATAATATTCTATACTTATTTTGTGTAAAGCCCGTTTACTTGGTGTAAAATCATACCTGTGTAGTATATATGGTTGGAAATATATTACTAAGAGAGATATTTTTATACAGAAATTTTTAGGATAATTATTGTATATCTTGAAAGATCCCAAGTATTTTAATATAGGAAAAGAAAATTGGTAATAATTTGGATTTGTGAAACTAGATTTTGGATTTGTGAGGTAATTATATGTGGAGAAGGTATTATCATATTACATAGTCAATGCAACTATAGTATCTTCAATTAAATATATAAAAGAAAATGAGATTATTTTAAATATTATTTTTTAAAATAAAAAACAAAAGAAACAATTTTTTGTAGGTATTATAAAAATATACTTTAATTCTACGTATTTTTATTTATAATTTTTTATGCTTATTACAACCGTTTATTTGAGTGATTACTGTTTTTAACACAGTAATCATTACTTTGTTAGTAGTTAGGTTTTCGGTTTTGTTGGTTGTTAGATTTGGGAACTCTATAAATAGAGATTCCTGTTCTCTTTTCTTTTTGTAACACAATACACAGTACAAAATATACAAAGCATATGAGTTTTCTTTTTCCAGAAATCGTATGAGAAAGTTCTTCTACTAACTTTTGATCTGAACAGCCCTCGTTCTTCTCTTCCCTTTGTACGGTTTCCTTTCTTCTTTCTCCACCATTGATGGCGTCTCCATGCTCTGGTGCCGCAGCTTCGTGGAGAAGCTTCTCGTGAAGGCCGTTCTGTGTTCTGGAAGCAGAAAGCTGTCCTCTAGGTTAAAAGCCATTGGGCTTTCTTTTATTTTTCGTATTGGGCCAGTTTTCTTCATGGTATCAGAGCTATTTGGAAGTTTAACAGCAATAGGTTTGATTTTATAGAATGTAATAAAATTCTTTTTCTCATGGGTCACATGATCAGTGGCCCCAGTGTCAATAATCCAGGAAAGAATACCTGGTTTGTTCTCTTCGTCATTCCTCTGCATATGATTGATTTTATGTGTGGGTTCATCAACTTTCTCAATTATTTTGAGAAGCTTTTCCATCTGTTCAGGTGTGAATCTGTTTAAGGCTGCATCGGTATTTCCCTGAAGAGTAATCTCAGATCCAGTGTTGGTCTGGCAGGCATTAGTAGAATTCCATCCCCCTTTCTTTTCTTGATTGTTGTCACCCTTTTTGTACCAAGGAGGAAATCCGTGTTTGGAGTAGCATTCATCCACAGTGTGGTTCATCTTGTTGCAGTAAGAGCACTGTTTTCCATGGTTGGGATTCCTTCCTCTGCCTCTTCCTTGTCCATATGATCCAATACCACGTCCCTGATTTTTCCAGGGCTGTTCTGTTCTCCAATTGATGTGTTTGTCAGCAGTATTGACAAGAATCTTGTTGTTTTCAATAGGGTGATTCTGGCCTGCATTTCTAGTTTCAGATCTTTCTTGTCTCTCTTGTTGTATAATAAGAGAAAACACACGGTTGATGTTAGGAAGTGGATCCATCAGCAAAATCTGTGTTTTGACAGTGTTGTAAGTATCATTCAGTCCTTTCAAGAAGCATATAACATGTTCAACTTCTCTGTATTTCAGAGAAGCCTTTGTTAGTTCACAACTGCAAGGAACTTTGCATGTACATTTGGGTATTGGCCTAAGTGATTCCAATTCTTCCCATAGTATTTTGAGGTCAGTAAAAAACTGGTTAACGGTTCTTTCTCCTTGCTTGATTGAATGGATATCCTGTAGAAGGTCTGATATCTTAAAATAATCCCCTTTAGAGAATCTCTCATTCAATTCATCCCATAATTCTTTGGCTTCCTCAACATAAATCACACTTTCAGCAATCTGTGGAGAGAGGGTCTTTATAATCCATGAGAGAACCATCATGTTGCATCTTTCCCATGCATCAAACAAATTTTCATCTTTCTCGGGTTTCTTGATAGACCCATCGATAAACTTGATTTTATTTTTAGAGAGAAGTGCTCTTCTCATGCTTCTGCTCCAGGAAGAGTAATTGCTTTCATTCAAAACTTGAGAGATGAGGGTTAGGCCTGGATTCTCTCCAGGATGCAAGTAGAAGGGACTGATAGGATTATCTGGTTGATCCATGGTAGAAAAAAAAAAGAGAACACAGAAAGAACTTAAGCAAGAATCATCAAGAACCTGGGCAGCGGAAACTTTGCTCTTGATACCATGAAGAAAACCGGCCCAATACGAAAAATAAAAGAAAGCCCAATGGCTTTTAACCTAGAGGACAGCTTTCTGCTTCCAGAACACAGAACGACCTTCACGAGAAGCTTCTCCACGAAGCTGCGGCACCAGAGCATGGAGACGCCATCAATGGTGGAGAAAGAAGAAAGGAAACCGTACAAAGGGAAGAGAAGAACGAGGGCTGTTCAGATCAAAGGTTAGTAGAAGAACTTTCTCATACGATTTCTGGAAAAAGAAAACACATATGCTTTGTATATTTTGTACTGTGTATTGTGTTACAAAAAGAAAAGAGAACAGGAATCTCTATTTATAGAGTTTCCAAATCTAACAACCAACAAAACCGAAAACCTAACTACTAACAAAGTAATGATTACTGTGTTAAAAACAGTAATCACTCAAATAAACGGTTGCAATATCCTCCCCTCAAGCTGGATGGTGTATGATTGCCAATCCAAGCTTGGGAACAATGGTTTTGAACCGAACCCGATGAGGACACTTGGTAAAGATATCTGCAAGTTGTTCTTCTGAGCTAACTGGTAGGAGATGTAGGAGGTCAGCCTGTATCTTTTCACGAACCACATGGCAATCGAGCTCTATGTGCTTGGTTCGTTCGTGGAAGCTCTGATTATGAGCTATGTGTCTGGCGGATTTATTATCACAGAAAAGAACTGGAGTTCCGGCTTGTTTAATCTGTAGGTCATCAAGAATGTATTGAATCCACTGTATCTCACAAGTAGTTGCTGCTAGTGCCCTATATTCAGCCTCTGTGGAAGACCTGGAAACTGTACTCTGTTTTTTTGATTTCCATGAAATTAGGGATGATCCAAGAAAAACACAGAAACCTGTAGTAGATCTCCTAGTATTTGGGCAAGTGGCCCAATCTGAATCACTGAAAGCCTTCAGTTGCATAGATGATTCAGCAGGAAAGAATAACCCTTCTGAGGGTTTGGCCTTTATGTACCTAATAACATGTTGAACAGCCCGATAATGGTAATCAGTAGGTGACTGCATGAATTGGCTTAATAAATTGATTGAAAAACACATATCAGGTCTAGTATTTGTAAGATATAGTAACTTCCCTATCAATCTCCTATAAGGAGTTGGATCCTTCAAATAGTTTTCTGCTTTATATAGAGAACCAGTGTCACTTAGGAAAGGTGTTGAGGAGGGCTTGCAGCCCATCATTCCAGCTTCCTCAAGAATATCCATAGCATATTTTCTTTGGGATAAATGTATTCCTTTCTTGGACCTTGCTACCTCCAATCCTAGGAAATACTTTAGCTCTCCTAGATCCTTTATTTTGAATCTGCCATGCAAAAGGCTTTTTATATGGTTGATTTCAGTAATGGAGTTCCCTGCTAATATGATATCATCAACATAAACAAGAAGAGCTGTGAAATTAGCATTCGTTCCTTTGATAAAGAGAGAATGATCACTCTTAGACTGAGCATAGTTAGCTGCAGCAAGAAAGGTGGACAGTTTTTCAAACCACTGCCTACTGGCTTGCTTTAGGCCATATAGAGATTTAGTAAGCCTGCAAACTTGACCTTTCTTTGAAACATTTAGGCCAGGAGGTGGCTCCATATAGACTTCCTCATTTAGGTCTCCATGCAGAAAAGCATTATCAACATCCAATTGCTCTAAAAACCAATTTTTAGAGGCTGCCACTGCTATGAGAAGTCTGACAGTAGTCAACTTCGCAACTGGAGAAAAGGTGTCCAAATAATCGATTCCTTCTTGCTGAGTATAGCCCTTAGCAACCAGTCGGGCTTTGTACCTTTCTATACTGCCATCAGCATTATATTTAATTTTATAAACCCATCTGCATCCTATGGCAGTCTTCCCTTGTGGAAGTTGAGTCAAAAACCAGGTTTTGTTGTCTTTTAAGGCGTTAATCTCCCTTTGCATTGCCTCGACCCATTTACTTTCACCTTTGGCTTCATAATAGGAACGGGGCTCACTATTAGCAGTGATAGCCATGGTGTATCTCAAATGTTTTCCTGTCAAAGAATCACAGGATAGGAATTTAGAAATAGGATAAGGTGTTTTAAGACTATTTTTCATAGTCAGGGATTGATTCACCTGGTGTATATAGTTGTCCAAATACCCTGAAGGTCTTCTTATTCTGTCAGACCTTCTGTAAGCATGCTCTCTTTCATTGTTATCAATATTATTGTCTATGTCATCTTCTTCCATGGTTTCATGCTGTGACCCCTCCTCTGTAAAACTTTCTGTTTCATTGAGGGCAGTATTCCCCAGGGGTTCACTGAGGTGAATGGCTCTATCATCCTCTTCATTACCAATTCCAGTGTTATCTTGTTTATTTTTCCAAGGAAAAACATCTTCATAAAAGATAACATTCCTGCTTATGAACAATTCTCTATTGTGAATATCAAGAACTATATAACCTTTGACACCTGTTTTATACCCAAGGAAAATGCCTTTCCTAGCTCTGGGATCAAGTTTATTTCTGCCAGCAACAAGAGTAGAAGCAAAACAGAGACATCCAAAAGATTTTAAATTCAGATAGGTAGGGGGAATATTGTATAGCCGATCATGGGGGATTTTATTTCCAAGAACAGGAGTAGGCAGCCTGTTTATTAGATAAACAGCATGACTAACAGCATAAGACCAATAGACTTTTGGTATGTTTGACTGAAACATTAAACTCCGAGTAACATTAAGAATATGTTGGTGCTTGCGTTCGACAACTGAGTTCTGCTCAGGTGTTTCAACACAGCTGGTTTGATGGTTTATACCATACTGATCATATAGGTTGCTATAATTGAATTCAGGACCATTGTCAGACCTGATAGTTTTAATGGTTTTGCCAAACTGATTTTTAACTTTAGTGATAAAATTCTGCAGCAAGTCTCTAGTTTGACCCTTATTGTTCATTAGGAAAACCCAAGTATGTCTACTATAGTCATCCAGAATAGTAAGAAAATATTTATGACCATGAATGGAAGCAACAGAAAAAGGACCCCATATGTCACAGTGGATAAGCTCAAAACATTCAGCAGATATGGAACTTCTTAAGGGAAAAGACAATTTATGTTGTTTAGCATAGTGACAAACATCACAAACATCATTAGCATTTATTTGTTCGACAATTTATGTTGTTCATTTCTTTTATTGTAACCAAGCCTAATTTTAATTTAGATTGATTAAATTATTATATAGACTCTCTGTTGAGTCTAGAGTTGTAACAAATTATCATAAATGAAGAAGAGAAAGAGGTAGGTTTTTGAAAGTTTAAAGAAAAAAAATGAACTTACCAAAAACTCGAATCTCTTTAAATTTTTTTGAAACCTTATCTTTTTTATAGATCATGATATTTTAACAACTTTTTCAAAATAAATCATGTGTCACTATTTTATTAATTCTTATATTTGAAATGAATCAATCATAAACTATTATATAAGCAGTTGTAAAAACGTTGTCAAAAAAAGTTATTAAAAATATATTTTCCTTCTTTTATATATAATACATTGATTATCATAATCTATGAAAAATTAAAATACCTTATTTAAAATCCATCAAAACACTATTTCTGAACACTATATTTTTTTTTTAATTTCTAAAAAAAATGTTAAAAACTTGTGTTGAATAGTTGACATGAAGAAAATCAATATAAAAAGAACTCATTTATTTAAGGCTTAAACCCTTCATTGGTCCTCATATTTGTGTGTGTAAATCTCAGTTTGGTTCTCAAGTTTTGAACTATCTCAATTGGGTCATAATTTTTGTAAAAATGCACACATTTTACCCTAAGCGTTAAGTTGTCTCAAATGACGTTAATCGATGCTGAGATGAATTTTTTATTTTAGGCTTAATCCCTCTCTTGGTCCTTATGTTTGTGTGAAAATCTTAGTTCGGTCCTCAAGTTTTGAACTCAAGTCCTTATGAAATACAAACATTTTACAACATTTTACCCCAACCGTTAAGTGTATTGAGAGGGCGTTAACTTTGAACTGAGCTGTAATTTTTTTTTTATGTTTTAAAATCATTAAATCCACGTGGCTATGGTCTTTCTTTTTCCTTCCAATCACTGATCACAGTTCACTCATTCCTCCACCAACTTAACGGTTAGGGTAAAATGTGTGCATTTTTACAAAAATTATGACCCAATTGAGATAGTTCAAAACTTGAAGACCAAACTAAGATTTGTACACAAATTCCAGTACCAATGGAGGGTTTAAGCTTTTATTTAAATTCTAAAGTTTACATATGAACACCCAAAAGCAAATTTTAGTGATTAAATTTCCTGTTTGGAAACCAGAAAAGCCGCGTTTCCAGCGGGATTGTCGCTGGAGAAGTTTGATAGTGGCTAATGACTAGAATTAAGTCAATTAATTTAGAGAAATTAACGGGTCGTTTATTTGTATTTTTCTTCTGTTTTTAAATTTTAATTGTAAGAAAATTAAATTTTGTAATTTCTTTCTGATTTTAAATGTTTTTATAGGAAACACAAAAAATTGTAACAATCATATTTAATAATTTAAACTATTAAACAAAATATTATAAATTATGATATTACATATAAGATAGAAAGCATATAATAATAAATACAGTTATCCTCAGTCATAACTAAATAATATTTTATATACACAAAGTCTCACCATAAAACATCTATTCAAAAGACTAGATAAATAAAATAAATAAATAAAACATAAAGATCATTCTATTAATCTCTATGAGTTGAATAGTTTGTAAAATATTATAATATCCACTTTCAGAATTTTCATATGTCAAAACATATAATAACAATTATTAAGACTTATAATTTCTCCTTGAAATCCTATGAATAACCAAATTACTCATCCACATATAAAATTGAGCATATACACATCCACAAATCATTATAATCTTAAAAACATCAAAAGAATTAATGCCAAAACATCAAAGAAATCAACCAAGAATCACAAAATTTGATATGACGCTCAACTATAAGGATGATGTTCAACGTCATTCTTCTCATCAATGGAAATTTGTCGCTCAGTAATGTTCTACCACCACTCAACGTCAGACCGTTCGCAAAAATTATCACTCAGTGAAAAAAAGTGGCGCTTAGTGGCTGAAAGCTTAAATGCTTCCAAACCTAAATTACCAAGCCAGGACTCACTGCCACATCAATCCTGCTCAATGTTGTTAAGAGAATATCGTCTATAAGACTGAACTGTCTAAACGTCCTCATATGTTTTGAATTTTAACAAATAGCAATAAATGAAATTAGCAGATATGATAGGTTGTTATCATTAGAAAACCAATATAGCTAAAATATAAGTAGTTTATGAAAAATCTTTTTAAAATCTAAATACCTTGAGAAAAGCTTTAGTAAACACACCAATATTGAAGGGTAATAAAAAATCTTGGAATGATTACCTTCCCCATATTGAGTTTCATTATAGTAGGGTAGTTCATATAGATATTAGAATCTCTGCTTTTGAGATTGTTTATGGTTTTAATCCTCTTATTCCATTAGATTTAATATTATTTTCTAAGTCTTTTAAGTTTGTTCAGAAGAAGGAAGGGGTAGCTAAATCTGAATTTATCAAGAAATTTCACGAAAGATTAAAAATCAAATTCAACAACAAACTAAGAGGTACACAAGGTATAATAATAATGGAAGGAGAGAGGTCATATATGAGGAAGGGAATTGAGTTTGACTTAATTTAAGTAAAGATAGATTCCCTAAATAAAGAAATTTTAAGCTTAGTCCGTGAGGAGATGGTCCCTTTAAAGTTCTTAAGAGGGTGAATAATAATGCGTATATGTTAAAGCTACCCAAGGAGTACGAAGTTATTGCCACTTTTAATGTCACTTACCTTATCCCTTTTACAAGTGGTACTGTGATGAGGCATATCGTGCAATATTTGAGGTCAAATCCTTCTCAAGAGAGAGAGGATGATGACATACCCCTAGTCAAGGGGCACACAACGAGAGTAATGGCTAAAAGGATAAAAGAAGACTGAGCCTCTTCAAAGATAAGTAGGCCTAAGCTTATGTTCACATGGGTCAAGGAGGACATGAAAACTTAGTCTAGGTATTATTTGGGCCAAGTAGTATAAGAATTTGTGGGCCTTGTATTTAGGTATTATTTGGGCTTTTGAGCCTAGTAGTTTAGTTTAGGCCTAGAAAGGTTAAGCTTTGTGTGTGAGATGTGAAATTAGAGTTACTTAGGCTAACTTGGACTTCAAGCAACCCTGAGTGGGCTTAGAGTGCTCTCCATGGGGTGCTTTGATGTGCTGATAACATGTGATTACAAGCATGTCATTGCCACATAAAAGTCACATTAAGAACATGTTTTCTCTTGGCTTCAAATTTTGAATTTCCCTATTCTTTATGGAGAAGCCTTGCTTTCTTTTGCTCTTATAAATAGATGAGCACCCACCCTGCCCCTGCGTGCTCTCCCTCACACCCTTTGTAAAGGCACTTATGAAAGATTAGTGAAACTCTGCCAAATTTTCTATAGATACTTTTTATGATTCACCTTAGGATAGGCTCTCCCCTAATCCATCTTTTCTTCCTTAATCGGTAAGCAAACTTGAAGATAGAGTCATCATGTTGTCTCACTCTCTCCACCACTATCCAAATCTTTTAATTCTCACTCATTATCAGACAATCTTATATCATTTTTGCTAGGTTGGACATTTTCATCATCCCTCAATCCTCTATTCTCATCATCGTGTAATTCACAATCTTCCTCATTATCTCATCTATCATGCTACCTTTTTTTTTCTCTTTCGGGTGGAAAACTCAAATGGTCCACTAATGTCTTCTTCAATAATTCCAACTTCAACTTCCACATTACCCTTCCATAAACATTGACATTAACTAATCCTTCAATATTTTCAACATCCACCTCATCCTCATCTAAATAGTCACACTCATCCTTGATCTTAGCCTTAGCATTCACCTCATTCCTAACCCGTTAGTCTCAACCTTCACCTCACCTTCAATGTCAGCCTCATCCCCATTGCCCAATTAGTATTATGCCCACTATGTACAAGTTCATCACCCCTCATCAGGAAATTATCCCAACAAGTTATCTACCACTTGAGATTTGTAAATTGTGTGTACCATAAACAAGTGAACTTTGTTATTTTGCTTGGTAATGTTCATCATACAAATTGCACTTGTCGTCAAACAACAACCACAACCTTTCTTCCAACAAAAAAACTCATTTCAATAGAATACCACAACTCCTTCAACCATATCCTTAAGTATGTCTAATACCTCAAAATTCACACTCATGTACTTGTTTCCTCCACTGTTTATTTACAAACTCCCCACCATATTGAATTACCTCTTAAAAAAAAATTCTCATAAGCAATGTCATTAACAATTAGGACCTAATTAATTCAATTTAATGAAAAACAAGACTTAATTAAAAAAATATGAGAGAACCAAACTGAATAAAAACAACAAAAATTATGATAAAAATAGTATTTTAACCTATATTATACTATTATATATATATATATATATATATATATTTGAATTTTAAAAAAAAGTTAGATTTTCATAGCCGGACGAATAATTTTTGTGAGAAACTTAGCTAAAAATACATTATAGGAAAACACTTGAAATGTTATTTTTTTTAAACATAAACTAAACATAGGAAAATGATCAATTTCATTTTCAAATTTCCGAAAAAGACTAAATTTTCCTTGTAACAAGCCCTCTTAAGGAAATGAAAGAGAGTTTCACCCATACTTGTTCTTCCTTTATTCGTAGACTGAATCAAAACTTGAGCATGCCATTTTTAACAATTCAATTCTAATTTATATAGCATTGAAGACAGAACCAAAATAAGAACTGAAGAAGAAAGAAGGAAAAAAAAATGTTACCAGTAAAATTGACTTCATTGACAAAATATGGTGGAGAAGAAAAATCATTCTCCCTCATGTTTATTATAGTTGAATTTGAAGAAACCAACCTATAACTTACTTGATAATAAATGAGTTATTATTGAATTGATGAATATTTTTAGTGTATAACTTTCGAATTGACAAAATAACTTATTTAAGTTTGAATGTCTCGTAAAGTCAATTGATAAACTAGTTACTAATATAAAATAGCATAAAAAGATATAATTACATAAATTTATTAATATTATTATACGTTATAATTTTAATTTTTTTAAATATAATTACACTTTCATTAATTTTTTTTTTAATTATACACACACACACACACACACACACATATATATATATATATATATATATATATATATATATATATAAAATTTGGACAAGTCATTTGATTTAATATAAATATATTGATTTAATGAATATTAATCAATGTTAATTTTTATTTATTTTCGAAACATATAATGTATATTTTTTTAATTAAAAATATTATTATTATGTTCAATTTATTTTTACGTAATATACATATTTACATGTATCATGTAATAAAATATTAGTAATTAAAGAATAGATACATAAATAAAAAATAATAAAGATATATTCAAATTCTAAAATTAGCAATAAAATATTAAATTATTTCCAAGTTAGCTGAAATAACTTGTAGTTAATAATTTAAAATTTCTTACAATAAATTACTTTGAAATATCTTAAAAAAATTATTTTCATATGTTGAAAGCAGTTTAACTAGTCAAATAAAGTTAGCTTATTGAGGTTATAAATATCTTTTTTTTTCTCTCTCTCTCTGTGTATTTATATATATTATTTTTTTTTAAGAACACTAAACGTGTACATTTAAGATTTATTTTTCATTAAAGTGAATTTTAAATTATTTATATTCCATCAGGCACATGCTTATAGTAATATTATCTTATGCATTACAATTTGAAATTAACGTTGAAATAAAATCACTAAATACAAATCCAAGCTGATTTACTTAAAAAAATTCCATTGCAATTTGACTATAAGACACAATAATAATTTCCATAACATTTCAAAATAATAAAAGTACTGCAAACAAATCTCTTCAAATATTTTCTTAATCTTGTATTGAAGACACATCACTCAAGAGATCCAACGAATCCCGTAATTTTAATTGTCCTTTTCCTTTGATAAGAGCCATTTAAAATTTTCTAAATAAAAGAAAATACACTCTCTCGGATTGATTTTCTCTGTATTAGTTAATTAAAGTAATTTTGATTAAAAGAGAAAGATTATATTGATAAACCATCGTAAAAGAATATAAACTTTTAATCAAAAACTGAAAATAAGAATCAATATAAATTTGTTTGATAAACTAAAATCACGGTTATTAATGTAATGAACAAAACATTAGTTTTTTCTCTCCGTTTCGCAACTTCATTGAGATAAAACAAGAATAACAATAAACATAAAAGATTTTTCAAATTGTTTCCTTTAATAAATGCATTAATTTGAAGATAAATGAGAAAAAAAAAAGATTAACGTAAAATCTTTTATAGAAAGTTAAAATTGTAACAATAGAATAAAGAATATTGGAAAGGGTAATGAAAAAAAAAAAGAAAGAAAGAAAAGTTGGTGGCTCTAGCATATGTTTGTTGGACAAATGGGATTAAAATTAAAAACCGTAATTAAAATTCCAACTCACGAAGCACCAACCCACCAAAAAAACACGCTCTACTTAACTCATCCTTAACTATTTACTACGACCCAACGTGAAAGCGTTACCTAGAAAAACACCGATTCGAGGAAAGTGGGTCCCATACGCATGTTCGATCGTTCGTGTTCATGTTCATGTTCATGGCATGTTCTGTTGTGTGACACACCTCAAACCCAAACTCCTTCTCTGCTTTCTTCTTATTCGCTCTTTCTTCGTCCCTTCATTTATATTCCAATTTCCTCACAACCCCGAATCTTTCTTTCCATCTTTTTATCACATTCCTAAACAAAATTCCCTTTCTTTCCTTCTGGGGAATCCTTATCGAGTGCACAATGCTGTCTGACTGACTGATCATAAACACAACAGAGACAAAAAAACCAAAAATATTTCTTCTTTCTTCTCCCTTTTCTTCTGTCTTCATTGCTTACATATTTTCACCACCCTCTTGCGCTTTCTCTCAGAGTCTGCAAGGTTTTGGAAAGCTGTCCAAGAACGTGATTCTGGTTGGGTGCAGGATCAACGTTTTTGGAGTCGTCGAGAGCATTTGTCTGCAATTTTGATAATTGTGAGGAAACCGCATCGTGACGGTATGGGTTTTGTTTCGTGGCTTTCTGTGTTGTTGTTCTGTGTGGGTTTTGAGTGTGCGTGGTGTCAAGATGATGCTGTGATGAACAAATTGAAGAAGGCCATCAATGAACCCAGTGGTCTTCAATGGAATGACCCAGATGTCTGTAAATGGGAACACGTTAAGTGCAGCGCCATGAAGAGGGTTACTGCAATTCAAATTGGGAGACAGAGTTTGCAAGGTTCTCTGCCTAAGGAACTGGCACAGCTCTCAGAGTTGACACGATTTGAGTGTATGAGCAATGACTTCACTGGGCCATTTCCTAACATGCCAAAGTCCCTTGAGGTTCTGCTCATCAACAACAACAATTTCCAGTCCTTACCGGGTGATTTCTTCACCGGCATGACCAATTTGCAGTATGTGAGCATTGGCTACAACCCTTTTTCCCAGTGGGGGATTCCTGATAGCCTCAAGGACTGTGTGGCTCTCAGGAGTTTCTCTGCAACCAGTGCCGGTTTGGTGGGGAAAATCCCAGATTTTTTTGGTAAAGATGGTCCCTTCCCAGGTTTGGTTTCTCTTATCTTGAGTTTTAATTCTCTTGAAGGAGGGTTGCCTGCATCCTTTTCTGGGAGTTCTTTGGAGACACTTTGGGTGAATGGTCAGAAAAGTGATGGTAAACTCAATGGTACCCTTGATGTGTTAAAGAGCATGACATATTTGAAACAAATTTGGGTGCATGGTAACTCGTTCACAGGTCCTATACCGGACTTCTCGAATCATGATCAGCTATATGATGTGAGCTTAAGGGATAACCAGTTAACTGGCGTTGTTCCACACTCTCTCATCGCTCTCCCTACTCTTAAAGTGGTGAATTTGACCAATAACTTACTTCAAGGGTTTCCTCCTTTGTTCAGAGATGGAGTGAAGGTTGATAATGATTTAGACAAGGGGATCAATAGTTTTTGCACAGTGGAGGCTGGTAAGCCATGCAGTCCTCTTGTGGATGCTTTACTTTCTGTTGTTGAACCTTTTGGATACCCTCTGAGACTGGCTGAAAGTTGGAAGGGGAATGACCCTTGTGGTCAAAGATGGTTGGGGATTGTTTGCTCAAATGGTAACGTTTCCGTCATCAACTTGCAGAGCATGAATCTCTCCGGCAACATTTCTCCCAGTTTTGCTTCGCTTACATCTGTGACAAAGCTGCTTCTTCCCAACAATGCCCTCACTGGTACCATACCAAGTGAACTCACCCGCATGCCTGGGCTGGTAGAATTGGATGTTTCCAATAATCAATTGCACGGCAAGGTGCCATCTTTTCGTGAGGGTGTAGTTGTTAAAACTGGTGGGAATCCTGATATTGGAAAGGATAAGCCTCAAGCCCCGCCTGGTTCAAATCCTCAGGGTAAATCTGGAGGTCAAGTTAAGAAAAATAATACTGGAGCAATTATTGGCTCTGTGTTGGGAGGTATCAGTTTAATTGGTTTGGTGGCTTTTATATTTCTTATCTATGGTAGAAAACGTAAGCAAGCAGGCAAAGTTCAAGGTCCTAGTGCAATAGTGGTACACCCTCGTTATTCTGGGGATGGAAATACTCTGAAGATAAGTGTTGCAGATGCTAGTGCTGGTGTTAGTGGTGGTGGTAGTGGTGTAGGAGGAATTGGTGTACTTAGTCCAGCTAGTACTGCTCAACATGTGGAATCTGGGAATATGGTTATTTCAATCCAAGTTTTGAGACAAGTTACGAACAATTTCAGTGAGGCAAACATATTGGGGAGAGGTGGTTTTGGCACTGTATACAAAGGGGAATTGTACGATGGAACAAAAATTGCAGTGAAAAGGATGGAATGTGGAATGATGGTTGAGAAGGGGCTCACTGAGTTTGAGTCTGAAATTGCAGTACTGACTAAAGTTCGACACAGACATCTGGTTGCACTCGAAGGCCACTGCTTGGATGGAAATGAGAAGCTTCTTGTGTATGAATACATGCCTCAGGGTCCTCTCAGTAAGCATCTATTTGACTGGAAAGAGCAAGGAATACAACCATTGGAATGGAAGAGAAGGCTTTCCATTGCCTTGGATGTTGCCAGAGGTGTTGAATATCTTCACGGTTTGGCCCAGCAAATTTTTATCCATAGGGATCTAAAACCATCAAACATTTTGCTTGGGGATGATATGCGGGCCAAAGTCTCAGACTTTGGATTGGTTCGGCTTGCTCCAGAAGGACAGACCTCATTTGAAACCAGGCTTGCTGGAACTTTTGGATATTTGGCTCCAGAGTATGCAGGTACAAATTTAAATTGCTTTTGAAAACTTTGTGTTGCATTCAGTTAATACATCTGAAAAAGTTCAGGAATGAACTATTAGTTCTGCATATGATATGTGAAATTTTCTTATCCAGCATTGGCATATAATTTAAGCAGGTTATTTAGGTAGAATGCACACGGTAGATAGAATGCATGATGAATCTGCAACATGTAGGCACTTATCGGTGCCATAGGTTTCTACTTTGGTGTCTCTCATATGAATCCCTGGAGATAATGAATAAACTAAGGAGAAAAATATTGGTTGCAAAACTCTAACCCGAATAATTTATTTTCTCAAATTTTGTCCTGGAAACAACTATACTGAGAAAACAACGATGACAGATTGTTTATTAGATGTTAGTATGAAGATAACAAAAAGGACATAAAATTCTTAGTTTTTTCTTTTCTGTGTGCCTCTTAGAAACCATTGAAATATTTTGTTTGATTTGATTTGCAAGCCTATATACAGTCAATTTGCATCCCTTATGGTGTTGCCTCTACTTTCATCCTTGACATTTAGTTTATAGTTATCTAGAACTATGTACCATGGTTGCTTCATATTACGTATTAAAACAAATCACTACGCCAATTACATTGTGGTTTTTTCTTCAACAATGATCATTAGAATGTAATACTGGTGCATATAGAAAGAGGGAACATGATTTATATATGTACTTTTAATCCTTGTATAGGTTACTGTACTTTCAAATTAGTGAATTATTCCTTAAACTATAGAAAAACATATGAATTTGGTTCTTTTTCCAACTCTGGTTATTAAGAACGTTACTAGATAGTAAATTTTAGTATCAGAAAAGATTAAACTCATTTACTTTTTAAAACTGCCACTTGAAAAGTATAAGTATGACAAAAAGTACATGTTCTTCAGAACATTTTTTCCCTTTATAAATTACAATGTCTGTGCCGTGCTTGATCTGCAAATGTGTACATTGCTTCATATTACATAGGCCAATTACATTGTGGCTTTTTTGTCCATTGATCATTAGAATCTGCAGTTTATGACGTTATAGTAGAGAGGTAGTTTTTCCTCTTTTTTGTGCAGTTCCTTGCTAACTAAAATGGTATTATTGGCAGTCACTGGACGAGTTACAACAAAGGTTGATGTTTACAGCTATGGAGTGATTCTGATGGAGATGATAACAGGAAGAAAAGCAATTGACAACAGCCAACCAGAAGAGAATGTCCACCTTGTTACATGGTTCAGGAGGATGCTACTGAACAAAGACTCTTTTGACAAGATTATTGACCCCATAATGTGTATTGATGAGGAGGCCCTACCCAGCTGTAGGACTGTGGCTGAGTTGGCTGGCCACTGTTGTGCAAGGGAGCCTTACCAGCGTCCAGACATGAGCCATGTGGTGAATGTCTTGGCACCTCTTGTTGAGATTTGGAAGCCTTCTGAGACAGATGATGAAGACCTTTATGGAATTGACTTGGACATGACCTTGCCTCAAGCACTCAGAAAATGGCAGGCTGTTGAAGGAAGGAACACCTTTGATACTTCTTCATCAATGCTTACCAGTGAAGAAAATACACAATCTAGCATACCAACAAGGCCATTTGGTTTTGCTAATTCTTTTAATTCCTCTGATGGAAGATGAACTTTGATTTACATTTGCAGCACTGCTTCTGTCTATTTTCTTTTACTTCACCAAACTTGGGAACTCTTTTTATAGGCTTGGTTTTTATACTTTATAGTGTCTATAGTTGGAGTTATACTACTACACCTTTTACTCCTTAAACTTCCTTGAACTGTCATGGTTTTTGGATTTTTAAATTTAGCAGTATATTGGATGCAAGAAGCCAGAGATGCTGAACAAGTGCTTCAACTTGTGTTTTCTTTCTTTGGACTTCATTGCAGTTAGCGTCAGAAACAGGATTTGATTATGCTATTGTATGATGTAAACCATGTTATTACTCACTGTAAATTATAGAAGCATTCCTCTGATTAAAACTTTCAACTGTTCATTTTTAACTCAAATAATTTGGTGTTTGGAATTGATCAAGAAGAATAGGGAAGGGTTTTGAATTGCTCACATTTCGAAAATTTTGGTGAATGTTTTGGCGAAATTTGACAACTTTGGAATTTTTTTTCTTGTTTCAATTGAAATATGATTATTTGATTAATGGTTTTTGAGCCAAGAGGAAATGGTTTTCATTGTTTCAATTTTTTGACTTTGGGAATACAAAAGAATAATTTTTGAAGTTTTAAGTAAAAGAAATATGGAAATGAATGGTAAATTTCACGATTCACTTTAATATATTTTTTCATAATATACTTATTTATTTGTAATGAATGGTAAATTATTAATCTATAATTTTTTATTGTAATTGTTATAATTATAGTAAATTCTTATTTTTGCAAGAACTCAAATTTTGTTCTGACCTATTTTTAGTGATCAAATGCGATAAGGGCCAAGCAGAAAAGTTTGTTCTCATTGCCAGGAGGGTTGTTAGAGCCTTAACTTTTATTCCATTACCACAATTAATATGACATAGACATTCATTTAATACGTCTAACAAAAAAAATAAAATAATTTTAAAAAAGTAAAATTTTGTAATTTTTTAAAAAGGAAAAAAATAAGAATAGTACCTTTTAATTAATTAATTTGTAAATCATAAATGTATATGAAATGGTAAAATTAATTTATGTCCTCATTATTTTGTTAATAGAAATACTTAATTTATTTTTAATATTTAATATAATGAGTTGACTTTCTATAAAACTGCATATAAAAAAGTATTCATTATTCACATAATCAATTAAGAGTTAAACTTACGAACTATTGGAAACAAATTTACTCTTTATTTAAAACAAAATCAAATTTTAATCCACTCCCTTCAATGACTAGAAAATTCAAGAGAGTTTTAAAGAAAAGAAAAAAGTCAAACACATGAGGAGCAAGTTTTATGTGTCATACCCCATTAATTCTCCTTTTTAGTGGGAAACAGGTGTCACATTTTTGGAGCTCTCTCATGTTAGTAGGTGACAAAGTGGCAGCCGCATTTAATTCTCTGTCATCGTGAATCGTGTGGCGGCAGGGAGAGGGTGAGTTTCTAGAAAATGGAAAACAAGTGGCAGGCAGAGAGTGGACCGAACGATTTTAGTGGATACGGTATTTAAAGTTGAAATTCGAAAATGGTACCACTTTCTGCATGCAAACTCTTCGTCTTCAACCTCCAGAAACACCATTTTCTCCTTCTTCTCTCTAGAACTTCCAAACTTCTCTCTAGATTTCTAACCACTTCTTCTCCTCCAATCATCAACCTCCTTCCAGATTAATTGTTCCCGGTGTCAAGCTCTACAGTTTGCACCGATCAGAATTTCGTTTGGACAACTTGGGATTTCCGAAGACTTAGAAGCTTAGTTGGGATTATAAGGTAAGTGAAGCTTATAAATTTAATTATGAGTATTTTGTATGAATGATTTTATGAGTACATGTTTTTGTTGAATGTATGTTTTTTGTTGAATGTATATTCTTGCTGTTGAGAATTTGTATGTTTGATCTTTGGTATGAGATTAGTTTATAAAGTTTTGTAACTTAGCAGAAATACTGAATCTGTAATCGAAGGGTCATTAGGACCGTTCGGTTTTCCCTATTTTAGAACGTTCGGTCTCAACCGAATGATCAATAACTCAAGGTACTCGGTCATAGACTAAGTACTCGGTTTTATATTAATCCATTTCTTTGAATAAAGCGTTCGGTTTTTATACGCTATAGTTATAACTAAGTACTCGGCCGTTAGAGGTGCTCGGTCTTGAAAAGTACTCGGCCCTGAAAAAGTGCTCGGTCTTGAAGAGTACTCGGCCCTGGAAAAGTACTCGGTCTTGAAGAGTACTCGGCCTTGAGAAGTGCTCGGTCATATACTAGCCTTCTGCTAATAAAGTGTTCGGTCTTAGACTAACACTTAACTTATGAAGCATTCGGCTTCAGATTCTTATTATTTGTTGGAAGTACGTTCGGTCATACACTGAGCGTTCGGCCTTACACGTTGATAATATTTCTTGAAAGTACTCGGTTTTAAAATTTATATTTCTTATTTCATGGAGTGCTCGGTCTTACACTGACACTTAACTTAACCACGGAATGTTCGGTCTGATACTGACACCCACTTTCTTGAAGAGAACTTTTATTATTCTAAAGCGTTCGGCTAAAATTATAAAACGTTCGGTATTCTTCTTCATTCGATCGTTCGGTCACTTTCGAATTTTCTTTGATGCTGGTTTTCTTATCCTTACTCGGTAAATTATTTAATTCCTTATGATTTTAAGAGTATTCCAGGGAGGAATATCTCATGAATTGGAAATTTATTTGGTAAAGTATGACTATGGTCAGACTCAGGTTCTGCTCTATCCTGATATTTCGTGAGTACGCCTTCTCAGGTAGAGAAGGGTAATTCATGCGTGGGAATGACAGGAGGTCCTTTAGCCTCAGGGTATTTCTATACCGAGGTGGTTCCACTGAACTAACCTCGGGTGGCGGTCTGTTGAGTGTATCCCAGCTAGGTACCCCCGGGTGCAAAGAGCGGCGAGCTACATGGTTCATACCGTTCGGACAGTGTCTAGAGAAATTTGATTATTATGATGTTACCGTTCGGTTTCTATATGGATGTATTTGACTTATGATTTATGGATTGAAATATTGATGTGCGTGATTTATGTGTACGTTTTAAAAGTATATTGAAAATGATTAATTAAATTTACATAAGCTTACCCTTATTTTCCTGTTTTATCCATGTGTTGTTCGGTCTTAACCGTTTGGTTGTTTTCTTCAATGCAATGATCATCCTTTGGGGTGTGAGCAGAGGGCGATCTCGGAGATACCTTGGAGGATGCTCTGCAGGCCGAGCTACCCATAGACGCAATGCCGGAGAACTGTGCAGGACCGTCTGGTCCTTAGATTAGTTTTTACTTTCGCTTAGTATAGATACCCTTTTGTAATACCGTGCGGTCTTGAATTGTACCAAGACCGTTCGGTCTAATTCTGTAAATTGTATCAACTACTACGCTGTGTACAGTTTATTTCTTTTATGTTATCTCTCGTTCTCTTCTCTTTATTTTGCCCTTTCTCCACTGTTCTTTATGATTATTCATGTTAACTCCTTAAATAAATTATAGCTATTGTTATATATTTATTGGGATGTTACATTCTGAGCTATGAAAAAGTTGAAACTCCAAAATATCGAAAACGAGAAGTTATATCGGCTCTTTGGAAGATTTGGATAATAGCCTCCCTACAAAGCAAAAAGCCTACTAATCTATGTGTGATGGTTAAGACATGTGAAAAGAGAAGTAATGGTTTCTCTTATTGATTCTTCATACTCAAATTGTGAGGAAATTTATATTGGTTAGATCTCATGAATACTCATTTTGAACATAGATTTGTAGATGAGTAACAAGTTAGAAAAAATGATAAGAAAAAGTTATGATTAAACTCTTTCCACCGACATTTGAAAGTTATAATTTAGTGAGTTAACATTAAAAGATGTATATTATTAAAAATTGAAAAATAATAGTAATGTTATTTAATAATATTTTTTCAAATGTTTGATATATTTTGTCAAAGTCTAATATTCCTTAAATGCATGTTGAGTTAGAAGTTTGTACGTTGTATTTGAGTTTGGTGTTTCTTCACTACAAGTTAAGTATGACGTTCTTCAATTGGATGATTAAGTCTAAAGATATTCAATCGCATGTCGAATTTAATGCTCTTTAATTATGTGATTGAGATTTTTCAGCTATATGTTGAGCGTAAGCTGCAAGATGTATTGGTAGTTTTTTTCCTTACTTATTAAACAAGAGTTATTCCTTTATGTTTAATCAAAGTCTTTATTTTATTATAGTCTTTGTTAAGATTGTTGATATGGGAAGCACTGGTTTAGCTAAACCTTAATCTCAGTGTTCTGGTTTTTCATGATGACAACACATTATTAATAACATATGTATTGATATGTGTTATATGTTCAAAACTTTATTGTGAATGAATTCTTGTAGAACATGTTTGTGTTGATTTTCGCATATGTGTGCATATTCACTGCTTTCCTACATGAAATATCATCTATGATTGCATAACATATGTTTCAGAAAAGAAAACCACATGCACTTGGTTGAATTTATATTGTGTGGCAAAACTGCAAGTTTTAAGTCGACTTCATTAAGAAGTAAGTCGATTAAAACTCGTGACTTTGCATAGATTTTCAAAAATAGTGCTGTGTGTAATTTTGCAAAGAAAAGATTTTCAAAATTGTATTGAAGTGACTTAGTCGACTATATGCACAGGCAACTCGACTTAGTTAGTTATGTTTTGAATTTCTATTAATGTTTGTGAACTATAACGACTATATTTTGATTTTGTGTTCAAGCATTAATTACAAGTCAACTGAATTAAATGTGTAATAAATTTGGTTGGTCTGACTGATAGTAATTGTTTTAACTGTCATAACTGTCTGGTTACAACTGACTGTATTAGAAGTGAAATTGACTACATGAGTGTTTGTTTTATAGAAAACTATAAATAGACGCAATTTTGTTTTACACAAAGACTTTAGCTATTCTAACAATTTCATTATATTGTTTCAGATTGTGATCTTTGTGAAAACGCTCAAAGAACTCATTAAGAATACCATGGAGATCTTTCTTAGATAGTTGCTTCACGAGCAAGACTGTGTTGAAAGAAAAGCTTGATCAGACTGCACATTGAGGTGTACTGAAAAATTGAGCTTGATCAAACTGCACAGTGGCTGCCTGTTCTGATTATAGGAAGATGACGTGCTACGTTCTGGGAACTTAAAGGATTGTTCAAAGTTGACAAAGACTGCAGGAGAGGGGATATCTTACTGCTTTCTTTGGGTGTTGTATGCTTATATTTTGGTTAGAGGGTTAGATAGATGTTTTATATTTTGACGTGGAGGTCTCTATAGAAACCTTGTTGTAAAAACATTGACCATTATAGTGCATTTGCTTCCGGGTACAGGAAGGACACTAGATGTAGACAGTTTGGCCGAACCAGTATAAAAACTGTGTTTGAATTTCTATATCCCTGAACTCTTTACTTTCAAGTCGACTTTACTATCTGCATAGTCAACTATTTTCCGCTGCACTTGATTTATATTTTTCATTCAGATTCAAGAAACTTTTGAAAGCTTTACACTTTGCGAAAAAGATTTGAAAAAGACTATGAATTTTGAACCTCACCAATTCACCCCCCCTCTTGGTGTTGAAACTAAGCCATTCTTTTTCCAACAGTCTTAATAATGGGATAAATTCATTTTTGTGAGAATTTAGCAAATGGTTTAAGAATAGTGGTGGTTTTTAAAAAATGACACTATGATATTTTAATAATAAAAAGTTTATATTTTGTATTAACTGAAGTTCATTTTATAAAGATCATTATCTCTCTCTAAATTTTCTTTCTAGACTTTCTATCTACCCTTTCTCTACATTTTTTACTTCAATCCTCTAGGGAAAAACTCTACAAATCCATCTAATCGGAAAGAAGAACAAAGTAAGCTCACTTTTTACCGCTTTTTGAGGATTGTTTTGCTTTTTGAGTTGTGTGTACACAATGATGTTATGCATGTGACTCAAATTTTCTCAAAGTGAATCTCTGTTAATCAAGATTTTATATATCTAAGGTTAGCCTGTGACGAATAGAGATCTAAGGAGCAACTGAGTAAAAAAGGGCAGCTTAACTAAGGTAAGGGAAGATAATTTTAATTCTTGCACCTTTTATTGAAATTGATTGTTAGGTACACTATAATTTTGCTTGTAAAGTGGTAAGTTCTTTGAATTTTTTTGGATTGATGTGTGAAATTAGTTGAATTAGAAATTTTTTATTTTCATGTTAATAATATGTTTTGATATGTGAAGTTTGGATTTAATTGTGAATTGGTATCTCTTATTGATAATGAGTTGTCTAGAACAAAATTAAGTTGTTTTTGGCTTGAATGAAGCATGATAATACTTTCTCAAGCAAGGGTAATGTCCAAAATGCATATTCATGTGTCTATATTATGCAGATTCTTTGGACGAGTCTATTTTCGGCTGGACGAGTGCTAAATTTGAGTTTAGCAGAGTTAGGGAGGCCTATTCGTTGAGAAAGTAGACTCTCGCTAAGCGAAAACCAAATTCAAGTTAGGCAAAAAAATCAGAGGAGACTTGATTGTTTGGTGAGTATGTTGTCACTGAACGAATTTGTTTGCATTTTTTTTCCATGCTCAGCTAGTTGTACAAACCAATTAGTCACTAAATGAGTATCCTTCTAGGAGTGACTCACTAAGTGAGTAATTGAACTCTAAATATCTAGTTTTGTGTTGAAAAATTTAAATTGTATTGTTTTAGTATTTTAAGAAACTATATCCTTATAAATTTGTGGACACTTTTGCAATGAAATTCATCTAGAAGGTGAAAGATCAAATGGAAATTTATATATGAAATATTCTTTTTACGAAAATTCATAAGTAAAACTTTTTTTTACATCTAAGTTAATATAAGAGCTTTAAAATAATATAAATAATTTAGATAAAGAATCGAATGAAAATAATTAAATTTTTTTAAAGATTCATGAACTCTTGAATAATAATATTTGACAAGGATAACGAATTTTTAGTGAAGATTTACATATAAAATACTCTTTCTTCCATCACTTATAAGTGAGTAAAAATTTTAGAATGATATTAATATATATATCATTTTTCAAATTAAAATATCATTTTTTTAGTGAGACAACTTTCCTCTTTTAAACATTACATCTGACAACCTTATATATAAAGTCGTTGGATGTGAAAGTGCAGTGCAATTGGACAGTCAAATTTACGCGCAGTATATATTATACGGTTTTCGTAACAGATAATAAAATTATGCAAGTGGTGGCAGAAATATGTTTAGTTAATGTTGTTCTAAATGGTGGTAGAATAAGAGATATGCAAGTGGTAGCAGAAATAGGAATAATCGAGGATGTTCAAATCCGAGAAGTAGCAGAAAACAATATAGGCAATTGTAGAAGCTTACAAGTCAGAATTTACCCCACAAATACGATAAAGCGATGACACAATCACAAAAAGACCTTAGAACAGATCAGAGTCAAGTCAATCTTCCAAATCTACACGCTCAAATTTCATAGCCGCCATTTATTAACACTGACCAGTTCTCCAATTTAACCCAAACCAACCACAAGTGTTTGCATTTCATTCATGGCACCATAGTTGACCCAACCAACTCTCATCGAAACCATGGCTTCCTTCATACTCATCATCTTCTTCTTACTCTTCAATCTTCAATCCTCTTTCTCCCAACAGCAATTCTCATCCTTCAATATCTCAAACTCCCCATGGCAACCATCTCAGAACAGAACCCTTATCTCTCCCAACAAAAACTTCACTGCAGGCTTCTTTCCCGTCCCAAACTCCAACCTCTTCATCTTTTCCATCTGGTATTCTAAAGTTCCTGTCGACCCTCTTGTGTGGAGTGACACCACCCGAGTGAACAGTTCTGGCTCCCTTGCCCTCACCTCAAAATTTGAACTTCTCCTCGATGGTTTACCCTTTCAAGGAACTGCCGACACTAATGCTTCCCGACTTGATCTGAAGGACAATGGAGAGTTGGTTTTTGGGAACTGGAGCAGCTTCAAGAACCCCTCCAACACCGCTTTGCCCAACCAGAGCTTCACAGGGATTGAGCTTCTCTCCAAAAATGGGAAATTCAGGTTCACCAAGTCTCAGTTTCTAGTCCTCAACTCCACCTCTGACCAGTACTATAACACCCCAAATCCCTTGCTGAGCATGGATGATGCAGGGAAAATGAGCATGCAAGGTAGCTCTTTTCTCACTTCAGATTACGGAGACCCCAGGTTCAGGAAAGTGGTCCTTGATGATGATGGGAATCTCAGGATCTATAGCTTCTACCCCGACCAGAATAACCAGTGGCTTGAGGTTTGGAAAGGGTTATGGGAGATGTGCAAGATCAAAGGCAAATGTGGGTCTAATGCAATTTGTGTGCCTGGAGAGGATTTGAACTCTTCTACTCATTGTGATTGCCCATCTGGGTTCACCCCAAACCAAGGCGGGGCTGAAGAGGGTTGCACAAGGAAAATCTCTCTCTCCCAAAGCACCCAATTTGTGAGGCTGGACTATGTGAACTTCACCAGTGATGGTAATCTGACCGAGATTAAAGCTGACAACTTCACCATCTGTGAGTCCGGTTGCTCAAGAGATAAAACTTGTCTTGGGTTTGGGTTCAAATATGACGGATTGGGCTACTGTGTGTGGGTGACTGGGACAAATCTTCGATTTGGGTACTGGTCACCAGGCACTGAGGCTGCCTTTTTTCTCAAACTTGATAAATCTGAGTCAACACCATCCAACTTCATTGGCCTGACTGAGGTGATGCAAACCACATGCCCAGTGAACATAAGCCTGCCACTGCCCCCAAAGGACTCAAACACAACAGCCAGAAACATTGCGATAATATGCACACTTTTTGCTGCAGAACTCATAGCTGGGGTGGCCTTTTTCTGGTCCTTCCTGAAGAGGTATATCAAGTATAGGGACATGGCCACCACACTAGGCCTGGAGCTTCTCCCTGCTGGGGGTCCCAAGAGGTTCACCTACTCAGAAATCAAGGCTGCAACCAATGACTTCTCCAATCTCATAGGCAAAGGAGGCTTTGGAGATGTCTACAAAGGTGAGTTGCCAGACCACAGGGTGGTGGCAGTGAAGTGCCTCAAGAATGTCACAGGTGGAGACGCTGAGTTCTGGGCAGAAGTCACAATCATTGCCAGAATGCACCATCTCAACTTGGTGAGGCTGTGGGGGTTCTGTGCTGAGAAGGGTCAAAGGATACTAGTCTATGAACACATCCCCTGTGGCTCATTGGACAAGTACCTCTTCAGGGTCAACAAGTCTCACAGTAATAATAACAACCATCTTAAAGACCAATCAAGTCCAAACACACCACAGCAGAAGCCGGTTTTGGATTGGAGCATGAGGTACAGAATTGCCCTTGGTGTGGCAAGGGCTATTGCCTACTTGCATGAGGAGTGTTTGGAGTGGGTTTTGCACTGTGACATCAAGCCTGAGAACATCTTACTAGGTGATGATTTTTGCCCCAAGATCTCAGATTTTGGGCTGGCCAAGTTGAGGAAAAAGGAGGACATGGTGACCATGTCAAGGAGGAGAGGCACACCAGGGTACATGGCACCTGAGTGGATCACAGCTGACCCAATCACTTCAAAAGCTGATGTGTATAGTTTTGGCATGGTGCTTTTGGAGCTTGTGAGTGGAATTAGGAACTTTGAGATTCAAGAATCTGTGCTTAGGAGTGAGGAGTGGTACTTCCCAGGTTGGGCCTTTGACAAGATGTTTAAGGAGATGAGAGTGGAGGAGATTTTGGATGCACAGATTAGGAATGCTTATGATAGCAGAACCCACTTTGACATGGTTAATAGGATGGTGAAAACTGCCATGTGGTGTCTTCAAGATAGGCCTGAGTTGAGGCCTACTATGGGAAAGGTGGCCAAGATGTTGGAAGGAACTGTGGAGATCCTTGAGCCCAAGAAGCCCACCGTTTTCTTCCTTGGAGAAGAGTAGGTTCATGTTTTTTCTTATGAAAAAAAGACTTACATTTAGTTTTCAAAGAAAGAGAGTACCAACTCCTCTTGTTGTGTAATGTAATGTAATGTGGTGTGATGTGATGAGAAGTCTCTCTTTTGTTTGATTCTTTCTTCCCAAGGCTTCCTTGTGTATCTCCCTACCCTTTTGCTTCATGTCATTATAAGAGTTGATTTAACAATTCACATGATTTGATTCATAAATTAGTAGCTTGAAAGTTGAGTGAAGATCAAATCCAACATTAAACTAGGGTATGTTGTTACCTTGAATGTAATGGAACGAAATCAATTATGCTTATCAATCTTAGGACTTTTAACCTTCTTAAACTCTTTAGATGAAGTATGAGATTTGAGATGCACAATTGTTAAGAACTTTAGTCGCATAGGCTCAATCAAAAACTTAGTTTTCCCTCTTAATGTAGGAGGTAGTCATTCATGGTTAAAACTGGCATTGTAGTGAGATTAAAATCATTCAAGCATCAATAATGAAAACAGATAATGGAAGAGAAAAAGAAAATTCAACTTACGAAACTGTTAAATTGTTGTAATTCAAGAATCAAAGCTAACATTGTAATCATCGAGTTGTCGAATTACAACTCACCTAAACTATAAAGAAGAAAAATTCTGGAGAACCAAGTTACCTAGCCCTTGAATTCCAGAGAAGACGAACCAGAGAATGGAGGGAAGAATATGCTGAAAACTGAAAAAAAAAAAAAAAAATCCAAAATCGTTTTTTTTTCTTTTCCAGCTCAGCAGAAGAATGATTTCACATCAGCAAACAGCCACTGGTTTAGGTATGGCAACAGTCCGGTCGCCTATTGCCTACCTAAAAAAAATTCTTGCACCCACTCCTCACGTGATAACCCTTTAAAAAATATTAAAAATATTTTAAAATTTATCTGTAAATATTTATAAATATTTTTAAAAAATATATTTTATAAATTTTTAAAATAAAATTATAAAAAATATAAAATATAATATAAATTAAAATTTAATTTTAATTAAATTAAATTTAATAAAATATAAATTAATTTTAACTTAATAAAATATAAATTAAATTTTTATTTTTTCAATAATGAACGATGTTATGTAAGAAAAACCACGCCATGTCAAAATTGTTCATCAGAACTCCAATATTCTCGAATGCGTCTAGAATTTTTCTATCATCACAATTGATGAACACACAAGAAGACCTCTAAGGTTCCATATTCGGATCATTGTTGGAAGGAAGATTTGACGAAACCAGAAAGAAAGAGAGAAGTAGTGTCACCTTTTTGCCTCATATTTAGGCTGAGACTTTGCATGGTTGCTCTCCACGAAAACATTGTGAAGAAAGGATTCCTGAGGAGAGAGTATTGGAAGATCGAACACAACAACTTTGAAAGGCTTTGAAAATGATGTCATTCACACTATAAAATTAATACTACTTTTCCAATACAACTTCAATATTTTTTGAAACTCAAGTTAATGAATTCAATCAATTACTTATAGAAAACACCAATCGGTGCATGAAATTCAAACCAAATTACAAAAGAAAATTAAGAAATATATAACTTGTGATAGATTTTACACAGAATTATCTTATAGTATGATCAACCTTCTTTAATCAATCTTGAAAAATCTTTCTTTCAAAACAACTGAAATATATGTAAAAGTACTTTCTAGATAAAAGAGTTCTAATCACAATAGGAAAGATATGAAAAATTTATTTGTGAAAGGGTGTGAACTTTCTTTTAAAATAAGTTTTGAAATAACTAACTAATATAATATATTATTTTTAAATATAATCTATTAATATCTTCTTCATCTAACTCATACATAAACTATTTTGAATCCACATAATTTATTATTATTAAACATAATCAATTATTTGTGAATTAAGATCTTTAACATAATTGAATATTATATAAAATAATTTATTATTGGTGAAACATGTAAAAATCATATTTTGAACAAGATAATTGGTTATTTTTTAACATAATTGGTTATTTATCAACATAATTGATTATTTATCAACATAATTGATTATTATGTTTAAAAAAAAGTAAAAATAAAAAGTTTTTAATGTAAATTTGCTCGATACTACCTTCTTATGTTTTACATTTTCATCAAACTAAGATAATGAACTATGGAGAGAGGAATGAATAATAAGAGACATAGTTATCATCAAATCAAATGATACTAGTGCAAAAATGTTGTTTAACGTTGGTTATTTTGAGTTTTTAACGTCTACAAAACAACCGACGTCTATTCCGGTGACGTCAATGTGACGTCGGACAAGCATATAACCGACGTTTATAGTGACATCAGTTATTGTCATGTCCGACGTCACTAAAACGTCGGAATAGGACTAACTGGACATCTAAAGATATTATATAGACGTCGGTTTATGAAATAACCGATGTCGAAGAGGCACTAAAGACTTCGAAATTGACACTGACTGACATCTAAAAGGTACTATAGACGTCAGTGTACACATTAACCGACGTCTAATCCAGTGGTTGTGTTTTAGTGTAGTTTTATTCTCGTCTTTGGATAGCCTAGTAGCACAATCTCATTTTGCTAGTTTCCCCCCAAAAAAAAAAGTTTGCGTCTTTTGAATTTCTTATGGGTCCTTTCAACCCAAAACCGAACCTAGGTTGTTGCTTAGTTCCATTTTCATCCGCAAGAGGGAAAAATCACGGTGAAACGATAATTAGGCAACCCAGAGTCATTTTTGGGTTGAAACGACCAAATGAAATTCACAAGACGCCACTTTTTCTGGGAGGCAGCTAGCAAATGGAGAATGTGTTACTATGTTACCCCAAGAAAGGAACAAAACTGCACTAAAACACAACACAAAGAAAGCAAATTTTAATCAGTTGAACCAGAAGATAATCGATGAAAGACTAAACAAAGTTTAAACGGTAAGCATAAAAAAAAACCACGCACTTGGGATATAATGCCGCAAGAGAGAAAAAGGAGAGGAGGAAGACGATAAAGATATCAGAAACAACAATAGAATGTCGCAAGAGAGAAAAAGAAGAGGTGTCGCAAGCGAGAAAAAGAAAAGGTGTCGCAAGAGAAAAGGGAGAAGAGGAAGACGATATCAGAAACTGCAATGCCGCGAAGGGTCTGCGGTTTATTTAAAATGAAATGGGGCGTCGGTTCCCGTGGACACCGACGTCTATAGTCACCGAGACGTCGGTTATCTAACTAACTTGACGTCCAAGATAACATTTAAAGTGACTTTTTGAATGCCATTAGACGTCTGTGTCCAGGGGGGCCGACGTCTAGTGCGTTGAATCGATTGACGTTTTATTTCCTGTCAAGGAAATAGATGACAGTTGACAAAGGACGCCGACGTCTATAATACTATAGACGTCGGTCACTGCTACCGGACGTCGACGTGCCTCAGATTTTGGTGAACATAATTAATTACAGGCACATAGACGTCGCGCACCCATAAATGCGACGTTTATTTTGCAGAAATTTCTGTCTTCCCGCCTTTCGGACAGGCTATAGACGTCGGTGATTGACCACTCAACGTCTAAGCGTCTGGGAATCAGGTGGCGAGCATTAATTGCACCCCTAGTAGACGTCGGGCCCCAGCATAAGCGACGTCAATGGCCAGGAGAAGTCTGTCTTCTCGCCAACCTCCATACATTGGACGTCGATTTACGTTAGAGCCGACGTGTATTATATAATAGACGTCGAGTCCCCTTCAAACCGACGTCTAGGTTACCACTTATTTACGCTAATGTCACCGTGCATTCATATACGTCGGGCTACGCGCTAACCGATGTCATATGGGTGACGTTAAACAACATTTTTTCACTAGTGTGAATACTTCATGTTTTGTTAACTATCTTTTTCTTTTTTATGATAACCAACAAAAATTAGTGTTATTTTGCGACATCAAATCGTAAAACAATTAACATTAATACCTTTCTCCATTGTTAATTCATAACATTGGTTCTGAGTTAATATTATATAGATTTTAATTATTAAATTATTTAATTTATTAAATTTTATTCGACAAATAAATTTGTATCGTATCTTAAAATGTCATTGTAGTGTGTAACCGTCTAATCAACACACTTTTCTACTCATCGAACGGTCAACTCTCCCAAAATAATGAACATTTCCCAAAGTCACTTTATCAATCACACTTCATCGACCGATCAGTCACCAATCTATGGCTAATCGATCGGTAATTACATACACATTAGAACCATTATCATAAAATCGAGCATGTTTAGCAAGATAAAACACGCTTATGAACTCTTGGACTGTAATTGAATCAGTAAGTACATTTTGAAACTTATAAATATAAAAATAAGATAAAAAGATAAATAATTACATTTATTGTGAAATTAATATTTTATTTAATATTTTATTGTGATAACCGATTGAATTCATTAGACTCACTTAAACATCTACATGTACACCACTGTTCGATTTGAGTATTGAAAGAAGAAATTCAATAAAAACTATAACAAAGATTGAAGAGAACATAATAAAACCAGAAAAAAAGCATGAGAAAGTAGTTTTTAACCTCACTATCCGTATCAATTATAAAATTTTATCATAAAAAGAAGCACAATATCACATTAAAGATAAATTAAAAATATTTGAATTGTTCAACATTAATACGTTGATGATAAATTTATAAAATGTATTATGAGTATATTAGAGTTGGTAGATATAATATTTATAAATATTTATTATTTACTTTAATGATACAGCATAACAAAACTACTTATTATCAACTCAATTATTTATGCTATTATATAAAGGGGTTTAACCTTTTCTACGTACACTTTTTTTTTTAAATTTTATTCTTTAATAAATAAACATTTTTTTAAATCAAAATACTCACTTTACCAATTTTAACTTTAAGTAATGTTTTTTAAATTTAACCATTTTTTAATTTAATAATTTTTTTTAAAATTCAACTGTTTTTTAAAACTAAAATAACTATTTAAAATAAAAAAAATATTAATAAAATAAATAAAAATGATTTATAATAAAATTGTAAAAATTATTTATATTTATTTTATAATTATAATTTTACAGTTTTTGTTATCATAAAACAAATTAAGTTTAATCTAAAACTTTCATCTAACGCAAATAAATATAATTAAACTAAATTAAGTTTGATTAAATTTATTTATTTTAATTATTTAACAACTAAATCCTACATCATCCAATTATAACTCATTTTAGATTGGATCAGTCATATGTGATAGAGTAATTTTTTTATCACATATTATTAAATATAAAGATATGTTTCTTAGTATCTATAAGTTAAGATAAATTTGTAATAGATTTACAAATAATATTTATATGAGAAATAAATCATGAAGTTATTTTTATGATAAATTTATTAGAGAAATAGTATATTTTCTTTTGATAATGAGTTGGAATGAATTAAAATGATAATAATAATTGAATTTAGTTTGACTGGTAGATTTTTACATTTGGCATGAGTTGCAAAATTACACAGCAGCCACTCACAATCAATCATATGAAACCGAATAACAGTCACATGATGACACATTCATTACATTACATCACAACAAAACCAACGAACCAAACAACCAAAATTTTCATTTAAAAGTTGCCTCTTTCCGACGCTGCTTCTGACAAATACAACATTCTACCATCCCAAATGTCGGTGAGTCCCTAAATCTTTCTACAATTCCCTTTTTCCACAGATCCACTTCGTTTCAGATCCTATCTGGGTTTCTTCTTTCTTCATACCTTCTTCTGTATTTCATTGTCTTTCTTTGATGCAAGTGGGGACTTTTCAGTTGCTTTGATTCACATTTACATATTCAGTGATTCAATGCAACCTTTAGCTGTGGTTTAGATGTTGTAGTTATGATTAATACAAGAACTACTAGTTTGGAATTTTGGATCTGCAATGTTTCCTAATGACCCTTTTGGATCTAGTGGAAATGGTTTTTGTATTTTTTGGCTCTCAAGAAAAGAGCAAACCTGACTGTTGAATTGATTTGTTCATGATTTCTTATCTGGGCAATGGCAGATTAGTGTGAGAAATGACATCTATATAAATCCCAACACCACTATACATGGATTGTTAGAATCAGTGGTTAGTTAGGTAGTGATCATACTTACGTCTACCTAAGCAAATGTGGATTATTTGTCTTTAAATCTTGACCTTCTATATATGATTGTATGTTCCATATTATATTTCTTACAATGTTAAGAATTTTCAGTTTATATGCTTCTGTGACTAAGATTGGTGGTTGTTATTGATGTCAAGTCATCAAGTTCCTTTGCTTGGACTTGTGATGATTAATCTTCTTGGAATTTGAGTTGCTTCTTTTCAAGTAGACACTATCACATTGATGTTGTCTCTTGGTATAACCTTTCCTCTTGGCTTGCTTATTGAATTGACTCTGTTGTTTTGCTTTGCCTTCTAAGCTATGAGAATGGTACTCATTAGGAACTGCACTTTCTGTTCTTGCTTTCACTTAATTCCATCGTTGCTTTATGTATTAAAAGATGACTTTTTTTTTCAGTGGATATTCTTAATTCTTTGGAAGGAAATTGAAAAATGATCACTTTTTTCTGTTTGACTTTCTGGTTTTACATTTTCAACTTCTGCACATGTCATTGTTTCTTCCACTGCATATTCTGCAGAATGTGATCATAAAACTACCTTAAATTAACAATTTGTGTGCAGGTCACTTTGGACTATGCTGGTCAAAGAGCTGAAGCTATTCCCCAATCCACACCAATACCGAATTGGACTATTCATGTGTCAGACGTGAGGAAGAAATCTTTATATAGTAACATCGGTTAGCATTATGATTGTATTATGATTGTGAAATTTCCAAGTTCACTCTGTTTTGATTTCTCACAGATAAGAACAGTTAAGGTTAGCAACATATCACTGGTTACTTCCAAGGTGGAGATTCGAGAATTCTTTTCATTCTCAGGTGATATTCAGTATATTGAGATGCAAAGGTAAGAGAACTTGCAATGTTTTACTCATTTTTTATGATTGTTAATGTTGAAACTTTTACCCTCAAAGCCTGTCTCTATAATCTTTGGTTTTTAATTCTACAGGGAAAGTGACCGCACTCAAGTTGCTTATGTTACATTTAAGGATACACAGGGAGCAGACACAGCAGTTCTCTTAACAGTATGTTTGTGTGCAAATGATTTTTACCTTTTGTAAATGTCACATTAGATTTCCTAATAATGAGATGGATTGCACCAATGTACATCATTAACCCTTTCATTCAATCCCTGAAACTGATAGAAATTGCATAAAATCAGATACTTTAGTTGATTTTGTTTTTAAATCATGTGCTTAATCTTCATTTTATTAAATAGGGTTCAAAGATAGGTGATCTATATGTCACAATCGCACCTGTGGAGAAGTATCAGCTTCCCCCTGATGCTCTTCCAGTAAGTCCGGTAAGTATTAACTTTTCCAAGAGATTATGAGCAAATTTTAATTTATAGAGAACTTGTTTTATTTTCTCTTTATATTTGTTTCTCGTACAAGTTCTTATAAAGAAGTTAATCTAAATAGGTTGTTAGTTTAAATGTTGTGTAGTTTATTTTGCATGCAATTGTATGTGGTAAAATGTGCGAGATGCATGAAGTTTTGCTGAACTAGTAGTACGTTTTATTTACCTGTCTCATTTTGTTATTACTCTTGATAGAATCCTCCTAGTTTTGGGCTTTGAAATTTATATGGTGCCTAAGATCTTTGTCTAGATATGATAGCTAAAGATTTATAGATTTATTATCTTCTGCTGATGATATCTGCAACTTATCTGGCACAATAAAAACAATTCTGGGCTGAATATTACGGTGCAAAATCAAATTACCAATTGATTCTTAGCATATGAAACTACGCTCTGCTGAAACATTTTCTTATGAGGTTAGATTAATAACTGAATTTAAAGGGCTGTATTGTGGATGCTATTTTTGGTGCTAAAGTCACAAATATGCTGTAAAGTTATGTGCTGCACAGACGTAGAGGATAGTTTTAGCTCTTCAGTTAGATCTACATGTAAAATGTCTGCAACTGTATACAAAATTTCTTTCACTGTGAAATTGTAAGTATCTAATATATGTTGTACAATGGTGTTATAAGTAGAGAAACCAAAGTGCTGATGCAGTAAAGAAGGCTGAAGATGTAATGAGCACCATGCTTGCTAAGGGTTTCATTTTAGGAAAGGATGCGATCAACAAGGCAAAAGCCTTTGATGAGCGTCACCAGTTGACCTCAAATGCATCTTCCAGAGTTGCTTCCATTGATCGTAGAATGGGTTTCAGTGACAAAATAAGTATTGGAACAGCTATTGTGAATGGAAAAGTGAGAGAGATGGATGAAAAATATCAGCTTTCTGAAATGACAAAGTCTGCTCTTGCTGCTGCAGAGCAAAAGGCAAGCAGTGCTGGATCTGCTATCATGAGCAATTCTTATGTATCAACTGGAGCTTCATGGGTGTCCAGTGCCTTTAATGCTATAGCAAAGGCAGCAGGGGATGTCAGCAGCATGACAAGGGAGAAGGTTGAACAGGCAGAGGTGGAAAGGAATGAGATCATTTATAGTGAAAGGAAAGGGACTGTTGATGAATTTGGAATGAAAAACTTGCAGGATGCTTCAGACATGGGTCCTGCAATAGTTCCTGTTAATTCACATGATGACCATAAGCTAGAAATTATATAACTACTAAGAATTCTTTACATCCTCACATGCACAGTTGGATTTATTTAGTTAGAATAGTTATTGTCTGCGCTTTTATTTTAGAATGATAACTTTTATTGATTGTTACAGCAATGTACAAGTTTGTCTGGCAGACGTGTGGTTCCTAAATATGGTCAACATTTATGTCATAAAGTTATTCTTTATTTTTTAGTCTCTTCTTCATTCAGTTCTCCTTTTATGAGATGTTTTCGGAAATTTAAATATGCAGGAGATTGTATCAACGAGAGTATTGTAAAATGTAATGTTTTGCTGACTTTCCCTTAAAATGAGAAGAAACAATAGTGCTGAATGTCTTTCTTTGGATGGTTTTCCATTTGCTAGTTCTAGAGTTAAGTTTTGGTGCTATGAAATTCTCCTTAATGAGATCCCTACTTCATTTTCACTCCCCACAGTATGCAGTGCAGTTTTCACTTTCTAATTTGGTAACACAGTCTGAACTGCAACATGTAAGTAATCTGAAATGCTGGTTACTTCCTGTGAAACATATATTTGTCATTCTGTAGTTGGGCTAAAGTAGATCATTTTCTGTATTGATCTGGTCGTTAGCAAACACATTTCACAAAGAATTAATAATCCCTATGCTTTAATGCATGTAATTAAAATTCTAAGTGACCAAACACGATAGAAGGTTGCGAGGAGGCCATAAAAGACCATGTCTGAAGAGGAAAGAAACAATCAAATATGATGTAAGATAAACCTTTGTATAAGCCTGTAATATCTTTGTAGGTCATTAACAGTTAACAGCTGAATTTCCTGTGAGTTGAAAAGGTTCTCAAGGCTTCCGAAAAAATATGTGTACATTTTTTCCTTCTATACCGATATACAGAACAATCAATATAGTTACATGTGGAAAAAATAACACTCCCTTGCTCTTAGGGAGACGAATGAAATTTATTTTGTATTAATGAAGAATAAACCAAGAATAAGAAAGTCATTTGTCTTCTGTTGGTTAGGAACAATTGCCACCGTATGATAGTTGTATGGGCAATGCCTTATGCCTCCTCTCTAACTAGTGCGTTATCCTATATAGCGCAACAGCGTTTCCAGGCTCTGTTGAAATGAGTATAAGTTTCATGTTAAACACGTGAACAAAACCGAAGATAATAGGGAAAAGTGAATGCTAAAGGAAACAATTTGTTTCATTCTAATCGTGGTGTGAGGCTTTTCTCAGTTCAAGAAATAAAAGGATTTGATTATTTTCACAAATCTTGTTGTATTCTGGCACTTTTTCATCACGACATTTTAAGTTTTTCCTTCATTCTTTTTTCTGGTTTAAACCTCAAACCGAAGAGAAAGTACACTGACAAATTACAATAAATTGGACTGTCTTACCTCTATGCACTCGTACAAATTCTCATCTTTTGATCTAACGTGGATCTGCAAAATCATAAGATTAATTATATACATGAAATTCAATTATCAATCTTATAGTTTAAGGTCTTTAAAAAAATGAAAGCTAGAAAGGAGAAATAAATGAATCATATTCATATAATTAGTGATTCAGAAACAAAGAGGCACGCTCAACTCTGCAGATTTATATAAGAACAATATGATACACTGTATAATTAATGTTTTCACAACCTTAGTGCAGATCTACACCATACAATTACTACTGTATTCATATTTCGTTGATTTTTATGAGCTAAAATTACAATGATGTACTAAAATATTAAGAAGCAGATCTGGCATTGCCTAACCGTGTCATATTATATTTAACCCCCCGACTTTGTTGACTTAAGTATCAGATAAAGAGTAAGTTCTATAATGCAATAGTAGTTACCCCGATTACTTTGAGCGGTGAACTTTGATTGAATTCAAGACCAGCCAGGACTACAAGTGCTGCAGCAACTGTTGAAGGCCAGTAACACAGTTGCTCATGAGATGACAGTGTCAGCACTGCCAGATACTTGACCCTCTTCTCAACGACTGCATCAGCATTGGCTGCTTTTAGGTAAAAGCTGTAAAATTAAAGGGTGGAGGGTACTTTAGCTGAATCGTAAAGAAATGGGTGGGAATGACTTTACTTTCTTGCACTTTTAAAAAGGTTAAATTGCAACTTTGTTTCTCTTTGATTTCTAATGTCCACCTTATTTTTATGGATAATGATAATTATACAACTTTTTTTTTACAATATTTGAACATCATATACGTATCATTATGTGATTGGTCTAAAATCAATCATTCCACAATCAATAATAATAATCATAAACACCATTGTGGAGTGATTTTGAACTAATCACAGAATGACACACGTAGATGATGTTCAAATATTGTAAAAAAAATGTTGTCTAAGTATCATTATCCTATTTTTATTTTCTCTTATTTTATTCTGTTGTTGTCCACAGATATTCAAAATTAACTATTTTTTATTTAATTAATAATTTTTATATGTTTTTGTTTTTTATATTTTAGTTCAATTAAATTCTAAACTTATCCTAAGATAAGAATAAAAGAATGAAAATAAAAACAAATAAAAAAATTAAAAAAAAGCCAAAATTTAACTTATCCTAAATTACGCAAAGCCTTTTCTATTTGGGGCTATGTTAAGTAACAAGTTCAAAAGCTTCTTTTCATTTTTAAATGACGCACGGTATTTAAGGCAGAAAGACATTCCTTGTTAGAGACATGAAAGCAAGTTTTTGCTTGAACCATTCATTTTAAAATTGCAATGGTTTCCAAAAAGAAACAAAAGTCTGATTGAATACCTAATACAACGAGTATCAGCTAACATTTAATTTATGCAGAATTTCAGGTCATATTCGTGCTATAAAATTAAAAGGTTACTGGTATACCACAAGAAATTGTAGATGGTGGGCCGAAAGCACTGAAACTTGAGCACCTCCTGCACCATCCATTCCATAGCTACCACCTCGCCTCTACTGTACCTATTGCTTCCGACGTTGAAATTGCTTTGCCCCACCCTGTAATAACCACAAAGGAGTTCAGTTATTCATTGGGCATAATGACTTTCATAATTTAATTTTAATAAAGAATTGTTAAATTCTGTTAGTTAACACTTTCCCGGGTTATAGGAGAAGGAAGTATATGTAAAAAAAGGTAGAAAATTAAAATATTACAAGCGGATTTTTAACTCTACTCATGGGATAGTAAAACTTACAAAAACAATTATTTATATATTCTAAATTTTAACCTAAAGAGAGCTAATGCTTTACAAAATAGAATTTATGTAAAATTGGATAATGTAAGGAACTTTAAGGACAATCGTTATTCTTTAAATTAAGAATGCATGATTAATGAGGACAAATAAACTGAAGCTCTAAAAAATGAAGTCCTGATCTATTTTCATTTTCCTTATTCTCAAGGCCGTCACCAGCCGTAGACCAGTGACACAAGATTGAAAATAACATTTTTGCCCAATATAATTACATGACTAGGAGGATGGGGGAGATATGTAAAAATTTAAAGTTGAACCTGTTGTATTGCTGATTTTCTTCGATTCTGCTTGCTAACGTGAGGCATGCTATTCCAACAATTTGAAGGCGTTTTAGGGCTTTGAAGTATCCTTTGTTTAGGAAACGGTCAAGTAGGTTGACGCCAAGAAAAATCGTCTCTTGCCGAAGCTGTTTTCGACAAGATTGCTGCCAAATTTCAAGAAATAAGGCCTCGTAAACAAATTCTACACTCGATTCAAAGTCCATCAACTTCCACAGAAGCAAAATTTAGAAATACTTGAAGCTAAGAACGTTGTTATCCAAATCTAAAGAGGTTCGCATAGATTATTGTTATCATACATTAAGAATAAATAATAATCCTTACCAACAAAATTAATAAAGAGAAATTAACTGCATGGTGATGGATACTCCTAATATATTCATTAGTTTAATTTATGAAATCATTTTTTTTGTGAATGTTATTTAAATCTGTCTGAAATCAAACTTGGTAGAATATATATGGTAATAATTGCACATATATCAGAAGTACCGTTTATTTTTCCTACCAGGCCATATATACAGCCATTCAATTCCTTTCCAATTACCTTAAAAAATGGTGAATGAACATCCTATCTACATGAAATTTTGAAGCATTAAAATAATGGGTAGACTTGAGCGGTTAGCTAGTCTAGCAAAATTTGCTGGAAGTAATCTTTTTTGCAAACTAACCAGAAAAGAAATAATTTCACCTTACCTATTATATGGTTCTCTTCGTTTTGGTTCAATTGAAAAGCAAAATAGTGGTGATACATGGACAGTTCCATTTTTACTCTACACCTACATAATACTAATAAAAGTATACTTTTTAAAAAATATAAGTTTAAAAGATTAAATAGAAGATAAAAATATTATATTTTATTAGATGTATTAGAAATATATTTTGGTGTTCAACTAAAATTTTCCAAAGCAAAATGTATACTAAATAACTACCCACATGCGCCAATCCGAGAAAAATGCGTTGCATGATTGCTTGAGCACAATGCACGACAATTGAGGGATTTACAAAAGTACGCCGCGGCACTCGCCGAGGCATTCTTCTTCCTATTGAATCTCGCGTGTCATGAGACAATTGGATGCCACTCACACTACTCCAACAGTATGTTGTACAGAGGATGACCTCTTAACGGAATCAAGCTTGGTTCTCACCCTCTCTTCGAACGTGTTGTCTCTCTCACCCAAAGCAAAACACGATTATTTATACCATTTAATAAATGAAAATTAAATATTTATGACATAATCTATAATATTTGTATAGTTTTTATTAGATAGGATTTAGTACTAGAGTCATGATTATTTTTTCAATAATCAATTTGTTGGAGGATATCAATATCTGTACGATTTTTTGTCCTACTGTCAAGAAATAATCAATGTTTGTCATAGAATATGCTATAGTTCTATAATTATAGTAGAATTCTTAATAACATAAATTTTATTTTCTATAAAACTATATAAAATAAATTAATCAAACCACAAGTATAAGAGCATAATGACTTGGAATTGGATAAAACCTACCTCAACGATCCAGTGAACCATTTGCGCACGTTGCTCAAGCACGGTCTCTCCGAATTCAGTGGTAGAGAAATATCTTTCACCATAATTCGACACAAAACCTTGCTTCCTCTCCCTCTTCCTCAGCATCTGGTAGCTGTCTTCGTCATCAGAATCTTCGAATCTCACAAACTAAAATTCACAAAAACATATACGTACACCAGATAAGAACTCTTAATTATATAATAACAGATAGAAAGAGCTAGGCTAAACAGATTCCTGACAGAAGCTAGTAATATAAGTAACTTAGAATTCTGAAGTCGAAGCTAGCGAAACCTACATCGGCTTCATCTTCGTCACTTGAAGAAGAGTTCACCACTGGAGAAGCAGAAGTTAGAGTCGTGAACTCCTTGCGATACTGAAGGAACAACAAATACGTTGGTGAAGAAGTTTCTCCGACGGATCCCTCGGAAAACTGGCTTCCAGAATCCACGAACAGCGACGGAGTGTAATCCGAAAGCTCCTGCTGCGAGCATTCACCGAAAATCTCAGAATGAAATTCAGAGAACACAGTTCCCTGACTGGAACAATATTCCGATTCGTCATCGTCGTCACAGTATGAGAAACGCAGTTCCTCAGAGCAAGTGAGGTCCGCAACGACGTCATAATTATCCGATTCCTGCCTCGTCATCGATTGCGCTACTAAATCCTCGCAGTTCTCTTCCGCGTAGAGATTTTTAGAGCCTACAGAGTATTCACATTCCAACGCTCTGTTTTCCTTGCTGCTATCCTTTTCCTCCTCTAACGATGCGCGAACAAAGGAACTAAACGACACGACGTCGTTTCCGTTTGACTCCAAAGAGATTTTCATGTTTCCGTTCCCATCACTGGATGACTTGGAATTGAACTGTTCCTCGCAAGTTATCTCTGATTTCCCGCACGAAACGTCGTCATTTTGTTTTAGGTTCTTACTCTTGCTTCCGCTATTCAACTTCAGAATACCAGTAATATCCGACTTTATGCAAACTTCCGAAACGTCATCTTCTCCTCTCAGACTATTATATTCTCTTCCACTTTTGAACTTCAGAATTGACCTCCTGCTTCGATCTCGAGCGAACGAATTGGAGTCCGCGCACGAAGACTCCGAAACCTCCACTTCATTCTCGTTTTGTTTCTCAAACCTCTGATTTCTCGTTGAATCGATCGATGATTCATTTCTGGAGTTCCTGTTTTCCTTGCCGGCGATGGAAGCTCTGCTGGAGTTACAAGAAGCAACGCCGACAGCAAAGTCAGAGCCGGAACTGGAATCCACAGAGAAACGAGGATTCTGGCAAGAGTCGCTGACTAGAAGAACGGGAGAGAAGTTTTGCCTTCGCCGGCGAGACAACTTCTGCCGATGCTTCTTAGTGACGATGACCGGAGGTGGCTCGAGCTCGAGCTCGCGCTTCAATTTCCTCGATCTGGTTATCATTGTTGTACGGTTAACCAAAACAACGCAGAGAAAATTCCAGTGTTAAATCGTTGCTGTAGTGATGATTGAGGAAGAGAGTGTGGGAAGTGTGTTTGAACGGTTAGGGGAGTTGTGAAAAGAAATGAAAACGAGGGAGAAGGGTATATATATGGTAGGGTCCCACGTAATGCGTTTTCCCTGCACCACATCCACGCATGATGTTCATTTCCTGGAACTATAACTATTAAGAGCATTAATAGGTATATCTAAGTATTAAACCGAGTCACGTTACTTTTTAAAGTTTAGTATATATTTCTAATTAATTGAAATATTTTTCAAATAATCATCTCAATTTATAAAATGTGATTATTATTTTGGTAATATTTTAACCATTCTTAATTATATTATTATTATTTAAACTTTTCAGAGACTTGAACATCAAAGGTCCATTAAAAAGGTTCAAAGAATGAAATGTTTAAATGAAAACTTGTGTTAAAAAAAAAAAAAAACTTTAATATAAGGGAAGAGAGTGAAAGTGTGAAAGCACACATCGATTCATTATGATTCACTTCCCAACACATGTGCATGTATATGTGTCCATTTATTGACAATTTTGTTAAGCTTTTCAGGAATCGGTACAACACCAAAGTACATGATTGTTCACTTTCCAAGTTTTTTCAAGCTCAAAGTCTGGTTCAAATTTGTTTTACCTATATAAGATTATGAATTTGACTTCCAAAAAAATAAATTCTGCAGTATGTTTTCGTCCATCATTCCTATAAAATAAGTTAGAATTTTAACTTAGGTTTCTTTTCTTCTAAAACTGAAATTTAAAAAAAAAACAACTATAAAAACCAAAATACTTAATACTTAACAACATTCGTGACAATTGAAATCTATTTTTGTTAAAATTAAAAGAAATAGTTAAAATAATAAATGGTATGTTAAGAAAACTGAAAAGAAAAGAATAATTTTGAATGAAAAACAAATAATACATTAATTAAAATTACTAATATTTTAATTATTCAAATAAATTTGTTGAACAAATTATCTTGCTTGTCATATTCAATGTATATCATGAATTACACGTTAGTGCAAAATCGTTGTTTAACGTCACTCCTTAGACGTCGGTTATGAAGTGGCGAGACGTATATGACTGACCGGTGGCATTTTCGTAAATAAGTTGGTCAGATAGACGTCAGTTTGCAGGTCGACCGACGTCTATGATAGTGTAGACGTCAGTTTCACCTTAAACAGACGTCCATGGGCCTGACAGGTAGGTGAGAAGTTAGTCTATTTCAACTATATAGACGTCGGTTATGGGGGGCTAGACGTATATCTTGCTGCAATTAATGTGATTCACCTACCTCGTAGGCACGTAGACGTCACTTGGTATAGGACCGACGTCTACTGGACTAACCTGTTATTAAAAAGTCACTTCGTTCAACGCTTTGGATGTAAACGCCTCATCGCTCGACGTCTAAATGGCCTGAAAAGGCAGTTGAATAGTTTCTTGGACGTCGGTTTAGTCAGGCAGCCGACGTCTATATGATTGCAATTAATGCGATTCACCTACCCCGCAGGAAAATAAACATCCCTTTGTTCAGGATGGATGCCTATAAGTACATAGACGTCGGCCCCCCAGGTCCTCGTCGTCCACTAGACTGACCGGTTACTGAAAAGTCACTTCTTTCAGTGCTTTATACGTCAATTCCCCATGCATCCGACGTCTAAATGGCCTGAAAAAAGCAAGTGAAAAGTCTCTTGGACGTCAGATTAGTGATGTAGTTGACGTCTATAGACGTCGGTTGGTACAATGACCGACGCATAAATTCATCTTAAATAAACCACGAACTCACAGTTACTCGCACATCATCTTCTTCCTCCTCTCCTTTTCTGTCTCTCGCAGTTATGCATATAATCTTATTCCTCCTCTCCTTTTCTCTCTCTCTCGCGGTATTGCATTGCAAGTGCTTTTTTTTTATTTCGACCGTTTAAACTTTGTTTTAGTCCGATTAAAATGGTGTCTTGATCGGTTATCATCTAATAACCGATTAAAATGTGTTTTCGTTGTGTTTTAGTGTAGTTTTGATCCTCTCTTTGGGTATTGTAGTACCACATTCTCCCATTGCTAGTTTCCTCACAAGAAATGTTTTATGGCGTTTCGACCCAAAATGAAACTTGGGTCCTTGTTTAGTTAGTGTCACCGTAATTTTTTCCTTTTGCGGTTGAATGGGAACTAGGCATGAACCCAGGTTCTGTTTTGGGTTGAAATGTCATAAGAGATGCAAAAGACGCAAGCTTTTTTGGTGGGAAAGCTAGCGAAGGGAGAGTGTGCTACTAGGCTATCAAAAGATAGGATCAAAACTGCACTAAAACACAACAACTATCTTAGACGTCGGTTAGTGCTATGTCAGACGTCTATAGTGATCATAGATTTGGAATGGTTAAACTTTCAAACTTAAAAGGAAAAAAAATGGAAAACGAACATAGATATTGTTTGAGATTGAGAGATAAAAAAAGAAAAAATATGATTAGATGAATTTTGTGAGAAAAATGTTCCCATTTTTACCATGTAACGATAAAGATCCATTTTATAGTTTAACATTATATGTTGTTTTAGGTTATTAAGAAAACTCCATGAAGATTCTCACTAAACATTAATATCACAAATTTATTAGATGTGAAAGAACACTTTGTTCACGTGCAGTTTGCAATCCATAATATATCAATAAGTATATTGGGTTGTTGTAGTAAACAAGTATCTTATCTAAAAGGATATGACATTAAACACAATGTTTTAACTATTTTGATCTTTTGTAAAACAATTTATGTGTAGAAAACAAGTTTGTATTGGTAAAAATGTTGTAAAATCAATTGGAAATCAGTTTAAGTTACTAAATGAGTGACTTTTAAATGAGTGACTTTTAAATGGTTGAACCATGTTGAAGCTTCACTTCACAAATTTTCCCTCTCTTGCATCAGATCTACCTCTAAACATGAAGTTTCAAATAATAAAGTCCAAGGAATTCACTTAAGTGTAACTATAGGTCCATTTTTGGCACCTAGAGCCTAGGATCACCACCTTTCAGTATGATTCCTCAGTGATTGTTTGAACAGTTCACCTGCATTAAGATCAAAACTCTAGATCTATTCCAAGCATCTAAAAGCCCACAGGATAACTGATTGGACCACAACTTAAGACTAGTTCCCACTCAATCTTAAGTCAGTTAGATAAGACGAGTGATCACTTTATACAACATTAAATATAAATCAATTAACAAAATTTAGATCAAAATAAATCATACATAAATAGAAGGTATTAGCGAATACAAGAGAGTTCAAATCTATTTACATCTTGCTCCAACACACGGAGATTTAGCTCTTCATGAATGATAGAAAGAAGTACAATTAATGAAGAAAATCCATCTCCTAATCCTCTAAAGATGTTCTATTAATTACAAAGGATGTGGGTAAGAAGACTCTCTAAAGTCTCCCTCTAAAAGTATCTAAAACTAAAACTTTGCAAAAATTTCCCACTAGGAAAATGACACATGATCATTACCTTTGTAAAAAAAATCTTCACTAAGAGCGTGCCATGTGACTCTCATGTCTCTTGGGACACCCTCTACCAAGCTAGGGTTACAAAACTAATCATCCAAGATTAGCTTAAGCAAGGAGAAAATATTGCCATACAACTTAAGTAAGATTACTAAAAAAATCCTACACTTCTTGACCATTAGTACAAGGTTTGGAAAGAAGTCATACACTACTTGACCTCTAATACAAGGTCTAAAATACTTATAGCATAGACGACTTTAGTTCTTCTTGAATGTGCTTGGGTCATGACTAGGGGGTATGTCATCATCCTTCCCTCTTGAAAAGGATTTGACCTCAAATCTTCAAGTTGTCATGAGAACATCCTTCCTTCTTTAGGAGATGTTTGACTTTCTTCTCTTGGTTCAAAAACCTTTATACAAAAAACAAGAGTCAAAGTAAGAGTTATTAGAATAATAATCCAAAGCATGTAGCTCCTAAGGATCATACACCTTTGATCAAGTGAATGATCAAAGCATTGTAATTTAGGAGCATTTCCCTTTAAGCTCTTGTTTGCCTTGTGTTGAATGCTTGTAATTTTAAAGTGACTTTCCTTTTCAAACACAAAGTTTTATTTGGTTTTGTCTTTTTATTCTACTAGAGGAAGATGAAAAGAAGACCTCTTTTAAATCTATACACAAGCCTTTAAGTGTTAATTTGAGTGTTCTTTTGTTGGGGCACTTGAGTGTTCTTTTGTTGGGTTACTTATTGGACTTGTGTATATCACTTTGACACTTTGAACATTTGATTTCATTTTTTTGTGTCACCACAAGAAAAATTCGATTTACGTATCGATATTTACATACAAATTTTATTTCGTATGTAATGTAGGTAATACATACAAATTTTACATATGAATTTTTAAAAGTGAGTTATATATATGAATTTTTCGTACGGATTTTTACCTATAATTTTTTGTATGTAAAATTCGTATGTAAATTAGGTGTGTTAGGACGGAAAAAATTGCAAAGATCAAGATTCATACGTAATTATATACAATCCATATGTAAATTAAAATAAATTTTAGATACGAATTTAAAATAATTAATTATTAAAAATAAAAGTAAGTTTTATTCTCGCACTTAGAACTCCATTTGTCTCTCCCACCCCCCCCTGAAAATAATAAACCTTCACAACTCACTTACACAAAAATTACTCACCCATTGAGAGAGAAGAAACTCTTCCCTTCATTCTTCATTCGTTGTTATTCAAAGTACATATCACTTTTACAAGTGTCTCACAAATGCTATAACATCATATATCTCAAAAGTTGTCTAGTGACAATGATGACTATTTATAACATGAGGCCTCTAAAATTTATATTTTAAAACCACTCAAATGAACCTATATATATGAAATGCAAATGGAAAATCTATATTCATCCTAGCTTTGGCCAAAAATTAAAAGAAGGGAAAATTCAAATTTCAAAAGTTTCTAGATCTATATTTTCATTTTAATATTTTGGGAAATATAATATCTAATATAACTAAAATAAACTAAAAATAATATCTAAAAAAATTGTGATCAAGAAAATAAATAAAAATAAGATTAACTAAAAATATAAAAGTTAAAACAATTATTATATACTTTGAATTAATAAAAATTTTGGTAATAATATACTTCAAATCTTCTTTAATAACTCATTTTCTATTTTAAATATTTATTAAAAATCTAACATCGTTTATGTTAACGGATTATGATTCGTTAGGCACATCAACAATTGATGAAACCCGTAATCCATCTTTATTAGCGTAACTTTTTATATTATGATGGTAATTTTTATATAATGTTGAACATTTTAGTATTTAGTATAAACAATCTTAATTATATATATATATATATATATATATATATATATATATATATATATATTTATCTTATTGTGTATGCGTGCTTATGTGTAACACATATTTATATACTCTTAATCGTCCGTGAAACAAATTTAATTATATATACATGTGTAATAACATATATCAAATAATAATCCGTTAAACTATTAATGATGCATTAACATTTATATAAGTATTTATTTAATTTTAACCACTTACAAAATAAAATTAATCATATGCGTGCCATCCAATATAAAATCGCGATAATTAATGTTGATTTGCACTGCCATGTCTACTTAATTAATCTCACCTAATTAAACTAGTGCAGAAAGGGCTGTAGACTTCAGTTATTTTGGGCTTTTAACGTTATCTTCGAACCGACGTCTATATGAGTAACGTTAATGGGACGTCGGTTATACGCAGTTGCGACGTCGTTATAGACGTCGGTTAAGTGAAATGTCCGACATCTATCAAGACATCAGACATTGCACTAACCGACGTCTAAGGGCACTATAAAGACGTCAGACATTGCACTAACCAACGTCTATGGACACTATAGACGTCGGTCAGTGCATTAACCAACGTCTATGAAGTATTCGTTGTGTTTTGGTGCAGTTTTTCTTGTGTCTTTGGTTAGCGTAGTAGCACCTCCTTCCTTTGCTAGTTTCCGTGTAAGAAAAAATTGTGTCTTTTGCATCTCTCATGACATTTCAACCCTAAGATGAACCTGGGTCATTGCCTAGGTCAATTCCGACTGCCAATGAAAAAGAATACGGTGGGAATGACACTATGCAAGGACCCAAGTTCGACTTTAGGTTGAAATGTCATAAGAGATAAAAAAATGCAAGTTTTTCTTACGAGGAAACTAGCGAAGGGAGAAGGTGCACTACGCTGCCCAAAGACACAAGAGAAACCGCACAAAAACTCATTTTAATCGGTTCAAATGAAAGATAATACATCAAATATTACTTTAAACGGAGTAAAAACAACTTTAAATGGTTCACGGGACATCAAACGTACCTGGAAATGCAGTGAAGCGGATATAAAAGGCAAAGGAAGACGATCAAAGGGCTGGTTCGCAAACTGTTGATTCGCACCATTTAACAAGAAATTAGACGTCAGTTGCCAAAAAACCGACGTCTATAATCGCATAGACGTCGGGCTCCCCACTAATATGACGTCCATTCCAATTAAAAAATAATATTTTTGTTATATATAGACGTTGGCTTGGCGGGACGAGACGTCTAGTTGGCAGAAACAAATGACTTTTTACATACCTGCTCAGACTTTAGACGTCGGGGTATGAGGGGTCCTAATGTCTATAATCTCATTTAGACGTCAGGTGACGGGGTTAGACATCTAGATGGCGGAAAAAAATAAATTTTCACCTACCTGTCAGACATATAAACGTCGGGTAGACGAGGTGGGCGTCTATATGGTTGAAAAATAATTACGGTTCACCTAACTGTCAGGCTAGCTCATTTGCTGCACAAATTTTTTGTTTATTAATTTCTTTTCAATGACATATGACGTACTAAAATCAAAATATTGGAAAATTAGAGGGCACAAATAAATAAATAAATTATTTTATTGATTTTTTCCACAATTTTTTAAGAATTATTTTAAAGATAATATGGTAGTTAGATAAACTATTTGGGTATTTCTGGCCAACGTAAATGAATTGAAAATTTAGCCCATTATGAATTTAAGAAACGACACCAAGAAAAATGTTAAATATATCACTCAACTTCCAGCCATTAATGGTTATAAGAGTAATATTAGTTTCTTAAAAATAATCTCTATAAATATAACATTACGTATTCTTAAATTATTTTTATCGTATTAAGAAAATATATCAGAGTTATTTTGTGGTATTTCTTAATTATTTTGAGTTTCTATGACGTGACTTCGCTATCTTGAAATAACTTATGTCATTAATCATTTTTTTTTATTAATGTTTAATTATATTTCTAGTTTCCATTTTGATTTTGTTCTTCCAAATTTTAAAAAGTAATTTTTAGTCTCTAAAAATTGAATAAAAGAAGTTTCTAAACACTAAATTCAAAAGGACTATAAATGATTATTTTTATTGTGAAGAGTTTAAAATTTAAAATTTATAAACTAGAATCATATTTTTCAATTGAGAGATAAAAAAAAATTATATTTAAAAGAAGAAAAAAAACGAAAATGCCTCCAAATTTTAAGGATTAAAAATATAATTAAACTTTTTATGAATTACACAAAAATTCAAATTCTCAATTAATAGAAGAGATAAGTGCAATAAATAGTATTAGCAGCAACTCACAACCTTCAGAAATTATGTTTTCGTTGTATTTCAATCATGTCTATTTCAAGTCCATGAGTATTTAAGAAATTTACTGAAAAAAAATCAATAATAATGAAATCTAAGATAAATTTACACCATTTTTAATTTAAAATCTTATTAAAATAATAAATTTATAAGTTTTTTATTATAATGTTTAATTTTCTCATTTCTAATAAATATTAGAGTTATATACTCATATTTATATATTCCCAACACATATGCTGACATATTTTTAAACAAAACCATATAGTAGTTTTATGAAATTATTAATCGAAATCTCATGTTAATTATAATTGAATTTAGAAAAATGCAACAAATTATAGTATAAAGATTATGGTAAATTGTAATATGAGAGGAAATGATGTAAATGTAAGCATCAGTCTAATATACAGCATATAATTGTGAAGAGCAATATAATACAATAATACAGTGGTAAAGTTGTTTCTGACTACCCTGAAAGTGATTGCTTGAGTGAATAACATTCTGAAAATAAGAGCTACAATAATAAGGTAATGGTACTTGCTAGAAAGGACCAAGTTCATCATCGAGATTCCAACTACTTATGAAAAGTTATGGGTGCTTCACTTCTTCCAGTTGCTTTAGTTCATGATACGTGGCTCTGATGAAAGCATTCGTTTCTTTTGTTGGTTCTTCTATTGCCTCTTTCAGCTTGCTCAGTGCCATGCAATAAGCTTCCTATCCAATGTTCAAATCAAACAAAACATATAATAAGGTTTTCATTTCTTAAACAATGTTTTTGTTTATACATATGTTTCTTTTAACCAAGATTTTCAGAAATGAACACTAGTGATACCATGAAGTGATCTAACTCTGAAGTGTTTGCACCAGGTGCTGATTTGGACTTTGAATTCATCAGCTTCTTCAGTGCATCATCATCAAACACTTCAGCTTCGCTTAATCCCACCTGAATTCAAATCAAACTCAAAATGATGAAGTAAAATAGATTCATAAATGAATGAATAAAGAAAAAAAAAAAAAAAACATCTTGATAAAGCTTTTAACCTCTTACTTCCAACATTGTTGATCATATCATCTATCACTGACTTTAGACAAATAGTTGACATTAATCTAAAACAAATCCTTATATGATATATGTAACTGTTTACCCAAAATGTCTGGTCTTGTTTCCATTGCAGAAACAGTTCTGTTATTTTAAGATGTTGTTTATTTATATAGATGTACTAGAAAATACCCTCCCAAATTAAGATAAACGACAAAAGTTGTTCCATTTTAATGAACTGTTTAGATTAAGGAAAAGTGAGTAAAATCTACTTATTTATCTTCATTTCCCACCCACTTTCTCTGACTTAAAATCATTCAGAAAATTACAAGAAACAAACGTTTTTTCTTTCAAAAATATCATAAAACTTTGCAGGTATAGCCAAGTGAGAAATTGCTTTTCTCTGAACTGTGAGATACTATATTAAGGTTTTAAATTGTTCTAACATCATAGTTTTAGATCCTGTCATAAGCACTTTTGTATCAAGTAACTCAAACAAAAATATAACCATGGTCACCACTGTTATACTAAAATGGAAGCTTTTTCTGTTAATTGTTGACCCAGGATGATGATAATTCAACATTATTGCTTTAATCATTACATAGTTTAGGAGTAAAGAAGAGAAATGTGCAGAGAAGAAAAGAAAATGGAGGAAATTACGTACCTTGAAGCAGTTGATGTGAGATTGAATCAAAACTTCATACAAAGGATGAGTTGCAATAATGTTCTTGAGAACTTCTTCATTTTCTTTCCCACCAGCAGCAATGTTTTCACTTCCCTCAACAACAGCCTTTTCTCGAATGTGTGTAGCTTCCATCCCTCTAGGTAGGTAGGTAGGTAGGTTTCTTACTATTATTGCTGTTATTAGTATTTCTCTTGCACCAATCGAATCAGAAACAAAAAGAAGCAGTATTATATATAGTAAGATGTTGTGGATAAAAGGGGTTTGTATTATGGTTATTGACCATTGTGGGTGGAAGCTAAAGTGATGAAACGTAGTTATCAAGAAGTACAAATGGGGTTACCTGCCGTATGGGTATTTCTGTTCTTCATGTTGTTAACCATTGGAGGTAAAATAAATAGTATGAAAACAAGTGCATGCATGCATGGGAAAAAGATAAAGGGTTAAAACTCTGTGTTCTCTGTGTCCCTTTTTTGCCTTGAAAGGAACTTGTCAAGGTTTATTGCTATGATTAAAGCACCTTTCATCTCTTCAACCTTTCAGCTCTTTAACTTGGAACACCTCTTTTGGCTTTATTCTATAATTCCTCCCAAAGATTTTTACTTCCAAATGCTTAATACACAAAACTATTTTACAACACTTCTTACAATATATACCATATTTATCTTCCACATTTGTTTTTTTTTTGGGTTTTTCCAATCTTTATAAACTATACCGACATATAATGGATGGTAACGTTTTTCTTCTTAATTGGGTTACTGTGTAACATGGATATGAACAGTTTTGGTCATCATCATCATCATTCCTATAATTTCAATTATGAACTGTTTAATTACAAATTAATGGTTTAAATGAAATCTACTTAGTCCACCACTTTTAGGATTGGGGAGGCGTCAATGAATCTCTATATATTTTAAAAAATGAAACTATGTATTTAGTGTTGTTATCTTTCTATATATGGTCTTCAACTTTTTTAAAGAGTGAGAATGAAAACTTTATAAAAGAAATTGAAAATTTTTATTTATATAATACCAATATGTTTTCAATGGAAAATTAAAAAAAGAAAAGGATAGTATATCCCGTAAATTACAAAAATGGGATAGTTGACTTAAATTTTTTGGTTCAAGTATAAGTCCTATGGAGTGTTAATGACTTCTAAATTAAAATGATAGTGAGTAAGAACGATTTTTTTATAAAATTATAAAAAGATGAAGTCACCAAGAGTGATAATGACTTCTTTTTAAACATGTTGAATGAAATCGTTAGGAGTGGTGATGACTTTCAATTTATAGGATATCATCAGTGGTGATGGCTTTCAATTGAACTGAGGCCATATAGCTTTTATTGTCTCGGTTAGTAAAGTAACTGAGGTAATAACATGTTTCTAAATTAAATTTCGCGAATAGAGAGTCTCTTGCACATTTGAAACAAAGCCTTCTCTATTGCCGCTAGTGCTCTCTCCACATCTTCTAGACCATCATCTTCCATTTCTTCCATTTTTTCTTTCATTTTTTGTTGATTAATTGCTTTTTCTATCATTTTCTTTCGTTTTGACTTATTGATTTTATGCATAGGTGCTCTTTGGATATTTTTTCGTTTCGTTTCAGCAACATTAAACTACCTTCAAGGTTATTTTCATTTTAGGTTTTTGATGTTTTCATTTGGTTGTTTGTTAATTATTCATACATATAGGTAAAACTGAGAGTATGCTCAAATGAATTTCAAATGACTTGAAAATTTGTATGAAGGTCCAACAAATCATAAAAATCACTCACAAAAAATTTCAGCTCAAAACTCAAAGTCTAACTATTTTAAATATTTTTTTTCAAAGTTTTCAAAAAAATAAAATAAAATTTCAGAAAATAGAAAACAATATTTTCTAGGAGAAAACAATGGTTTCTAGGAGATTCGGAAGGATTAGCTGGCTACGCAAGCTACCAAGATTCAGAAAATTTTTCTACCTACAATGCATATATAATAATAGGAAAACTAATATAAAATAAATATTTTTGAATGTTACATTAAATACTTATATTAGATAGAAGCGAACATCCTAAAACGAAATAGACTTGATATCTATTTCGTATTAAATTATGTACTGGTTGAGAAATCTTTGAACATGCGTTAAAAAAAAACTTCAAACCTGTCAAAATTTCAAAAGTATCAACTCGAACTTTGAAAAAATGTTTTTAATAAGTAATATTTCAAATTCAAGACTTACAATTTTAACCTCCACTATTATTATAGGCTTATTAGCTAATATTTTCACCACTAGTCTTAACTCTTCATTTTCTTCTACTGTAAAGATTACAAAGGTAACTTTTTATGCCATTAGATTAAAAAAATAAGAGTTATTATGAAAGTAACTCCTTTAATAATCATTTTCACCTTTTATTTTCTCTTATTTTCATAATTAAAATTACGTTACATATTAGAATCACATGAAAGAATAATTATTCTTGGAGTAACTTGAATTACATCTCATCTTAATTAATCCTACATTTTCCTATTGTCTATATTAGTGTTTAAAATTAACTTTCATTACAAGAAATGAAAAGTTAAGACTCTTGAGTAACTTTGATCCTTTTTCTTTGTTTGGAAAGAGTTGAAACTTAAAAAAAACTAAAAATTGAAAAACCATTATACGAAATCTTTTAAAGTTACTTATTATTAGAACTAGTATACGCAAAATAATAAAAGTAATATATATATATATATATATATAGAATATTCAAGAAATTTTAATAGAAAAGAGATAAATTTAAGATGATATTTTAATCTTTTATACAAGATACTATAATATTTTTATGAATGAAGATAACTAATTTATATAAATAGAATAGAATTCCAATTTGACCTTTTTAATTGTACAGAGTGAAACATGATTTTTAAATTGTTTATTTCAAAAGTTAAAAGTGGCTTTTAGATTGTATAATCTATAAGCAAATCTTTTTCCTTTGAAGAGAGTTTTGGGATCCAACAACTCAAACTAAAATAACTTTCAAATTATGCATTTTGGAAGGTAAATAATTTTTTAATTTAAAAATCTGAAAAACTTTTTAATTGTAAAGTCTAAAAAAATTTCCCCATCGAAATCACCTTTTACTTTTGGATAAAATAGTATACAAGTTATTTTTTCTACCTAAGAGTCATTTTTAATTTTCGAATTCCTCCATTAAAAAAATAAATTTCTTTTTATATAAATGATATGAAGGTGCAAAAAAGTAGCTGCCCTCATAGAGTTTGATAGAGTCCAATAACAAAGTCATAGGTCAACAAAATCTATTAGAATAAATTATGCCATCATTTTAAAATTTGTGTTTGGATTTAATTAATTTCTACAAAATGAACTTGTAGGTTAAATATTGTATTCAACATATACTCTATTGTAAATATAAGGACATGAAATATTTTGAATCTGTAAGAAATGAAAATAACAATCAATAAAAATATACTTTTTAGAAATTTAAAATAACTCATGACATCTTATTTTGTTTTGCTGGGTTTCCAGTTGCAAAATCATTAGTTCAAATTTTATAATAAAGAAATTCCAATGTTAGAAAATATAAATGAAACATAGTTAATGCAAAATAAAAGTATGGTATTTCATAAATAGATAAATAATGCAAATGTAAATATAAGGAGATGAAATTGCACGACTACTTTGTAGAAATTCATAATCTTTGAGCAAAAATATATTCAAATGCCTCATTTGATAGAACTCGTGCATGCGTTTTAATTTATTTTTCTAGTTTTCTGATATGAAAAAGTATGTATTACAAATTCAGACTCAAATAAATATTCACACTATTTTAATAATGACGTGACTAATTTATTAAGATTACAAATAATTGATGTCACATAAGAAAGAAAACGATTGTGAGCAATCTAAATAAAAGCCGTTTTGGACCTAAATTGGAATTGGGCTTAATTGGGTGCTAAATCAAACTTGGATGGGCTATTTGGTAATGGGCCTGACCCACTACAGAACCTACATTTTGAACTATTTGTCCAACACTTTCTTCATCACAAATCTCACTGTTTTTTAATTGCTATTAAATTATAAGACTTGAATCTTTCACTAAAACTCAAGGAAGAATAAAAAAATAAATAAAGAAAATAGGTAACAAATAAAATAGAACATAAATATGTTTGATTAAAGAGAAATAGACAAGTGATGAAGTGAAAAAATAGATAATACATTGGTTTAATGAGTTTGATTACGAATCTATTACTTCATAAGAGATTAGAAGCAAGTCCTAACTTATAAAATAATGTCAATAATGTCACTTTTGTTATAATTAATCAGATTTAAGTTAGAAAGAGATATTATATTTTGTAAACTGTACTTAGTTGAAGGAAAAAATTGTTATTACATGATTTCAAAATATTTGGAGATTTAGTTAATAAACTTCTTAAGAATTCAAATTTTTTATAACTAAGAAATATAATAACAACTTCAAGTATTGGGATAATTAATCCTAATTTCTCGAACCTAATCAAGGAATAAAATAATTATAAATTCATTGATTTATCAGAAGGTTTTCATTTTTATATATTTATAATTTTTTTTATTCTTATTGACTTAATAAAAACATTATTCATGGAACTAAATCTCTTTTGACATTATTCACCGTATTCGATAATCAATCATTTAAGATTTGCAAGCAAACTCAAGCTTTAAGAAAATCAATCTATGGACATTTTATTACAGAGAAACATAAATATTTAACAAAATATCTACTTTAAGGTTAAGATTTGAAACAAAAATTTTAATGTTTTGATTCTCTCTTATACATTGTTAACAAAATTTCATAAATATAATTTAATTAATGTTCTTGGATTTTGAGCATAAATTTTATAGTGACAAGATTCTAATGGTAATTTGATTGTTTTTTTTGTTTAAATAGGGTCTTCTTGTTGTTGAGAGAAGAAGATCTACTTGCAAAAATTCTTGGTTTAAACCCTCGTTTGGTCCTCATATTTGTGTGTCAATCTCAATTTGGTCATCATATTTTTTTTTGTCTCAATTTGGTCCTATTACTTGTAAAAATGATACAATTAAGCCCTTTCCGTTAAGTAATGACTAATGCCGTTTAATTGTGATGACATGGTGCATACTAAAAATGTTGATGTAAGAATATTATATTACGTTGAATTTTTGTTATAAATGACATGGTACAAAATTTAATTAGAAATGTTATCATCCTCCACTCACTACTCAAACCCAGCACGCTCCATCAGAGCCCTCCACTGCTCCCTGTCCTCCATGCTCTCACTCATCGGCCAGGTCCAATCACCGCATTGATTCATCGCCCAAGGAAAAGACAATCCCAAAATAAATAAAAAAACTGAAAATGGGAGTTCTGGGTTTTATCCATCAGTTTTCCTAGAAAAAAATGAATTTTATCGGTTGCTGGTATATTTTGTTCTTGAAAAATTTCACTCTCTTTTTAATTGACCACCGACCCTTGTGATTGATCCTTCAGTTGAACTGGGAGAAAGTTATTTGGTAATGTTCTATGCGAGATATTAGTACTGGTTTTTGTTCATGGGATTCCTCAATGCACATTTAAGTGACAATATACGAATTGTTCTGCTTTTGGTTTTGGTTTTTTCAAGTGGCCTCTGTTAGCATGTAGTGCTCACAGATTCTGCCATGGTGAATACTGAAGGTGGTGTCCTTTTAAGGCATAGAAGGTTTGAGAGCTTGTTGAATACAAGATCTAGCCAAAGTGTGGAAGAAACTCCAAAAAATCGGCCCATGGTCCAATCACCAAAAAATCCCAAAATACAAGATCATGAACCCTAATCTCGTTCCACCAATCTACAAAGAGGAAACAAAAAACCCACCCAAATCGCAAAATCAAAAAACCCCAAAATTCGCAAATTGCAAATCAAGAAAGTAAGAACAAAAACTCAAATTCCCCAAAATTCGATGCTCGACGCTGCCTTTGCTAGCACCGCATGTTGTTCGCAAGTCCCCTCACCAGACCCAAATGCAAGAACAGAGCAGAACCACCTGAAATCGCGAAAGCGAGAAACCAAAAACCCAAATCAAACCCCAACGCCCAAAATGTAAATGCCCCACCGTTGCCACGAAACCGTAGGAGAACGCAGACCCCTACGCCGCAAAGACCCCACCGCCATCATACCAATCGTGCCATGACGATGGAGATCGCTCCTGGCCGCTGAAACTTGCCTCTCCTCCTATGAAAAACGCACAAACAAAGAGTAGAAGAAAGGAGTCTCCCAGAAACCCGAAGTCGCGATCTTCAATTCACATATCAGTAGGTTGATGTCACCGAGCAAAAACCCCACCTGAAATTCTCTTAGTAGGTTGATGTCGACCTAGCTCCACAACCCCATGACAGAAAATGTAAAAATTTAACAGATCTATGTGAAATTGTTGATTATATTACATATCTCCCCTTCAATTTAATTTACAATGCCACATAATGTAAAAGAAATATAGCTCAGCAAAGTTAGACGGCGTCAGTGATATCTTAACGGAGAGGACTTAATTGTCTCATTTTTACAAGTAATAGGACTAAATTGAGACAAATAAAAACGATGACCAAATTGAGATTGACACACATATATGAGGACCAAATGAGGGTTTAAACCAAAATTCTTTGATGTTCAAATTTGATGACATACCCCATAGCTATGACTAAACACTTTCAAGAAGAATTGAAGTTATCTGTGAAAAAATGGGTCTAGACTCTATCTCTTGTGCCATCTTGAGCCACCATGAACTTTAAGTAAGAATAATTTTGAATGTTGTATTTTGGACCAAGTAATCTATGATTTGTCTAGGCTTTGTATTATGAGTCTAGTAGTGTAGGATTTATTTTGGACTTTGTATTTTAGGTCAATTAGAATAGAGTTTTGACCATTCAAATCAATCAAGGGCCAAGGTCCGATGTTGACCAAAGTGGGATGCAAAAATTTGGCTTAACTGATCAAGGAGTTAAAGTTTTCATCTAACATGATGGTGCGCAAGGAAAGTGGGTTCTGAATGTCATGTGTCTTTCTGTTTTTGAGAGTTTTCTTCGAAGTTAGTAGTCACATGTCACTCTAAGAATGGAGATGATTCTTTATAAATAATAACCACGTGACCCTCTCTTAACGAAAATAATTTTTTTTTCCTTGCTCTCCAAATTAGTAAAGATAGAGTTTTTAGTTCTAGCTTGTACAACTTAGCATATAAAATATGAATGAGTGCAAAAGTTGTGATTTTAAAGGTAGACACCAGATCTGATTCCAAGCTTCCACCATTGCGAAAACTATTAAAATAAGCGAACTGAAAGGACTTAATTATAATTTTTCAAAAAAAGTAGAGTAGCAGAGCGCAGGTTAGGTTGTTAGTTTAAAGCACGTGCATAATGTAACAACCACCACCTTTTGGTTCTCCATCTATAAATATAAATTCTTGCTTATTCTTCAGTACTAGAAATTATTCACCACCTACTTCGCAATTGACATCGTATGGCTCCAGAAGCTGATGCCGCTGTCATTCCTCTTCTTACGCCCTACAAAATGGGTAAATTCAATTTGTCTCATAGGTATTCATTCACACGCATCCTGCTCTAAGACTCATTTTAAATTCAACATTTTATGTATTTTCTGATTTCAAAGTTGGATTCTTTTTCTTTGTAAATTCAGAGTTGTTTTGGCACCGTTGACGAGACAGAGATCATACAGTAATGTTCCTCAGCCTCATGCGATATTGTATTACTCTCAGAGAACTTCTCCAGGAGGACTTTTGATAACTGAAGCTACTGGCGTCTCTGACACTGCTCAAGGGTAACTTATTTTTCAGTTGCTTTTAATTGATGAATGGAAAAACAAGACAGCTTTTGATGCGATTTTCTTACTTTTATTATCTATATGAAGATTGATACACACACCAGGTATTTGGACAAAGGAGCAAGTTGAAGCATGGAAACCCATTGTGAATGCTGTTCATGCCAAAGGTGGTATATTCTTTTGCCAGATTTGGCACGTTGGGAGGGTTTCAAGTACAGGTCAAGTTCATTCCTGATCAAATTTAAATGCTCAATTCTGTTTTCACTCAGGCCAAATAACTGTTAAATTGGTCTAATTAGCCACAGGAAATTTCTTGAACTGATTCCCTTTAGATGCTGTGCTTTTATTTTCTTCACCATCCGTCAAAATCCGAATCAGAAATAATTTACTGTATGAAATTCCTGTTATATGAAATGCCCAGATTTTAAAGATTATGCTAGACAGGATGTAAAAAATCTCTTTGATTTAGACTGAGTGTAGCATTGAATGCACGCTCAATTATTGCAACAGATTTTCAGCCAAATGGGCAAGCCCCAATATCTTCCACCGACAAGCCACTGAAACAACAAACGGGAAGCAAAGGCGCCGAGGAAACAACAAACGAGAGTAGAATACCAAGGAGGCTAAAGACAGATGAAATTCCTCATGTTGTGAATGATTTCAGACTTGCTGCAAGGAATGCTATTGAAGCTGGTAACTTAATTAACAATGTTTCCCACAGATGTGCTAATGTTAAAATTTTAGATAAGGTGTAAGTATATCTAACAGCAGTACAAAACCCATGCGTAGGCTTTGATGGGGTTGAGATCCACGGTGCTCATGGCTACCTACTTGAGCAATTCATGAAAGACGCAGTGAATGATCGAAGTGATGAATATGGTGGATCACTTGAGAACCGTTGTCGATTCGCTTTGGAAGTGGTTGAAGCTGTTGTAAAGGAGATAGGTGCAGAAAGAGTAGGGATAAGGCTATCGCCTTTCACAAATAATGCAGAATGTGAAGATTCGGATCCCATGGCATTGGGGTTATACATGGCTAGTGCTCTTAGTAAATATAATATTCTGTATTGCCATATGGTGGAGCCAAGAATGAAAACTGCTCTTGAAGTAGCTGAGTGTCCTCACAGCCTTGTCCCTATGAGAAAGGCCTTCAATGGAAGTTTTATATCAGCAGGAGGTTATAGCAGAGAAGATGGCATCAATGCTGTGGCTGAAAATAGAACAGATCTTGTTGCTTATGGTCGGTTGTTCTTGGCTAATCCGGACTTGCCAAAAAGATTTGGCCTAGATGCCCCTCTCAACAAATACAACCGTGGGAAATTCTACTCTCATGACCCTGTTATAGGTTACACTGACTATCCATTTCTTGAAGAGTAATGAATCTATGATAGACTTTTACATTCATTTTTGTATTCTTTTCAGAGAAAAAATAAAAGAATAAAATGTCAATGTTTAAGTGTGTGAAAAAATCATTTTTATCCCATCATTCTTTTTATATAAAGCTCGCTTATCCTAATTTCTTTTTCGTTATTGAATGTTTCACATTTTTGTTTACTCATTCTCCTTCTTAACTTCTATATTATATCTTTTATTATTCTTCAGTTAATGTAAAATTAAATAAATGACTGTTCCAACAACTTATATTTTATTTATGATCTTATAGTGAGTGATAAAAAATAGTTAAAAAAGAAAATACAAATTACGTTTCTCTCATGCGAGTTGGTAGTATTACCTAATGCAGTTTTCACTTTTTAATTCACTTTATATGCATTAGTTTTATTTATATATATATATATATATATATATATATATATATATATAAAGATGCGGTGATAATTTTGATTATAAACTCCGGTTGTATGGGAATCAAAACCATATATATTGAGTATATAATAATATTTTATGCTACTATTAATTTTTCATTGAAATTTTGATGTATTCATATAGCAATTCAAAGTGACATTGTTAGTGTGTGAATTACACATATTTGAGGTATTGATTATTTTACAATTCAGAATTTCATCATGGTTTTATCATTAAAAGTATGTTTTTGGAGAGTTAAAAGAGATATGCATATTTAAATTGATATTGATTTCATTTTCTTAAGTGATATAAGACTATTTGGTGAACTAAAAATAAAACTTTAATTGTCGTTTTATTCAATCCAATGATCCCCAACAACTTAGTATTTTTTTCAATTCATTTTAACACCAATTTCTTTAATCATATATTTATTATATACTTACATCTTTCATCCACAATCCATTTTGTACATATCTGGCAACAAATAAGAGTTCATTACTAAAGTCTCGACAATTTTATTATATCTTTTAAATAATCATTAAGTGCCTTTTAATAGTTTGTCTAACTGATATATTGTATCTCTTTGTTTATTATGAACATTGGAATTGTATCTCATTATTAAATTAATTTCGATATTTCAATGGAATTAGCGAAGGTAAAAAAATCGATAAAAAAGGATGGAGAAGGTGAATCATAGAAAGGAATACGAAGATGGAGATGAGAAGGGAGAAGAAGGTGGTTAAAGAAGAGAAGGAAGAAAACAAAAACGAAAAAAAGATGAAAAAGAAAAAATATAAAAAAAAAGAGAGAGAACCATCGCATATAATTTAAAAGACTACATGTATCCAAAAACGAATATGTGACATGACTCACCATTTGTTACGTAAAAAAAGAAAAAAAAATTTAACATTACATAAAAAGGATTGAATCAATGCATTTCTTGAAAGACCTTATATGATAAATTTGAACAAAATAATTTAATCATATTTTTCAAAAATCAAAAGTTAACCCAAAATTTTATAATTATTTATTCTTTTAAATTCATTTAATCAATATTCAATCACTTATAGTTCATTCACAAGTATTTATGTAAAATCTCAATTCCTCTATAAATAAAAATTCAAATGTTTTCTTATTCATACTACCATTATCTACCCCTACTTTATTTTTTTACCAAAATTTATTACATTAAATTATTAATATATATTTGTATAAACTAAATCCTCCAATAGTTAATATATTCCAACCCAATTTCACATTTACTTGTCATACATATCTCGAATTTATTTACATTCCTAAACATCGCAATTATAACAATAAAGATTAATAAGTTCAACCAATCAGATCAATGTAATAAATTCCAACCAATCAGATGTTAGAATTCAGCTGTCCAAGAATGAATTCTGACCTGAAAATAAAATGTGTTATAGGAAATTAAGTAATGTGCATTATTTAGGGAAAAATTCACTAATACACTACAATAATTACTCGAATAAATTGACACTTTGACAATTACTTAAATTACTAAATTATCTTCTAAGTTTTGGTTTTATCAATCAATCAAATTACTCATAAATCTTTAATTCTTTTTCTCCTCTATTCCCTATTAATTTTCTTAATTTACACAACTTAAATACTCCATTTTATTTTTCCTCCTTTCTTTTTCACTTCCTGGTTGTTCCTAAGCAAAAGCATTTTGTTCTCGTGAAAATGCACGGGTCAGAAATTAGAACAAAAAAGAATCTAAATACAACATAAAACTCAGGTGATACATTTAAATCATTGAAGAAAAAATACAAACATTTCCAATTCCAACAAATGATGAAGTATAAAATAGCAAACCAATAGCCTCGCCGTACATGTACAAAAGCATTTCTCCTGCAAATATGGGAATGGGAATAAAGAATACCCTCTTGGAAAACCTTGGCCTCTACCTAGTTTGTATACCGTAAAATAAGAAAATATAACAAGGATTAATATACTCATACATTTCTCGGACCTATAAAAAAATACAAAGCAAATCAGCAAAAGTAAAATAGTTAATTAACTTCAGTAGTTCTATCCTTGCAGATCATATGCCACTCCTGTAATACTGCTGCTTGAAGAGCTTGATGTTCAGCTTCCTCAGCAGTTAGTTTCGATAGAGTTGAAGGCCCCTTCCTTTTGTCATCTTCATCGTTCTTTCCTTCATTTTTCATATCTTCATCCTCCTCATCTTCATCTTCAGATTTTGGAGTCTTGGGTCGTGGTTGGGCTGCCTTTAACAAGGCTATCCTTTCCATTGATATCCGGAGCCTCTCAGCTGCAGCTACTTTCACTTCATCTTCTGGCACATACTCCACACCACCATCGGTCAAGTCATCCAACCAACCCTGAAGATCTGATCCGATCTCCTTAGTAATAGATGAATCGGATGCTCGAACCACAAATTTGCACATCATGGTTGTTGTCTCATCACCCAAGTCCACATTTCTACTCACTTCACTTGCACCAAAAATCATCATGCCCAAGAAGCCACCATGCCAAGTTTTAGCAGCATAGCACATCTATTACACAGAGGGTAAAGGAAAATAATGGTAAAGAATTAGTGCTGTTACCACCCTTGCTTTTATATCGTATTTACTGCTTCTGTCAACGTAGAAACAGTTAACTAAAAGCATGCAAGGAACAAGAATGAATAGGACTACCACAAGATTTTTGGAAAATGAAACAATTCCAGAAATGAAACGCAACAACACATCCTTAAACTATTTCAAACAAACAAATACACACCTCAAACCCAGCCACTGTGCGGATAATATGCGAACAAACTTTGTGGAATGGCTTAGAAGACAGGGATTTCAGTCCACTTAAGAAAGGTGATGCACCATACTGCTGGGCCGCAGTAGCCTTAAATCCACTTCCTTCGTATGTATATGTACCAGTGTATTCAACAATAGCAGGCATACTCGGCCACAGTCGGAAAAACTCAACAGGTGATATTTGGTGTGGCAAAAGAAGCTCAGTCAACGGAATTTTATACGGCTGACATCTCAAAATCACAGGCTCACCTAATTCAGGCCTTAGGCTTCTCCTCTGTCTCATGATTTGTGGATCCTCCTCTGCATAGTCACCTTCGTAGTCTCCAACAGCACCACTACCATAGAATGGGTAATACAATACTTGAACCCAAAGGGCACATCTTTCAAAGTGGGAAACACCAACTGTCACACTGCACAACACTGGATCCTGAGAATGGAACAAAATTATGACCCGAATGTGGACCCGGAACTATTTTAAACAAAAGAATTGTAAAGAACTGCTGTGTGAAGAAACAGAGCTTAAAAGTACTGTACAAGGCAAACAAGTAACATAAAAGTATAATACAAGCCAACACAATTATCATAAAAGTTCAAAGTTCTAATCTTCATATTATCAAATAGTAGTACTTAAAGGGTTGCCAACAGAAGAAGATATAACAAAAGACACCGTCGGAAATATTAGAAATATATAAAGATACTTTGAATATATTGGAGTATCTTAGATGTTCCCTTAAGATTTATTCTTCTATATTTTGATTTGACTTGTTTCTGTCTGAATTGTTTAACTGATTTGAATAGGCTAACTTGTTAGAATGGGTTAACTTATTTGTGTTGAATTATCTATCCTCTAGCTATGTGTGGTTACTCATACCTTTTATGGATATCTTCGGTGTAAGTATCCCTATAAATATATAAATCAACAAAGGAGTGAATTCTGTTAAGCTTCTTTTCTATTTCCACTGTCAAGTTCATATCAACGCGGATCAATCCCGCTCCATTTGTCATTGTTCATGAGCCTGTCAATGTTCACCATGAACGGCCACTGCAGTCTTGAAAGCAGACCCCTCCCACGCCATCGCGTGCAACCTCTACATGTGGTTCCCTTAGGAGCTTGTTTGTGTGCCGCCTCCAGCCACTAAAAAGACATCACACCAATCCCATTTCGCTCACCGGCCACAACATTCCTTGTTCTGAGCCCCTTTTCCTCGCTTCAGTTCCATTTGGCGTGCAGGTCATCTTGAACAACTTGGGGTTTTCCTTTTTTACCCCTATCTTCTTCGCTAGTCTGAAATGACGTCTTAACCTGTCAACTACTTTCCTTAGGCCCCCCACAATTACTCTAGAAAAGTTTAATGCTAAAATTTATCTATCTTAAACTAAATTTGATGAACTTATACACTATGATAGGACTCTTCAACTGTGATTATTTTCATTGAACATTGACACCCTTTAAATAGGTGTAAATAGGACTTTAGACCAAGTACAAATAATAAAAACTAAAAACAAAATATCATCTAACTTAAAATAAAAACAACTACTTAATTTATATCAACAAAATAAAATAATATTGCACCTAAATAAGTGGAAAATCAAAATTATCCATCCCTATTTTATCTCTATCAAAATCAAAATAAATATTACTAGGCCCAAACTAATAAAATAAGACTCAAACAAAATTATTAATAAACCCTTAAAATTTAAGTTTATCCCAACAAAACTCTCCTATAAACTTAATTTTTTCATCCTTTATTCGGCTTTCCATGTGCATCATCCCACACAGGGCTTAGGGCTTACTTCTTTCAATCAGATTCGAGTTCTTCTTTTTCCTTATGGCCCTCATCAAATTTTTTGATATCTCAGTATCCAAGCTTCTCATACCCTTGTTCTTCTCAACATCTTCCTCTTTCTTGTTTTCATCTAGTTCAAGAACACTACATGCTTCCTCCTTCTTGTCAATAGTCGCCTTCTTCATCTCCTCAAGCTCAATCCTCTGTTTATTCATAATCTCATTAGCTTAATCCATAAGCCTCCATATCCGCTGAATCTCTTCATCTTTTTGTCTGAGTTTCTTTTCCAGGTTTGCCTTCTCCACATTTGTCGCACCATTTACCGAGACCACTTCATCGCTCTCCATGTCCACACTCTCTGCATCTGAGCATTTTGCCATCAACAAGATTCCACACTCCTCAACATCTTCAATAAGGAGATTTGTCTCCCCCTTCGTCTCAACCTGTCAATACTTTGCAATGTGCATAACCTTACCATAGTTGTAGCATTTCCTTGATCTGCACTCGTTTGCGTAATGGCCATGCTTGTCGCACTTAAAACACTCCACTCTTGACTAATCTCCTCGGCCTTTCCCTTATCCTCGGCCTTTCCCTTATCCTCGGCCACGCCAATTCTGCTGACCGGTTTGCTCTTTATTATCATCCTCAAAATTACCTTGGCCACATCCACCTCGTCCTCGACCTCCTCGTCCTTTGCCTCTAGGACCTCGACTTTGAGTATTATGAGTTCCATCCGAGTCAAACTGTGCTTGTAGTGCTTGATTGTCGAGTTCCTTATTTTTCTTTTTCTTCCTCAGTTCGTGGGCCTTTAATGACCTAGCTAACTCCTCAATAGTGAGAGTTGAAAAATCCTTTGTCTCTTCAATAGTGATCACGATACTTTCAAAATCATTCATTAGATTTCTCAAGATTTTTTTCGTAACCTAGTTAGGAGGCACCTCTTCTTCGTTCATATCGAGTTAGTTGGCCATATTTTGCACTCGAGCTATAAACTCGACAACTCCTTCCTTTTCATCCATCTCCATATGTTCAAACTCTCTTTTGAGAGCTTGTACTCGGACCTGCCTCATGCAGATATCTCCTTTGTATGCCACCTCTAGAATTTCTCAGGCTTCTTTTGCTAACTTTGCATTAGCTATTTTCTCGAACTTCGATTCATCCACTACATTATACAGAAAGTACAAAGTCAATTTGTCTTTCACCCGTGTCTTTTTCAATGCAGCAATCTATGTCACTATTTGATGTTCATCATCCACGGGTTCATTGTACTCATCCTCCACTATGTCCCATACATCATAGGACCCAAGAAGAACCTTCATCTGCAAAGAACAATTGTCATAATTGATCTTTCCAACAACTGTGGCACACTCATTCCATTGACTACCTTTGTCATCTCTCTCACATAACACTCAAGCACTCACTGTTTCCCCCACGATATTTGACTCTTTCCTCTCTCTTTTTTTCTTTTCTCGGTACTCAGAGCAGAAAGCTCTGATACCACTTCGTAGAAAAATAATAATAGAGGAAATAGAGAAGTTGCCTAGGATTCAAGAGTACCTATACATAAAGAGTGTCAGAAAGGTAAGGTGAGGGTTGGAACAGTGACAAAAGAAGTCAATGAAGCTAATAGAGGGAGTCTATCGGCTACATGCGCCTCATAAATCTATGTAGATGAGCAACATGTGAAATAGTGTAAGGAGGAACTAGCCTTTTCAACTAGTTACGCTGAGTGCCACTTGGAGAGGTGCTTCAAATCTAGTGGTCACCAGAGAAAAACAGCAACAGCAACAGATGGCGGCTGCGTAAAACACTTTCTTGCCGAACAAGATAGACAAAGCAAGATCAACCCTCTCTAATACTAACTTCAAAGAATATTTGAGAAAAAGAGCTTGACATATCTTAACTTAGATACACGTACTGATTTAGATTTAAATGTTTATAATGATCAGTGGCTTACTACAGAAGCTTAAAGAAAGAGTAAGGTTTCAGATGGATACAACACAAAAACCACTTTTGCTAAGATAATATAAATTATTCTAAAAACCCCTTTGCCTAAAATTACATGATCCTACGTAGAATAGTTGAAAAGATGCAAATGCAAAATAACAATTGGAAATTGGAACAGAATATGCACTTTAGAGGAGAAACCTGTGAAACAAGACCACGTAATTGCCGCACTGCCTGAGAAGAACCATTCATATAATATAATGCACCTGATAATCCCACACGTATATCCACCCGATTCAATTCAAGCTCAGTTAAGTTTAAGACCTGAAACATTTTCACTTATAATGAGACCAAAATAAGGACCAACACCATAGCTGCTTGGAAAAGAAACTGTATCAAAAGCATATAATGTACTTCATCCGTGAGTTTTAAAGCTTTAAATATGACACTACTACATTACTAAACAACGTAATACATTTAATTTTTTTCATTAACAGATAGTCGATCAAAGTCTAAGGGATTAATGATCAATGCTATATTTTTTCAGGAACCATGAATTAGGAAGTTACCACATGCCGAAATACAATAGTAGAGCATCACGACCTTGGAATATTAGATTTTGTAAAATTAAATAGTTCCAATTGTAGAAAGATGGTACATGAAATTAAAGGCGTCACCTTCCAACAAAGAAATCAATTTGCCACATTATGGGGATCTTCAAGCAATAGATATTATGGTCACCACACTTTAAAATCAAAACCAATCTACTATTCTTCCCATAAAGTAATAAGTTTTGTCAACCTCTTTCATTTTCCAAAGGGATAAATTGTGGCCATTACAGAATGGTCTAGCATATGCTTTACTTGCAAAATCTAAATAACTGAGTAAGAAAGTGATAGGTTTGATATAGTTTACAAAAGAAGGAAAAAAGAAGGGAGTTAGTACAGTTGTAATCACATAACTATAACAGACTATTATAAATAGTCTTATTAGGAGGTGAGCAGAGAGTTTGTTGGGGGGATTGTTGGAAAAGGGGGTTAGGAGAGAAAGGTCCTCTCAAAAGACCTTGGTCTGTTGTACACTGTTTTTACCTGTTCCTACTACATTGGTAAAGCAATTTTGTTCATAATAAACATACAAGAACTTTCTGGTATTTTCTGTAATTCTGGGTGCTAGCTTCTTTCTTGGTCCTGTGGTAGCTGTGTGGGGTATGGTGAATACAAGAATGTAATCAAGATTGGATGGGCTGGTAAAGATAGTGCAAGAACTGGTTCAAATCATGACAGAGCAGAAAAGGAACATCATGAGATGCTAGATCACGGTGGTGGTGCATCGCTTCCAGCCCAACATGTTGAAGAATCCTTTCAAGGTGTTTATTGCCTTAACTCAGACTGGTTCGGTTGAGGATTATGTTGAAAAATTTGAACAGGGCTACTAAAGGGGATTGATTAAGATTATCTTATTGGGATATTCTTGAATGGATTAAGGGATGATATTAAGGCAGAAGTGAAGTTGTATGATCCCTCAAGTCTGGCAGAATTAATGAAGGCTCAAATGGTGGAGGACAAAATCTGAATTTGTCAGGAAAGGGACCAGTGGGGAATAAGATTGGGTCGCGTTCCAAAATCAACTGGATAACTAGAAGTTTCTCCAAAGATGTGGGAAATTCTATTGTCGCAAGTAATCATAATAGAGGGAAAGGGAAGACCCAGACATAACAAGTAGCACCACTAGTCACCAGGGAGGGCAGCCAGCCACATCTACCCAGCCCTTGCCTCCTCCACTTACTGAAGACTATATTCTGGAAGTATATCCAAAACAACTGCTAGATACTAGAAAGATCACTCAAGTTGACTTAGAAGTTCTTGTCAAATGGAAACATCTTCCAAATATTGAGAATAGTTGGGAATCTGTTACCTGCATTCAGAAAGAATTTCCAGAATTTTACCGTGAGGACATGGTGAATTTTCATGGAGGTGGTATTGATAGGTTTGATACAATTTACAAAAGGAAGAAAGTAGTTAGTGCAGCTGTAATTACATAACTGTAACAGACTATTATAAATAGTCTTATTAGAAGGTGAGCAAAGAGTTTTTTGAGGGTATTGTTTGGAAAAGGGGTTAGGAGAGAAAGGTCCTCTTGAAAGACCTTGGTATGTCATACACTGTTGTTACCTATTCCTACTACATTGGTAGAACAGTTTTGTTCATAAAAAACATACAAGAACTGTCTAGTATTTTCTGTAATTTTAGGTGTTCTATCAGAAAGCAATAAGTTCAGAAAGCTTTTTGACCTTCAAATGCAGAGTGATCCTCCCGTCACTTGAATCAGCTAAATGGTAACCTTCAACATAACAGGGATCACTGCTTCCAGTCAAAGTAATCGCAGTAGGAGGAACCTTCAGTAAAGTAGAATCCACTCCTTGTGTGAGCAAAAGTGTTAGTTCACTGGGGTCAGGTCTCCATAACTCCAGAATAGCCTTGTGAACCAATCCTTCCAACTTTCTATCCTGAGCAGCAGATGCTTCAAAAAACAGAACAGTTAATTTGTGGTGGCTAAATGGGTAATCCCCTCTGGCTTCTGTAACCCCTGCCCACCTGAAGGTAACAATAATAATGAGAAATAATCGCATACCACATAATGAATTCAATTAATGATTTGATAAAGATCTTGGTTAGCATTGAAAATGACCATTAAGCACCAATATATTCTGAATAGAGAGGAAATGGTAAGTGATCAACACTGGCACAAGAATGTGAAAGTGTAGACTTAGTTACAAAGACAGGATTTCCTAATGTGAAGGGAAAGAATGACGAACCTAAAATGCAGGATTATGGAAAAAACCATGCCCTCTCAAGATTGTATAAATCAAATATTGCCTCTCTGTTTTACAAAACTCCCCTGTACCTCTCACTGACTCTCTCAACCTTTATACAACCTTCCATCCAACGGGAGATCTAACAGCAAGCTTTCAAGAAACAACGCCATCAAGCAATAATTTTTTTTACAATCATAGCAGACTAGAGTTCTACTTAAAGAGTAACTTGAGAAAAGAAGAATTAAGGAAACATATAATAAGCAAGGGATCAATGACAACATGGAAAGTAAATTAGAAATGCATTGCCAGCAGCGATGAATAAATTTGCACAATATTCGCACCTACTGTCCTGATGACGTGTAGCATATTGGATTCTTTGCAATATCAAACGACATTGGTGCTTGCTGACAGAATCAGCCAAAGGATTGTTCCTAAACTCTTCAAGCTCTTTGGTAAGTAACTGTCCAGCCCTTGGGTGGCGTGATCCCAGACGTTGAGCAGATATAAGAACTGCCTGTACATCTTGAACTCTGTTTGTTGTTTCTGCAGTTGCATCAACATTGAAGAGAACCTTGTGAATATTTGATATGATGACATTAAGAGGGTCATCAGGGTCGTCTGCTAGGAGTGGATCCAATCCTTCTATATCTATGTGCTCTGCAATAGCCCAAATAAGGCGGGCCAAAATTCTTGGTGTATTGACCTGTTACGTTCACAAACATTACCATGCAACATTGAAGTGTGTGTGAGAAAATTCCATTCACTTGTGAAATATATTTATTCAACATAAACAACACTAAAGTAACTTCAAACCATGATTGTCATTCCCGGATATCGGGGCACAGTGGCCTGACCACAAAAGTGGGATATTGGATAGCTGGATGATCATTACTAATACTTTTTATCCATACTCAACAATTTATATATATATATATATATATATATATATATATATATATATAAGGATATAAGTTGAAAACAAAAAGAAAAAAAAAATCAGACCATACACCAATCATCATTTAGAGTAAAAACTTGTGGTAGGCGAACAAATATAGAGTACAAGGTCAAGAAAAACAAACTTAAAACCTAAATTTTAAAAATATAATTATTTGAACGCAAAAAGAATTAAATTAAAATAATAATAATGAAACCTAAAGCAGCTAGGGAGGAAAATTAACAGTGGGAACAATGGAAAGAAGAAAAATAACAGTGCTGCTGGTTCATTTTGTTCACTGTCATGTAATATAAAAACAAACTTAAAACCTAAATTTTAAAAATATAATTATTTGAACACAAAAAGAATTAAATTAAAATAATAATAATGAAACCTAAAGCAACTAGGGAGGAAAATTAACAGTGGGAACAATGGAAAGAAGAAAAATAACAGTGCTGCTGGTTCATTTTGTTCACTGTCATGTAATATAAAAAATCAAATTAAAAAGACACAAAATACCCAAAATAACCTGACAAACGTCAATTAAAGTGAAGGTATTTTGGACATTTCAACTGTTTCTAATCTGCAGTACATGAATCACGAAGGGCTCGAAATTCACACAACACAACCCACACTGTGACCGACCCTCTGAACCACACTGCTGTTACAGTTGCAATGCACCACAACCCAACAATGACCACAGCTTGCCTAGCTTCAACAAGGTAAAAGATAATTTACTTCCACCATGGAGGTGACTAACTGTCAGAAGACAGTGAAAAATTCATACTCATTAACTATCAAATTGCATTACTGAATTTAACAGCATTATGACGAATGCCTTAAAGGAAGGTAAATAGTAGTAATGGAAAGCATGGGCATAGATTACATGTGGGATAAACTTAAAGGTTTTCCTATGAAATTCATCCTTAAAAAATGGTTCATTGATAACAAAAGCCTCTCTTTATATGGTACCAGCCACATACATGCAATTGACAGAATAAGAAATTTTAGTGTTGCTGATTTCATGTATATTAGACTGAGTACCTCACGTAAGTCCTTCACGAGCTCACGTTGCAAGTTTTGTAATCTAGTTTCGTTCAAAATTTGGTCCTGAGAAGCTCCATCTTTGACTCGTTTAACACCACCCCTGGTATCATATATGTAACATAACCGAACAAGCAACTTTAAGTAGCAGTCAAAAGCATACGTACGGCCATCACAATCCCATTTAACACAAGGTCGACAAACTTCCACCACTTCTAAAGCAGGTTCGGTCCAGTTTAATGCACCATAACCCGTTCCATATGCCAAAGCTCCAATGACCCTACTCTCCTTGCCCGTGTTTTTTTGTTCAGGCAGTGGCAGAGACAGCTGAAAGCAGCTTTCCACCAGTGATGCAACTAACTCCTCCCTAAATATACTTTTACTTGTAATGCTGTTAAGATCATCATTCACTCTGGCATCCTCAAAAAGAGATGCTATATCTGTTCCAGCGAGAGGTTTCTGCCCTCTCCGTACACTTTCCTTGGCAAATAGATGCACACAAAGAGCTGTTCTACATATACATGCTAGAGCATACATTCGATCCGACTCTGCTCTCAGGTTTTTCACCATCAAAAGTAGCCTCTTGAAAAGTGATACCTACAAGCAGCCGTCTATACATAATAAGCACTTTGTCAAGCCAAATATCCTATGCTACCCTAACACAGTCTAGCATCAAATGTCACATGGGATGCATTTCACATACATACATTTTAACCACTAGATTGCACAACAATCAACCAAAAGTCTAGAAATTTGACAGAAGCATTAATACATTCACACAAGATACAGATAAATACATTTAACCATCATATTGTTGTGAACTATGGCTTAGGCTGGAGAAATTTTGATGCTTTTAATAATTCAAAAGGCTAACAAACTACTACTTAAAACATTAGGTTAAGCATTAGAATACCAAGGATAAGCAAAATGAACAATCAAACTTGAACAGAAAAACTCTCATCTGATCTATAAAAAAATTAAGATATATAAATTGATTTTAACTTTTGGAAGAATTTCGATTTGTTTATACGGCTAATTTAAGAAGGAAAATAAGAAAATAAAATGCTTTTCTTCTTAAATTAAAATTCTGTACAAGATAAAAACTTTTTTCTTTTTGTCATTTTTTTCTCCTATTATTGATTGTAGAAAAGTTTATGTAAAGAGACTCATTCTTTTTCAATAAGTGCTTGTAGAGATGCTTATGCACACAGCACCAAACTAGTGAAACTCTGATGATATATTCATAATTCATAGGCTAAAAAGCAACATGAAATTAAAAACATTAGGACAAGCATTAGCCTACCAAGGATGAGCAGAAGAAAAATCAAACTGTTATAACGCCCTATCTAACTTCCCTAAAATCTTCGTACGTACATAGAAGTTTATTCCAAAAGTGAAATTTCAAAGCTAGTCATAATTTATAGGCTAGCATACTACCATGTAAAACACTAGAAAAAGCACTAGCACTCGGCATAACAATCCATTTAAGAACCGTGTTAAGAACACACACTATAAAACACTCTTAAGACAGCCTTTTACTCCATAAAACACTCTTTTTAAGACAGTATCCTAGTCGAGGTTTAAGGGGATGTTTAAGGGGAATGACTTATGATCCCAATGGGACCGTATGTTCCATTATCACCCCAATGTTCTATTATTGGTTAAAACATATTGAAAACTACAAAATCATGAGATAGTGTGTTCAAAAGAATCTGTTCCAAGCATTTTTCTTAACCTAATCATCAATTCATAGATGTGAATAAACAACACCGGGACACCCCCACCTGCATGTGAAGATCAAGGAGATGCAAATTGGTGACAACAGCCCTTACAATGCTCTCTCTAGCAGAAGCAAATTCCTGCCGATCCCACAACGTTAAAATGGCAATGATGGATTGCGAAGCCCATTCAGGCTTACCACCAGGCACATCAGCCAGGTACAGCATGTTGATCCCAACCTCATAGATCAAAGCCGGTTCCAACGAGGAAACAAGGAAGGGCGCCAAGTGAGTCACCACATCCGACACCCCCACAAGCTTCTCCGCGTGGGAATCAACCTCGTCACTTCCACTAGCGGCAGAGAAAGCCTTGGACAGCTTACGGATGACCTCGACGCTGCCGGAGGCAACGGCCTTGACGGAGTACACGACGGGGAAGACAGTGGCGCGGAAGTTCTCGACAGGGAGGATGAGGGAGCGCGCCATGAGGGCGCGGCGCTTGCGCCACACGAAGTCCACCATGGAGGAGACCCAGTTGGAGCGGATCGCGAGAGAGTTCTCGCTGTCGACGAGTTTGTCGCCGGCGAGCTTGCTCATGCGCTTGGAGCTGAACTCCTGGAAGAGTCGTCCAACAGATTCGAACGCGACCTTGGCGACGGCATCGGCGCGGTCAAGCATGTTGGCGGCAACGCGGGCCCACCAGGCGGAGACACGGTCGAGGAGGTTGACGTTGTTCTCGCAGAGCGTGACAAGATCGTCGCGGGCGAGGACGCAGCCCAGGGTTTCGGTGACGGAGAAGCGGAGGTTGTCGCTGGGGGAGTCGAAGCACTCCGAAATGTCCTTGTTGCAGTCAGAGATGAGTTTGGCGAGGCGGTAGAAGGGGATAGCAGCGAGGATCGAGACGGCGGCGGCGGCGACGTCAGGGTCCGGGAAGTGGAGGTCCTTGCGGATGCCGCTGCAGACGGTTTCCCAGAGGTCCGGGGTTAGCCGCGTGGAGCGGATGAGGTCGAAGGCTAGCTTCTTGCAGACGGCGGACGCCGGGGCGGCAACGATCTCTTCTACGGCGGTTTTTGCAATGACGGCAATGTCGCGGCCTGCGGCGGACTGCTGGAGGGCCTGGAGGAGAGCGCTTGACTGGCGGAGGGCGTCGTTGGAGCGGAGATCAGCTTGGATCTGGGCGAAGAGAATGTCCATTATTGGGTGTTGGTGAGTTCAGTCTTGAGACTGAACAATTATATTGCTTGTTAGATTTTGGTGTAAGGGACTTGAATTGGGTGCAATGATATCATGAACTCCTGTGTTCTGTTGCTTGTTAGATTTTGGTGGTTGTCGTGAAATTTTATCTGTGGAGGAGGTGATGGTTTGGCATTGCCGGGATCAGGAGAACTCCATAAGATGTTGGGCAAACGAGTAGACTTTTTAATTTGAATTCACAAATCAACCAATTTTTGTATCGCTTTTTTAATATGTTGATTTAATTCAATAAAATGATAAATGTAATTAATTAATATATTTTAATATAATAAATATATATATATATATATATATATATATATTATTAAATATATTTTTTTTAATTTTTAGTAGTTTTTTATTATTTTTTATTTTGTGTTTTGCATTTAGTTTATATTTTTTTATAGATATAATATTTTATGTCTATATTATGTATAAAAGAGATTAATTTCATACATAGTTTTCAATATATTGAACATAGTATCTAGAATTAGGTTTTTTGGCTGACAATTGTTGTCGTTTACCATTGTTATTGTTGTCGAAGTTCCGGTTTTGATCCATGATCACATGGTTTTTATCGTCTCAACCAGACGACCACATGTTTCTCAAAGCTTTTCGAAATTGTAGATTTGCTCCCTTTTGGTCACGCATAGAGGTGCATCCTATCTCCTTGAAGCATCATATCTCCTTGAAGTACTTGAAAAACACTATAAGAGGGTTGAATAATGGTAATGGAAAAACTTTTTCACAACCTTCATGATATAGTACTTTCATCGAGTACAAGATTTTTCAACTAGATGTTAAACATTTCCTTGTAAATGATTTAAACAATGAATTATGTTCATGTGCTATTCAGGATATCGATTGTAGTGTTTGTAAGAACTTCCTTTGAATGATCTTCTATTTAAAGACTTTTTCAAAAGATATCTGTTAGACTGAGCTCTTAGCCTTGAATTTTGTGTCTTCTCTATTTTACGTGTGCAGCAATCGTTAGTTAAAGTCAACTTGTCAGAGCAGACTCGCTTTTTTAGTACTTTGCTCAAAGTAGGTTGTACTATCTTCCAAACACGTCTTCTTATGTAGAGAACATTTCGTGAATGTCTTTTTTATCTCTAACGTCCACTTCTAATATATTTCAAATAAAACATGTGGATGCGTTTAATAGGTTATCTGCACAGAATATAATAGATTGTGCATGCAACATATATGTTTTATCTCTTATTACTTTTATTGTTTTTGAACGTTAAGCATTTAATGACATTTAATTCTTGTTCAAAATAACAAAGTGTTCTTTTACATTTTCTATAATTGAGGTAACGATTATCATTTAATTTTCTCTTTAAGATATCAAATATTGAGTAAGACCTTCATTGTTGGACAAAGTAAAGATTTCAGCTTATGGTATCATCAACTTTGTTGTAAACACTTTTTGGGATATTGCCTTTTTAGAGCTAGAGCGTTTAACATGTTTCATCTTTTATAAGTTTTTGGATCTTTATGTATGGTTTTTTAAGGGTTTAGTCAAAGACATTGTCTCAACACATTTTTTACTTCTTGATAGTTCAACTGATTATCATTGGGTACAGTATAACTTATGCGTTTAGCATAACTCTCTTAGACGTTTTTACTTGTAAGTCATTTATCATTGCATCTGGAAGCTTTAACCTGGTTGTTGTTTTCTAAGGTTTTCCTATGTTGTTGGATGATTGGGGATTTTGTTCCTAGCACTTATGTTTTTCTCTATCCTATTTTTTTTGGTTAAGCATTTTCAGATTCTTGTCTCGTTTAATGTTATTTGATTAAACTTCAAAACAAGAGAGCGTTTAGACATATAAGTCTTATAGACGATTTTGTCTTAACACCCCTTTCCAACAATGATTCAGAGCATTGAAGCTGCCTCTTTCTCCTCTTTTAGGTGCCTTGATTAGATAATCTTGGATTTTTAGAGTTTCTCTCTCTTATTTGTCCATGACTTCTCGTTACTATCTCTTTTGATCTCTCTTTTGCCATCAATGCATCTTACCTATCTATTTATCTCTCTTTATTTATAGTTAAGATGATTTCTATTAGTTTATTTATAGTTATGGTGGCTTTTCAACAATGGTCTATTTATTAATTGGATGCAATCATGCATTCCTCAATAGTTATTTGCAAGAAGATATTTATATGAAGCAACTTCCTGGATTTATTGTTTTGGGAGAGTGGTATGTGTTGATATGTTGTCTTATTTGTCGTCTTCGCAAATCATTTACAATTTAGTATCACTCTAATGCAGAAACAAATATTTTCACTAAGTCTGTATGATAACCAATAATTAATTATATTTGTAATAAACTTGGTACATACAATTTATTTACACCAACTTGTAAAAGAGTATTAGACAAATTATATAATTATATATATTAGTTTATTAAATATCTTATCTTTATATTTTATCTTTAGTTTATTATTATTTCTTATTTGTGTTTTATGTTTTGTTCATATTTTTTCTATTATAAATAAAGTACCTTATATATATATATATATATATTAACAATATATAATATATAAATTATTTTCATACATAATTTTTTCTATTTATAAAAAAATTCTTACACATTATAAATTAGAATATTTGTAATTTCATGAAACTTGCCTATAATATATTTTAAATTTTTTATAAAGTGCCGATTTAAAGTGTGTGATAAATATTAAATTTCTCAAAAGCTAGTTTTTTCAATATCTAAACTATTTACTGTTCAAATATGTTAAATTTGAAACCACTTATTTCATTGTTAAAACGAAACTTCTCGTATACTCATCTACGTTAATAAGAATAACTACAAAACTTACTTTTTTTAATAATTTTTTCTATATATCCGATTTTAATAATTTTATTATATCTTTATAACAACATATATTATTTTGTTAACATAATTTGTTAGAAAAGAAAAAAATTGACATTTTGCTTCAACAAAATTTTTAGATGATGATTAATAAAAAAATGTATTGAAGATTTAAAGAATGCTTTGATTGAAGAGATATATTGAAGATTGAAAAATTTAGTTGTTAATCTTGTAATTTATGTATTTTATTCAAATTAGCATATTAATAATTAATAGACAGAACGTAAACAACAAAGCACTCAGAATTTCTTATTTTTCAAAATTGTTATGGAATAATGGATTATAATAAGTGATAATCGATTATCATAATTAATTTCAGATTTTCAAAAAAAAATCTTTAGCATAGTCGATCATCATTGTTGGTAATCGATTATCACAGTGATACAATAATTTTTGAAATAATCTCTGGAATGATCGATTACTATTTATGATAATTGATTATCACTAACAGTTGCAAAATGAACTCTTCAGTTTCTCACATGATTTTCAAAATGAGTCTATAAATATTTAATTTAAACCTAGTTTCAAAAGAACTTTTCATGTAGAGGTTTAAGAATTATGTGCTAGAGAAATTCTCAATGTTTGTGAAAATGAGTTTTCAAAAACCTAATTTAGGTAAAGTGAAAACTTTCACTGAGTGTGTCTAAGTGATTGAGTGTTACTGTTGTTGTTAGGAAAGTTGTTCTTCCTTTGTGTGTCAAAGGAGGTGTTGTTCATCCTTTGTGTGTTAAAGGAGATGTTTTCTAACCCAAACTGTATTCTCTGTGATTGTAAGTTGTTGGTTAGTTTTAGTGATGGGTTAATCCCTCTTTAGAGAGATTAATAACTAAACTTAAGGTCTTTTGATCTGAACCAATATAAAATTCCTTGTGCGAATTTCTCTTTCCCTACATTCTTTATCTTTATTGTTGTTATTTATAAAGAATCAATTTTATTTATAAAATCAATTTATTAAAAAGGGAAATTTTTTAAAAGATACGATTTTATTAAGTAAATCAATTCACCACTCTCTTGGGTTTTGTTTACACGCAATCATTCCATTGTGCGATTCTAGTAATTGGCATCAAAGTTTGCTTTAATAGATTTTCAAATATTTCGAAAATGATTGGACAAAACCAAACCTTTGTTGAAAGTGCTTCAATTGACAAAGCTCCTTTGTTTACTAAGGAAAATTATGCTTTTTGAAAAATAAGAATGCAAATATTTTTAAAGTATATTGATATAAGTATTTGGGATGCTATTATAAATGGTCATTTTAATCCTACTATCACTATTAATAATGTGCATGAACCTAAGCTTTTTTCACAATAGATTATGAATGAAAAAATAAGGGCTCAATATGATGTGAGGGCTAGAAACATAATTTCATCTGCTCTAACTCTTGACGAGTTTTATAGAATTTTTGTGTGTAGAAGTGCTCAAGAAATGTAGGATATTTTAAGAGTCACTCATGAAGGCACAAATGATGTCAAGCATGCTCGAAAGAGCTCTTTAATTCAAGAATGCGAAATGTTCCAGATGCAACAGGGCGAAACTATTTGTGATGTGTGTGAATGTTTAAAATACATCGACAATCATCTGTTTCGTTTAGGTAAAACTTTTGACAGTAATGAATTAAATATTGAAATTCTATAATCTTTGAACAGGACATGGCAACCAAAGGTGAAGCATAGAGTCACAAAACCTTGCAACCATGTGTTACCAATGTGAAGCATTGATGCTTTGAAGATATTTTGATCATGATGCACTTGAAGACTTGAAGAACCTTTTATAAATGTTAAAAACATTCATTGTAGAAAAAAATTGTATATGAATATTTTACTTTTGTAAGTATTTAGATAGTTTCTTAATTTAGTGATTTATTATGGCAATAATCGATTATCATAGGAGATAATCGATTATCACAAGCAAAAGTGGAAAAGTGTTTGTCACGGCAATAATCATTATCACAGGGGATAATTGATTATCATTGCAAGTTTTGGTATTGTCCAAGGTTTGACAATAATCGATTATCACGTTTTTCAAACACCCAAACTGCCTCAAATAATCGATTATCACTTTTGATAATCGATTATCACTGGCAGTTGGGAGTTGTCTTTTCAGTTTCTGACCCAGCTCGAACCTTTGGCTTATAAATAGAGTTCTCCACATTTCTTAGAAGGCAACTTTTCATTTGAGAGTATTAGAGTTGTGTGCCTAAGGGAAACCCTTTTTGTGTGTGAAAAGGGAGCTTGTGAACTTGGTGCTTGTAGGAGGAAGTGCTCTTTCTTGGTGTGTCTGAGTGGTGGAGGATACCTACAAAGCATAGTCAAATTGTTCATCCTTTTGCGCGTCAAAAGGAGGTGTCTTTCATTTCTTATATGTTAAGATAGGTGGTTTCTAATCTCAATCCTTATTTTTATATTGTAATTTGTTATTGATTTTTAGTGAAAGGTTAATCACTCTTTTATAGTGATTAACAATTGGACGTAGAATCTTTTGATTCGAACCTGTATAAAAATTCGCTGTGTACTTTTCTTATCTTTACATCTCTTGCATATAAACTAGAGCTGTCAAAACGGGTAACCCGGTTCGACCCGGCCCGGCCCACCACGGGTTGGTCACTTAGTGAGCCAACCCAACCCGACTCATTTATTAGCGAGCCATAAAAATCTGAACCCGACTCGACCCACCACGGGTTAGTGGGTAAAAGGGTTGGCTCACTAGTCCATTTAATTACAATTTTTTTTTAAATAAAAATTACAAACTTTCTATATTCAAATTTAAACAAATTTCACTCCCAAAAAATGATGTTAAACTGAAGACAATTCAAAATAATAATAAAAAGTACAATATAATCCAAATATCATCCCAAAACAAACACAAAAACCATACAAATAAGTTTCTTATATTCATCATTTTTGTGTTCCTTATCCATTTACAATATTAGAATCTTGAATAGATAAATCTACAATATTTTCTCTTGAATGACAACACCATAAATGAGAGCAAGTTCCGTGAGAGTGATTTTTGAGAGCAGAGGTTACTTTTTTGGTATACATAGTGAGTGAAGAGAGTATTTTATTTTTTAGGGTTTCATAAATAAAATAATAAATTAAAAAAATAAAATTAGGTAGGCGGGTTGGCGGGCCAACCCGGCCCACCATGGGTTCAACCCGCCTGAGTCGGGTTTAAACGAGCCGGGTTGAAATCTGACCCGCATAAAAAATATTCAATTTTTTCAAACCCAACCCGGCTCGAACTTGTGGTGAGCCGGGTTGGCTCGTGGGTTGTGACCCATTTTGACGGCTCTAATATAACCTTTTCGATAAAATTACTGAAAGAAAATCATAATTTTTAATAGAACAACTCACCCCTACCATCTAGGTTATTGTCTGTTTTATCACGCTCTCTAAACGTTTCGTTGCGCGATACCAATCTCAACAATTGGTATCATAGCTTGCTTTTATAGTTTTTCAAAATTTTTTGAAAATGGGTGGATAGAACCAAATGTATGGAGAGGATGCTTCAATTGATAGACCTCCTTTGTTTATAGGGGAAAATTATGCTTTTTGGAAAGTAAGAATGCAAATTTTTTTGGAGTCTATTGACAGGGTATTTGTGAAGCTGTTTTGAATGGACCCTTTGTTCCCTGTTGAAAGGATTTTTGTCGCCTAAAATCTCAACAAACCTTAAATTTCCCTACTAATGTAATATAGGGGTCAACCAAGGATCAATCCGTGGACTTTGGTACTTGTTAAGCTAGAATTGTAGAATTAAGCCTTATTATTTAAAAATAAAACTAAAACTAGGTGGGGAAAATGAAAATTTAATGAATTCTAAAAGATAAAAACTAATTATTAACGTAATGTATGATATCTATACTGAATGCAAAAAATATAACCTAAACTAATGAACACTATTATTCATGCACTGCATTAACAAAATCTATATCCATGAATTACTAAAATGAGCAAAAGAAACCAAAATGGAAAACTGGGAATAGATGCAAACAAAACATAAATGCATGAAACATATGAAGATCAATTAACATGAAAGAAATCCTAATTGGGTAATTAACTAAGTGAAGGAACATTAGAGACTAACACGAGAATGAATGCTAAGAAAGAAATTAAAACAGTAACCATGAATGGAAATTTGAAAATCTAATAACACCCAAAAGTAGAATTAAAATGCCCAAATCAAACTAATCAAATAACAATGAAATAGACTTCCTAAAATAACATTCCTAATCATACAATAACCAAATCAAATGCTAAAATCATAAAAGAGCAATGAACAAACCTAAAGCAACTCGAAATATAAAGCTGAAATGTAAGACTACTGAATGATAAGGCAAGGAAAACTAAAATCATGTGCGAGAATCAAAATTAAAAAGCAGAATTGTAAAATGGGATCAAGAACACTGAAATTAAACATATGATTTCAATTAAAATTCAAGAACAAAAGTACAAGTTACCGGAATCACTAAGAAACTCACAGCCTGTCACCCTCATGAGCTCCTCGGAAGAATCCAGTGAAGCCAAGAACGTATCTACTTCTATGAAAGCGATAAAATCTAAAACTGAAGCATGAAAATTGGAGAACCCCAAAGGTATGAAAGTCTAGAGTTTAGAGTGTATAATGGTGTCTGTCACCCACCAACTGTACATTACAATGCTACAAAACCTCCCTTTTATAGGGGCAAATCCAAAGAATGAAAAAGAAAAGAAAATGGGAAAGGGGGAAGAATCTGAAAACGAACCAAGCCTCTAGAATCATCTTCAACTAACTCTGACAACGACCCACTTTGCTCTTCAACCGTCGACCTCTTTGCACGTGCCTTCAACCTCCATTTTGACCGATCAAGCTTCTGGGCCAACTCCCTTTTGGGCCGTAACACCTCTGTTCTTCTTTCAAAGTAGCCCATGGAGCTCGCATTGAACAACACCATCGCAACACTTCTTCTCTTTGCTCTTGAGGAACCCTAGCTCGAGGGTTGTGAGAATTGGGAGAATTCCCTTTTGATTGAACTTCTGCACAAATGAAGGGTAAAACAAGAGACCCCTTCAGCCTTGGCAAACAAAACGCTGCGTTTCACTTAATCCACACCGAGGGCTTCAAATAAACTCGAACAGCGTTGGCCCAATTCAAGTTTCTTCATCCGCTGCCAGCAAAATTAAAACATTGGGCTTTTTAACAATGCTGGCCCAATAGCAGCTTCAAGAATCAGCCATATCCAGCCCATTATATTTCTTCAGCCCTTAATCTGTAAAAAGAAAGAATTTAACAGCAAAATAAAGTCCTATAATTCTAAAAAAAACAAATTTTAACATTTAAAGAAAAGAACAAAACACTTATTTATTAAAAATACTATTTATTTAACTAAAAAGGAAAAATTAACACTATTTCTACAAAAATTTATTTTTATCCTAATTACTCTAATCTATCTTAATTCTAGAAAATTAAAAGCTAAACTATCCTAAAAGAGTAATATTAACATAGAAAAATTAGGGAAACATAGAGACTTAACATTCCCATCATTATTGTAAATGATATGCAGGTAGAAAATCCTTATTTACAATGGACTATGGATGAAAACATAATGGCACAATATGTTGTTAAGGCTAGAAATATAATTTTATCTTCACTAACCGTTGATAATTTTTACAAAGTTTCTGTTTATCAAAGTGTTCAGGAAATGTGAGAATTTTTAAAAGTCACTCATGATAAAGTCACAGATGTGGTTAAGTTGACGTTGTTTGATTCAAGCTCTACATCAAACTCCTCAAGCTCAAACGATTCAAATGAGTAAGAAAATATATGCTTAATGCCAATAGTAAATCATATCGGAGCCAACACTTGAAGAAAAATAAGGACAATCAAGGCTCCTCATCAAGCTACAAATGTTATGAATGTGGTGAAAGAGGCCATGTGAAAGCTGATTGTCCAAACAACAAGAGAAATGAAGAAAGAAAGGAAAAGAAAATTCACAAAAAGAAGAAGACCTACATTGCTTGGAATGATAATGACTCAAGTAGCTTAAGTGATTTTGATGAAGAAGCAAACTTGTGTTTGACAGTTAATATTGATGACACTGCAAGCCAATTAAGTTGCTTTAGCCTTGACACTAGTGAAATTGATTTACAAAAGGCTTTTCTTGAATTACTTGATGAATTTAAAAAGTTAGATGTTGCTCATAAGAAATTAAAAAAGGAGTTTAAAGAGTTACAATTGAGATTTGAAAAAGATCTTGAAGAAAAAAAAGCTTTAGAAAATAAAATTTTGGATATATTGACATTCTTGAAAACCTGCTTGAAGTGGCAACCAGAAATAATAATGCTGAAAATGCCTACATTTGTTAAAAAGGTTTATAAACACAAAAGTGTGCATAAAAAGAACAATCAAATTAAAAGAACTCGTAGGGTATGGGTTGAAAAAGAAACAACTTATTATAGGAACCCAAATGTTGTCACTTGTTTTTATTGCATGAAAAAGGGGCACACTTCTAACAAATGTAAAATCAAACATTTTGATGTTCCTAATGAGAGATGTGCTTGGATTCCTGTTATAAAATAATTTGCCTCTAACCCTCAAAGGACCCAAGTGAGATTATGGGGACCATAACTCTATTGTTTTGTTTTGCAGGTTAAACTTTCAAAAGGAAAATAAAGCTCTATGGTATCTTGGTAAATTTTAAGAGCTTTGAAATAATTTATGAATCTTAGATAGATCTTAAGTGTCCAAAAATAGTTAAAAATGGCGTTTTTCAAAAATTAATGCGCAATAATCGATTAACAAGGATGATAATTGATTATCACGGTCTCAAAATATGAATTTTGACAATTTGGCTTGCCAATAATCGATTGTCAAAAGTGATAATCGATTATAACGTAAAAAAAAAAACTTTTTTTTTAAACTTAAGAATCTGGTTTAGATTTTAAGGGAAATATTAAATTTAGGAGGAGTAATTTTAATAATTTTAAGGGTCCTAAATTCTTTTTAAATTAACTAAGTTAGGGAGAACATAAAGATTAAATGATTTTTTGATTATGATAAAAAAAGGGGGAGAAATTTTTGATTGACATCTTATGTGATAATCTTGTGATAACTAGTACCTATTTGAGGGAGAGATATATGATTTTGTTGATATTTTGTTATTTATCTCTATTATGGATTAATTACTCTTTTCCCCTTGGTTGTCAAATTAAGAACAGGACCTTCAAGAACATGACATATCACAAGCCTTCATCATGTTTTTTATCATCATAAAAAAGGGGGAGATTGTTACAATGTGAAGCATTGATGCTTTGAAGAGATTTTGATGATGATGCACTTGAAGACTTGAAGAACCTTTTTGTAAATGTTAAAAGCATTTATTGTAGAAACAATTTGTGTAGGAATAATTTTACTTTTGTAAGTACTTAAAAGGTTTCTTAATTTAGTGATTTATTATGGCAATAATAGATTATGATAGGGGATAATTGATTATCACTAGCAAAAGTGGAAAAGTGTTTGTCGTGGCAATAATCGATTATCACTAAAGATAATTGATTATCATGTTTTTCAAAAATCCATAACGGCCTTAAATAATCGATTATCACTTTTGATAATCGATTATCACTGGCAGTTGGGAGTTGTCTTTTCAGTTTCTGACCCAGCTCGAACCTTTGGCTTATAAATAGAGTTCTCCACATTTCTTAGAAGACAACTTTTCATTTGAGAGTTTTAGAGTTGTGTGCATAAGGGATACTCTTTCTGTGTGAAAAAGGAGCTTGTGAACTTGGTGCTTGTAGGAGGAAGTGCTCTTTCTTGGTGTGTCTAAGTGGTGGAGTATACCTACAAAGCAAAGTCAAGTTTTTCATCCTTTTGTGCGTCAAAATGAGGTGTCTTTCATCTCTTATCTATCAAGAGAGGTGATTTCTAATCTCAATCCTTATTTTTATATTGTAATATGTTATTGATTTTTAGAGAAAGGTGGTTTCTAATCTCAATCCTTATTTTTATATTGTAATATGTTATTGATTTTTAGTGAAAGGTTAATCACTCTTTTATAGTGATTAACAACTGGACGTAGAATCTTTTAATTCGAACCAGTATAAAAATCCTATGTGTACTTTTCCTTATCTCTACATCTCTTGCATAAAGAATATAGCACATGTGAAGATTTCATTCCTTACATTGAACTTTTAATTTCCAGAACTTGTATATAGTTAAAATTCATTTGTTCACTTTTGGGATTAGACCTTAGTTTCCTTATACTACATTAGTAGAGAATTAAATTTGTTAGTATTCAGTGCAATCTAGATATGATTCAATACTATTTTATCTTTATTGTTGTTATTTATAAGAATCGATTTCATTTATAAAAATGATTTATAATTTTTTCTAAAAAAAACACAATTTAATTAAGTAAATCAATTCATCTTTTTATTTTTCTTACATACAATACAGTTCTAACACAATGTTATAAAAAATAAAAAAAATTAATGTAGAAATTTAAGAGTAATTTCAAAATGTTTATCAATATCAAAATTAATTTCATCAATAATTTTTTTTAGGAATAATAGATTAATTTATTTGATAATATAAAAATTTAGGAATAATAGATTAATTTATTTGACAATTGGGCAGAAATAAAGCCGTCTGAATTGAAAATTTTGATCCTCATCAGTGGGTTATTCTATCAATTTTTATTTTAATAATTTTATTATTGATTAATATATTAAAAATACACTTAATTTTATATTTAAAATTTTAATTAATTAATTAATGTTTTTAATTTAATAAATTAAATAACTATTATCTTTATAAATTACTTTATTTAATTAATAATTAAAATTTAATTTATAAATTTAATAATTTAAATTGTAATATCATTATAGATTTATATTTTTCAAACTAGTGAAATGTTAGCATATACAAACACTTATATTTTTATTATATTAAAATATGTATAATTTTATTATTTTATGAGTAATCAATTAAAAAATAAGAAATGGATTTAAAATATATATAATTTCATTAAAATTATATTAAAAAGTTATTTAATTATTATTTTTTATGTTAAAAAATGAATTTAAATTTAACTTAACCTTACAAAATTAATTTATGGGATAAGATTTGTATTTATATATAATTCAAATTGATTTTATTTGTAATTATATAAAAGTTTTAATATATTACTTCATAATATTTTCTGACAATAATACTATATTAAAGAATAAATTTCAAATTTAATTAAATTTTACAAAATTAATTTATATATATATATATATATATATATATATATATATATATTATAAGTTGAACTTATATTTCTATATTTCCATCATTCGAAAAAAATAAGCCTAGAAATGGAATGAAAACACTAAACTGATGCAGTGCTATACTTTGATGAAATGTCCATCTAATATATTATGCCCTGCTGCTTATAAAACACATAGCTCTATCTCTGCAAAACAATCTGACAGTCAGGGAGTTTCTGTCTCTGAGAGCGCATACTCTCTGATGTAGCGGCACCGCACTCAAACAAAACACTGTGATCTTTATCTTCATCGAAAAAGGTTTTATTATCATTATTATTTATAAAAAATAATGATAATAATTTTACAGTGAGAAACAGCGAAGACAAGTTGAAAGCCTTATCCGCCACTATTTAAAAATGTGAAATTGCCGCTCTGTCCCTGTTCGGTTTCTCTTGTCGTTTTCCTTTCAATTTTTTTTTCAATTTACAAGATAATTGACACGTGGTGTTCCATGAATCGACCACGTGTCCCTCTATTCTCTCTTAAATTCATTTCTCCACTCATCATCCTCATTAAGATTTTTTACTATTTTGCTCATAATTTTTTTTAAATAAATTATAGTAAGAAAATTTTTGCTTTAACTTATTCAAAATGACTTTCTATAATGAATATTTTCATTTAAAAATATAATTTCGTACATTTTAATTGAAAATATAATTGCGTACATTTTAAACTGCTTTGAAAACGAGCATGAAAAATATTTTTTAAATGAGATTAATTAAACATCTTACCATTAATTTATTTTGACTAGTAAAATATTTTTTAAAAAGTTAAATGAAATTTTAAAGTGAAAACTAATAATTAGTTTTATAATCTTAAAAAAAATAGAAGATGAGACTAAGATAATTGTTAGCTGATTAAGTTTTGAAATATGGTCTCACAAAGTCAAGAAGGAAATAGGATTCTTCTTATTTTAATATTTTAAAGATGGTTTTTTGATATAGCACTGGATCTGGGTCCCACCAGTGACGTGGCACGTAATTCAATGTGAAATCCAGCTGTCCACAGCACTGGGTCGGGGCTCCAAATTCGAAACTCCATTTTTCCACTTGAAGGTTATCCTCTCATACCATACTCAGCCTATCAAACAATTCCACGACATCAACCTCTATGAGTCTATATGACGTGGCTATTTTTAATTGACTCCAGAAAAGGCTCTTGCTGTTTGCGGTGCACCAGAGTGCCACACCCATGTCGGGGACATAAGATTAGGATGACATATAGTAGTATCAAAAGAGCGAGGAATCTCAATGTAGCGATGAACGGTTAGGAAGATGCCACGTGTTCAGAAGGATATAGGACCCAATGAATGCGCGAAACGTGGCGTGACCTACGAGCTTTGCAGCTAATTTCAGACAACCCTCGCAGGTGGGTCCCACACGAAACATAATCCTCGGTGACGGACTTGCCGAAGGACAAAGGATAAGGACGAACTCATGAGACATTGCATGCTGCTTTCCACATATACGGCAAGCGGTGTACGACGAATTGAGAAGCGTTGATTTTGATTACTTGAAAGTCCTGTGGAATGATCGAAGGGTGGGGAAGTTTCTGTTTTTGATTAATGCAGTTTTAAGAGAAAAAGAAGTTGTTTTTAGTGGTTGACCCACGAAAACAAGTGAGCTTCCAAAAGTATCACACTGTTGCATGCTGTCTAGGCTCAGTGGAAAGAGATATCATGGGGTTGGGTGGCCATTGTGGATCAGTGAGAAAGCTCTTCCAAAAGATAATTCAAGATTTTTTCTCTTTATTTTCTTAGTAATTTATATTATTATTTCTACTACTATCATTTTTTATTTTCATTTTCCTTTATTCTATAAGCAGAAGGTTTATTTCATGAATGGAATGGATTATGGATGTGGATTCAAATTTTTTTTACATTCAGTGAATGAAAGTGAAATTGGAATTCAGTACTCAGCCAAACTGGTAATTTTCTTGAACTGTTAGTTAATTCCATTTGGGTTCCTTGTTTTTATCTTTCCTTTGCTCCTTTGGTCCTTTAGGCCATCTGGTTCTGACTTCCAAGTTCAGTCCATTTATGACATCAATCTCTGGGGGGTTGTTTGGTTGCTGTTTCTTGTTGTAGCTGTTTATGTGATCTGAATCTATTCCATTCCTTTTGTTCTCTCTCTTTCTCTTTCTCTCTCTCTCTCTCTCTCTCTCACTCACACACACTTGGATTGCTAGTTAACTACATGTTTCATCTGCCCCTTGTTTTGATCCTTTTCTCCAAGCTCGTCTTCAGACAAGTTCTGCACTCTCCTTTGATGCCCTTCATTGTTACTCATCACAGATTCACCACCTGCTCCTCTTGCCATTTCATGCTTTGCAATTTCTCTTTCACCCAATTCAGGACCAGTATTAGTTGACCCAGAACTCAAAACGTAATCTTTTTTGGTTCGGTGGCTCACCCCCGCACTCTTTTGTTCTTCATCCATTTGGTTTATCTGGGTTTGCAAACCCTTTTCGGTTAAAGGTAATTTGGGCCTTATTTGTGGCATATATATTGGTGGTTATTGAGGATTACCTTGGATGGAACTTGTTGATTATGTGGGTATTTAGAGACCCTATGAGTTAGCTTGTGAACGATTAAAGGCTATACAATACAAGGATGGTGTCAAAATCCTATTCAAACCTATTGGAGTTGGCCTCGGGAGAGGCTCCTTCATTTGGGTACATGAACAGGAGAATTCCAAGAATTATGACCGTGGCTGGGTTGATATCAGATGTTGATGACGACCCAGTGGATAGTGTGTGCTCTGATCCGTCGTCGTCAGCGGCGCACCGTGACCGGATAATCATGGTGGCTAATCAGCTTCCCATAAGGGCTCAGAGGAGGCCAGATGGTAATAGGAGTTGTTGGTGTTTTGAGTGGGATGAGAATGCCCTTCTTCAGCTGAAAGATGGGTTAGGGGATGATGATATAGAGGTTATTTACGTTGGATGTCTTAAGGAGGAGGTGCATCCAAGTGAACAAGATGAGGTTTCACAGACACTTCTTGAGACCTTCAAGTGTGTCCCAACTTTTCTTCCGGCTGACCAGTTCACCAAGTTCTATCATGGTTTCTGCAAGCAGCAGTTGTGGCCACTGTTCCATTACATGTTGCCTTTGTCACCAGAACTTGGTGGGAGGTTTAACAGGTCACTGTGGCAGGCTTATGTGTCAGTCAATAAAATTTTTGCAGATAGGATCATGGAAGTTATCAACCCTGAAGATGACTACGTGTGGATACATGATTATCATCTGATGGTGTTGCCAACTTTCTTGAGGAAGAGGTTCAACAGGGTGAAATTGGGGTTCTTCCTCCACAGCCCTTTCCCTTCATCAGAGATATACAAGACATTGCCTGTTAGGGAGGAGATCTTAAGAGCCCTCCTTAATTCGGATTTGATAGGCTTCCACACTTTTGATTATGCTCGCCATTTCCTCTCCTGTTGCAGCCGGATGCTAGGCCTTACCTACGAATCAAAGAGAGGTTATATCGGGATTGAATACTATGGTAGGACTGTTAGTATCAAAATTCTTCCTGTTGGCATTCACATGGGTCAGCTTCAATCTGTTTTGAAGATGCCTCAGACTGAGGACAAAGTTTGTGAGCTCATCAAACAGTTTTCTGATCAAGGAAGGACATTGTTGCTTGGGGTGGATGACATGGATATTTTCAAGGGAATAAGTTTGAAGCTATTGGCTATGGAGCAACTTCTCATTCAGCACCCTGAGTATCAGGGAAAGGTAGTGCTAGTGCAGATAGCCAATCCTGCTAGGGGACGGGGCAAGGATGTGAAAGAAGTGCAGGCAGAGACAAAGGCCACAGTGAAACGTATTAATGAAACATTTGGGAAACCAGGGTATGATCCTGTGATTCTGATAGAGGAGCCTCTCAAGTTTTATGAGAGAGTGGCATACTATGTTGTTGCAGAGTGTTGTTTAGTAACTGCAGTAAGGGATGGAATGAATCTCATACCGTATGAATATATCATCAGTCGTCAGGGAAATGAAATGTTGGATAAAGTTTTGGGTCTAGCTTCCTCTCCTAAGAAGAAAAGCATGCTGGTTGTGTCTGAATTCATTGGCTGTTCCCCATCTTTGAGTGGAGCAATCAGAGTGAACCCGTGGAACATTGATGCAGTAGCCGATGCAATGGACTCTGCTCTGGAAATGGCTGATTCAGAGAAGGAGCTTAGGCATGAGAAGCATTATAGATATGTTAGTACTCATGATGTTGGGTACTGGGCAAGAAGCTTCTTGCAAGATTTGGAAAGGACTTGTCGTGATCATGTGAGACGAAGGTGGTGGGGGATTGGGTTTGGATTAAGCTTTAGAGTTGTTGCACTTGATCCAAACTTCAAGAAGCTCTCAATGGAGCACATAGTTTCAGCATACAAGAGGACAACAACTAGAGCAATCCTTCTTGATTATGATGGTACACTGATGCCTCAATCATCAACAATCGATAAGAGTCCAAGCAGTAAATCCATTGAAATCCTTAGTAGTTTGTGTAGAGATAAGAACAACATGGTTTTCCTTGTTAGTGCTAGAAGCCGAAAGATGCTTTCAGAATGGTTTTCTTCTTGTGAGAATCTGGGAGTTGCAGCTGAGCACGGTTACTTTATTAGGTAAATCAATTATTCTTGTTGCCTCTCTTGAACATTGGTGCTTTCTTTATGTATAGTTAATAGTTAACATCGCTTTCTATATTATGTATGGTTTCAGAATGAGGCGTGATGAAGAGTGGGAAACACATGTTGCGGCAACAGATTGTAGTTGGAAACAGATTGCAGAACCTGTGATGAAACTTTATACTGAAACAACTGATGGATCCACCATTGAAGACAAGGAGACTGCACTTGTATGGTGCTATGAGGATGCAGATCCAGACTTTGGATCATGCCAAGCTAAGGAGCTTCTTGATCACCTTGAGAGTGTGCTTGCAAATGAACCTGTAACAGTCAAGAGTGGCCAGAATAATGTAGAGGTTAAACCACAGGTGTGTACACCAATATTCTCTAGGAATGAGTTGTTTTTTTATATTCATTTTATTTTCTTGGATATTGATATCAATGGCAGCTTCATCACTTGTATTTTTGCATCAATTAATTCCATATGAAAACCTGTTCTGCAAGTTAGCTAAACTTATCTTTCATGAAGGCATTTGAAAACCATTATTGTAGTTGAAGTGATCAGTAAATGCACAGTAGGATTGGTGAGCAAATATCAAGTTTGAGTGCCGTTTGTTCTGTGAGTTTTTGGTTTAATTAATACTCTCTTCGGTCCTTAATTATTTATTTTATTTTGTCCATACAACTTCAGATACTAGTTAGTGTACTGAACTTCTTTCACCTGTTTTTGTTAAGTAACATAAAAGGAAACATAGTGGTTCTGTTTTAGTGGAATTCCAAGTGTATTGTATGGTATTCATTTTATTGTTTTACTTGTAGCCTCTAATAAGTACATGTGGTGATGCAGGGTGTGAGCAAGGGACTAGTGGCCAAACGCCTACTTTCTGCCATGCAAGAAAAGGGTATGTACCCTGATTTTGTTCTGTGCATAGGAGATGACAGGTCTGATGAAGACATGTTTGAGGTGATCACCAGCTCGATGGGCGGGCCGATCACTCCACGGGCCGAAGTTTTCGCCTGCACCGTATGCCGAAAACCCAGTAAGGCTAAGTACTATCTGGATGACACAACTGAAATAGTGAGATTGCTCCAAGGCTTAGCCTGTGTTTCAGAGCAAGTAGTTTCATTTTCTTCAGAGCAAATAGTTTGTTAAGGTGGTGATATGGTGATGGTGAGAGGTATTATTATTACTGTTATTGTGCTTGCTTTACTTTGTCAATGAGAATGTAGGCTCAGTTGTGCTGCTCTTAAATCTTAATATATATATATATATATACACACACACAACTAATGTTATTGGTTTCTTTGATATTTCCATGTAAATTATCCTAGTTTTTACCGAGAGAAGTTCTGTATCGGATTCTGCTCCTTAAAATGCTTGATTTCTATCAGGAAAACTTGTACATATAGTTGGTTTTTTTCAAGCCATGAACTCTTTGTTGTGCATTCCTTTCAACCTTTGATTCTAGCATGTGAACACTTTGATGTGCCTAATTTTGGCCAAATTTTCTTGAAGTATTCATAGTGGTTGAATCGAGAGAAGTTGCTTGAAGTTTTAGAACATTGTTTGTCTCATTTTTCTGGTGCAAGTGTTTGTCTCATTTGTATGTTGGACCACCTAATAAACAAGGTAAGATATTATTGACTTCTTGAACTTAAGGGACAAGGATTTTATTATTATTTTTTTAAAGCTATTAGGTATAAATTTGTGAACAGAAAAAATATACGTGGATAATTTCTTTTCTTAAATATATATATATATATATATATATATATATATATATATATATATATATATATATATATATATATATATATATATATATATATATATATATATATATATATAGAAAGGCTAACTAGTCTACTTAGAACATTAGTTAAAGAATTTAAAATAAATTTTAAAAAATGTTATTAATACTCATACACAGATTCGTTTTTAATGCATTTTTAAAGTAAATCTTAATATAAACACTTTTTGTGTTGGATTAAAAGTGATTAGTGTGGGTCGAGAACAAATTAAAATTCGAACTCTTGTCACTGATTAAGATATTTTATATAATATTTTACAATTCTAATAAATTTAGCTCCATGAAATAAAATTGGATTGGAAAAGTCGATATCATGCTTATAAATATGTATAATTTTGTTTTGAATATATATATATATAATATTTAGTTATAGTTCACTTATACAAAGTAAACAATAATGAAAAAGACAAACATAAAATAAAATAATAGGAACTTGTAAAATCTGTACATAATAATTAATAACAGAAAAACTTAGACCATTAATTTGATCTGAAATAATTAAATTTATAAATTATAAATTCAATAAGTTAATCAAATTTAATTAGTTCGACTCAAATAATTGAATTAAAAATTTTAAATATATGAAGTTAATCCAAATATATAAACAATTAGTATTCTAAGTACAATGGTTAGAAGGATAATTATACCTAATTTAACTTCTATTAATTACTGGAAATTAGTGGGACATTGCTATTATTAACGTAAGTTAGGATAGTTGTTGGCAAAGCTCAAAAGTCTTGTGCATCAATCTGACCCAACATTTATTTAGTTGGTCCCCTAAAGATAAAATTAATATAAACTTTTTATTGAGAGTTGAATAATTTTGTTATTAAAACAGAAAGACTTGTGATTTTTAGAATTTAAGGTAATTTTTTTTATAGTTTATTCTATCGCTTCATATTTTTTAGAAAATTTAAATTAATTATATATCTTTTTCCTAGTAAGAATTCGATTTCTTAATCGTTATAAATAATAATTTTAATTGTTAAAAAAAATTAATAAAAATTCAATAAAAAATGTTACACACTTTACACTCGATTAAATCCTTTTTATTTTTTTATACAAATTTGAAGTGGTGCTCTTTTAAAAAAAATCCATAATATTCTTCTTCATAATTGTTTTTATAATAACATATTCAAAGAGGAAAGTTATGTATGCCAAACCATTAGAAAAAAGAGGAGAAGAATACTTGATATTAATTCGAGATAAAGTTGATTTACGAAAAAAAGAGAGAGTAGGAGATAAAGTTGATATGGATGAAATAGAATACTTATATTGCATTTTACCTTTTTCTAACAAAAAATTAATACATTAACGACTAATATTTATTAATAAAAAAGAAAATAATTAATTTAACATGATTTTATTATCATCAACTAATTTAATATTTTTAAAATATGGACGACTTAAGTTATTATTAATAAAATAAAAATTTATTATTATATTCAATACTTGAAACCCGTTTTGATAAAAATAAAATTTCAAACTCTCATAACATGAGGAATTACTAAATATGGGATTTAATGTTTTGTAAACCAATTTTCTTGTTAGAAGTAAAAAAAAATTGTTTATTTGAAAAGCCTTAAATATGAAATATTTCATTATTGATTGTTAACGTGAAATAAATAATTTGAATGAATATTTTATTCACCTGTCTCGTTAAAAATTAAATCAAGCTTACACACATTAATTAATGATAATGTGTATTAAAATCTTTCTTGAAATACACTTTTATATTTTATATCCATGCTAAATTTTATTATGCACTTTGACATTTCACCTAAATTGATATATCAAAACATATCCATTTTCTGCCTTCACATACAAAAATTTATTAATAATGAAAAAGGAAATATACAAAAAAATCATAAGAGACAAACCAAACCTATGTAATAAAAAATTAAATAATTCTAAGCAAAGGTAGTTGAAACCTATAAAAAAAAATAAAAATAAAGTTGTAACGTAGATGACATCCAATTATACCATTTATACAGAATTTGATTTTATAACCTTAGTTGCCAGTTTGTCCGCATAAAAACATTCTTAGTGAACGTGTAGAGATTAATGTGATATCATAAAGATGCATCTAGGATATGGTACTTAATCTCTATATCTATTATTGACTAATGAAGAATAATTTAACTTTGAACTTTATCTAACTTGTTTATTTCTTCTTTAATGTCTATCATTTGTAGGCTTAAGTTCTATTTTAGTCATTGTCCTTATTTTTGTCTAGTTATTCAATGTGGTCTTTTTTTTTTTCCTTTAAATTAGGTTTTTATTTTGATAAATTTTGTTTAATTTAATTTTTTTACATGACGTCGTTTAAATTGTTAACAAAAAAATTACAAGATGACATTATTCGCATGACATGTGTGTTGTGCTTTCTTACTTAGTCTGTTAGTAGAGGAGAAGCTTGATCAGCAGAGGAGAAGCTTGAGAAGCTTCAACTTTGTACATCCTTCCTCTACTTCTATATTCAGCTTTTCTTCCTTTCACCATGCCACTGCTAACGGCTGCATCTCTAGCATTACTAGCAACGTCGATCACCGCTGAGACTTCGTTAGTGCCACCTATCAGTGTATGCCCCAAACTTCTTCAACTTCTGTTTTCGCCAAAACTCAAAAGACCACTCTAATGTCATTACAACAATTATTCATCTTTTCCTCTTTACCCATTACAATCACAATTAATCACGAACAATAACAAAAATTAAAATTGAACAAGGAAGGAGGAATAGGTTAAATAAAATAAAAAGGGTGAAACGTGATGGCGATAACAAAGGCCATGGGCTTTGCTATTTCAACCATGGATTCAGAAGATTGAAACCCTCGTGAAGGAGAAGAAAGAAAGAGAAAACATTAGACAACGTCGACGATGACTATAGTTGCATAAAAAAAGAGAGGACTACATTGAAGAAATTGAATGAAAATAAATACCAAAATAGTATTTAAGCCCTATTTATATTATTATAGACATTCTTTTATAAACTTTTACTTCTATTGTTTGATCTTGCAATTTACGTCTCAAACATGACTTGTAATTTTTTTAACAACTTATACTTGATATCTTCTATTTAAATCTATTACATGTTAAACCCTAAACTTACATTGTATAATAAATAATAGTTTTTTTCTTAACACAAGAAATTCATCAAAGCATCCCTTAATAACTTTTAAAATAGTTACAACTAATGTTTCCCAACCAGAGGGACTTAAATCTTTTTTAAATCTTTTTAATTAATTGTTGAGATGGTGATTCTTTGGACTTTTTCAAACCATTAAAGAAACACAAGATTGTTGAAAAAGAAAAGGAAAAGACCACACCAATTTTATACTAGTTCAATTCAACTTGAATCTAAGTCTAGTTTTCTTCCAAACAATCCGAGCTTGGAAGATTTCTACTATAATCAAAGAGTTTACAAAATTACAAATACATCCTAATAATTGTAGACCTTAAGATATCAAGAACTTGATACACTTATCAAGAACCTAAATCTAAATGTAATGCTTCATACAATTTCATCAAGATTATCACTTACACAATGAATACAATTCAAAGAATGAAAAAATGCAGAAAATAAATGAAATGAGTACACCTAGAGTGTATATGTTACATATCAGTCCTATATCCAAGCAAAAATCTCTAGAATCAAATTCATCTTGATAGCTTCGTGGTGAATTTAAAAAAACCTAGTAGTTACTCTCTTCAAGAACTCAAAAAATGCTTCTTTATCATAGTATCAACTCTTAGGTTTGAAAAATTTGTGTATTGGAATGAGAAGAAAGCTTGTTTTTAAAGGGAAAACAACTTATTGATGTTATTACTTGATTATGAAAATAACCTAATTGATTAATATCATCCAAGTTTGAATTTTGTGATTTGATTCAGTTTTAATCGATTATATAAGTATTTTAATCGATTAATGACATTTATATATTTCAAAATAAATTCTTTTCGCTTAAAAGTTATTCTTAATTGATTATACTATGACTAATTTAATTATAAGAGAATTCAAGCTTGACTTAACATATTCTAGACTCAACTTACTAATCTAGATTTTGTTAAACATTTTGACAACAACAAAGCATAACAAATAGTAGTTTTTATAATGATGTCACTTACAACCTCAGCCCATTCAGTTTGAATACGTCCCTTGAATGCATTAATGAGGTAAATGTCTTTTGTATTAGTTGAGAATGATTACTCCCCCTTGATAATGGCCTATTTTACCATGATTTCAGTATTGAATTTGGAGAAAATATAAACTCTTTCTTAGCTTTTTGCCTTGTAAATCCTAGTTTTCCTTTTAGTTTAATAAGTGGTTTCATCTTAAGCTTTAATTATGTAAATTGATCATTAACCCCTTCATTTACATGCTTAAATTAGTTGGAAGAAGTCTTTGCATCAAATGAAGGTGCTGGAACCAAAGTAAAGCACAAAAAAAAGCAAAAATGCTGAATCAGAATTCTGCTGAAGTCAGGCTCGGGCCCCCCTGGCTTAAGGGGGCTTGAGTGCTAGTGCACCATGACTGTCGCGTGCCTGAGTGCCCCACTTTTGGGGGGCTTGAGCCCCAACTTTGCTGACATGGCAGATTTGCCCTATTTAACTCAGAGGTGCGAAGAACTTTGTATCTTTTGCTACCCAAACACGTTTTCTCTGTGTGGGAGCTCTTGGAGGCGAGCTAGGAGCTGTGGGAACGGTCCATCTTCTTCCTTGAGTTCTCTTCTTTCTTCCATTTCCACCATTGTTGTAAGCTTGAGCTCTCCATTCATGGAGATCTAGTTTCATTATTGTTGGGGGATTGTTGTAGCCACGAAACTCTTATGTAAAGCACTTTATTTTGAATGAATATATGCTTCTTTCATTGATTTTTAGTGTTTGATTTCTTCTCTTAATGCTTGTTGTGAAATTGCTACTCATGACTTGATTTTACGGTTGCTTAATATTGGAAAATGTTGGGTAAATCCGGACTTGGGTTAAACACCTAAAGGAAATAGTATCTAGGGATAGAACTAGGACCTTTGGTTGTCTTAAAATCTCATTTCTCAATGCGGAACTAATTGTTAGGTTTTCTAAGGGATTAAAGCCTAATAAGGAAGTCTAGGCTTTTTCTCCCAAGGGATTGGGGTTTGAGTAAATTAGTAGATTGACTTTGACATATTGATGAAGAGGAAGTGATTTTATTTACATAAGAGTGAAGTCGGTGAAAGCATACCCCCAACAATACCATTCCATATCATTTCTAATCTTACCATTTCCAAGTGTTTGAGTGCCAAAGATCACTTTTATCATTTATGTTTCATATTTACTTTAATTGCACCAAAACCAAATTTGTGGAAGTATTCTTTAGTCTAGGTTAGTTAGAAATTATACAATTGTCTAGTGAAACGAGTCTATTGGGAAACGATATCCGGTCTTACCGGTTTTATTACTTGAAATGATTTGGTACGCTTGCCAAAGTCTCAACAAGTTTTTGGCGCCGTTGCCGGGGACTCGGTGTTCAAACTAGACTCTTGTGTGATTTTTAACTGATTTAGACTTTATTCTTTTGTTTATAATTTTCTGTTTTATTGTAATCACTATTTTTATATTTTTGGGCTAACTTGTGGCTCGAGTTTGGTTGCTCTCTGGTGTATGCAGGGAACTATTCGAACAAGGAGAACTGTTTCATCTGAACCACTCCTTGTCGACCCTGAGATCGAGAAAACATCTCGTAGAAACAACAATGACACAAGGAGAAGACGAGCTATTAGCCAACAAGCTGCCCCTGAATCTTCGACTTCTCTCAACGATCAACCTATTGATCTTCTTGATACTTTTGTTGTGAACGAGATGGATGGTACATGACCACCTCCACGGAGAACCATAGGGGACTCCATTGCTTACACTAGCCCGAGAAACTTCTCAAGCATTGTGAGGCCCACTTTGAGTGACAACCTTGCAGAAATGAAGCCTGCTCTACTCCAGCTAATCAGTTCAAATCAATTCTCTGGCATGGACAATGAAGACCCTCATGCTCATTTGGTCACTTTCTATGAATTGTGTGGCTCTGTGGGTATAACGGGGGAGGAGGAAGAAGCATTGTATATGAGACTCTTCCCATTTTCTTTGAATGGCAAAGCAAAGGCTTGGCTTCAGTCACAGCTTAATCAAAGTTTGACCAGTTGGGAGGATGTGCAACACAAATTTCTTGCTCGCTTCTTTCCACCATCTAAGAGCACAGAGATAAAGGCTGCAATTGCTACTTTTGTCCAAGGAGTAGATGAACCACTATGTGAAGCCTGTGAAAGATTCAAAGCTTTATTGAGGAAGTGTCCCAGTCATGGCTTTAGCTTAGAGATGCAAGTACAAACCTTCTGCAATGGGTTGCAACCTCAAACTAAGATGATACTTGATGCATCCTTTGGTGGTTCAGTTCTATTCAAAACTGCTGATGAAGCCATTGCTGTTATTGAAAATATGGCTTCCATTGACATGCAGAGTCAACATGGGAGGACTCAAGTACAAAAAAGAGGAGTTTATGAACTTAATGCTCAGGATGCAATACTTGCTCAAAACAAACTTCTTGCCCAACAAATGGAACTCCTGACCCAAAGTATGGCCAAGTTACCTTAGCAGTTGCAAGCAATGGAAAGTCAAGCTCAACCGCATCACCAAGTTATGAGATGTGATTTATGTGGAGATAATCATCCCAATGGCCATTGTCAACTTCCTAGTGGTTCCCAATCTGAAGAAGTCAATTATATGGGAAACCAAGGAAGACAAAACCTCTTCAACAACCATTTCCTTAATCCTTCCAATCAAGGGTGGAGGCAAGCTCAAGAAGCCTCAAGCAGTAGAAATCCATACCAACCTGCTCAACCTGCTCAACACTATCCATTTCAGAATGATCGGATTGCAAAACTTGAAGAAACATTGCAGATGTGCATGCAGCAGTCTATCCAAAACCAGAAAAATACTGATGCATCATTAAAGAGTTTAGAAGTGCAAGTCGGTCAGTTGGCTAAGCAAATGGCAAATCAACAAAAGGGACAATTCTCTGCAAATACTCAAGTCAACCCCAAAGAAGAATGTAATGTTATATTCACAAGAAGTGGGAAAGAAGTTGGAAGGAAAGAAGAAGAAAAAGAAGAAAAGGAAAAGAATGAAGAAGAGAAAAAAATAGAAGAAGAGATTGTTGGAGGAGAAGAAGAAAATAAAGGAAAAGAAAAAGAGAAAAAGGAAAAAGAAAAGGAAATTGTGAAACATCTTCCTTACCCGAAAAACCCTTCCAATTGAGAAAAGGAGAAACAATTAGCTCGGTTCAAGCAAATATTCAACCAACTTGAGATCACCATGCCCTTGTCTGAGGCACTGCAACAAATTCCCGCCTATGCGAAGTACATAAAGCAAATCCTCAGCAAGAAGAAGAAGTATTTAGATGAGGAAACAATTGAAGTGCAGGGAAATTGCAGTGCCATCATGCAAAAGACTCTCCCTCCAAAATTTAAAGATCTGGGGAGTTTCACCATTCCATGCACCATAGGAAACCATGATATAGCGAAAGCTCTTATTGATTTAAGGGCCAGCATCAACTTGATGCCCCTATCTATTCTTAAAAATATTGGTGGTCTTGAAGCCAAGCCAACAAGAATGATGTTTCAGTTGGAAGATAGGTCCATTAAATATCCTTATGGTGTGGTAGAGGATGTGGTGGTAAAAGTTGATAAGCTTCAATTCCCGGTGGACTTTGTTGTGATGGAGATGGAAGAGGATGTTGAGATACCGCTCATCCTTGGAAGACCTTTCATGAAGACAGCTAAGGTTGTCATTCATATGGAAGAGGGAATATTGAAATTAAAGGACCAAGATAGAGAGGTAACTTTCAATGTCTTTGAAGCTGGGTAGCAAAATCAAGAAAAACAGACTATTCCTAAAGCTAAGGATGAAGTTCTATCAGTGATTAGTCTAACAGGGCAAGTTGCCAAGTCGGTCAAGAAGAGGATTAATTTTTTTTCTCCACAAGTGAAAGAAGAGGATGAAGATAAGGAAGAGAAACTTGTTCACCAGCACCTTGTTGTGGAAAGTGATGAACCCAAACCTGACAAAGCAGTGAAGCACAAGAGCAGGTTATGGGTTATCAAGACGATAAAAGTAAATGGAGTACTTGAAATCGAGGCTCCCTGCTCAAGGAGAGTCAAGTTGGTGACAAGAAAATTGCTGAGATTATGTTGGTGTCATGAAAGGAAGAAGCACACCAACATCAAAAATCAAACTTAAGCATAATGGTGTCAAGCTAATGACGTTAAACAAGCGTTTACTAGGAGGCAAACCAGTTTTCTAACCTTTTCTTATGTGTGATTTTGTTTTTTGAGTGTGTTTTGATTGTTTGAATTTGCTTTAGAATGTTTTAGTTTGATTTGGTTATTTTGGAGCATGTTAGTTTGAATTGTAACTTGTGTGATGTTAATAGTTGCATTGGTGTAATGTCAAGTGTTGTGGTAAATTGATGTGAATAGGAGTGGTTAAATCTGTTTTGATGTGTTGTGATGTGTTTAGGTATGTTTTATTATGTTTTGCTAAGTTTAGATATGTTTAAAGTGTCAAAAAGTAATGCCATGAGTTGTAGAATTAGAAAGCTTTGGTAGTATGCACTTAATTTGTCATTCTTGCGCTTAATTTCACTTCTTATGGATTTGATCAAGTTTGTATAATGAAAACATATTGATCTGGGTTGAATTGAGTGCCAAGAAGTGTCAAATTCAAAAAATCGTAAGGTGAGTTGTCAAATTTTGCAGAATCTGTGATCTGGTATGGCGCTCAAGCCCCCATTGCTGAGGGGCGCTCAAGAGCGAACTGCACAAAGCCAGTTTTCTGGCATTCTGACCCACTCGCGCTCAAGCCCCCATTGCTCAGGGGGGCCCGAGCCTGACGAGCTAGACCAGATTTGACCTGCAACTCTGGTTTTTTATTCTGCTTCAAATATTTCATGCTCCAACCTGTGTTTTGTGATTTTTCTTGCGTATATAGTGTGTTTTCTATCTTGTGAACTCATGATCATGCCATCTACTGATTGTTTGTTACAAATGCATACTTACATTGTGGGCTCACTTTTGCAAACTTTAGTTTCAATCTTTTCGTCCAGAAATGACTTCTTCATCTGACTCCAAGAGAATCAAAACAAATGCTGCCACAGAGAGAGATGTCATCAGAGGAATATGTGGCCCAAGTAGCATGGCTTGGGGACCAACCCAATTTACTGGGGGAGGTGGAGCCGCAACAGTTGGTGCAAAAAAAAATGAGAAATCTGACAATGATGTCGTGGCTAATGCAGATGAAGAGAACGAGGAAGATGATGTTAATGATGATGATGCAGATATGAGTGATTTGAGCACATCTTGAGTTTCACAGGACCTTTTATTTTGATTCCTTTTATTTTTGTTGCTAGTTGATTTGGTTTTAGCTTTTGCTTGAATGAAACTCTTTCTTTTTCAGTTCTAGTTTTTGTTTAGTTATCTGGATTGATCGACTGTGCTGATTCATGATGCTTATGCTTGATAATGAAATGATGCTTGAGATGGGTCACTTTAGTTCAAATTGTGGGTGCTTTCTTCATGAAAAGTCTGAGAATGCTTTATGTTTAACTGCGATCAATATTTATGGCAGTTGCTTGATGATGTTTGTGGAACTGTAAGTTAACCTTGTGAGATGTTGTGGCTTAGATTTTTCTTGTGAATGCTATCATGTTAGACCACAATTGAGTTTGCTTGAGTTTCTCTGAATAGAATCATTTGCTTGCTTGTTACACATGATCAAGGCCATCTTACTCTTCTACCTCTTTCACATGTTCTGAGCCAATTAAGCCAATTCTAAACCATTCAACCTTAATGAAATATGTCTTCCCTCTTTGAACCTCAAGTCTCATGAAAATTTCTTGATTTCCATACCTTGAGCTGAATAGAGTAATCATGTTTGTTGCAGGAGAATGGTTTAAAGTTTGGGGGAATTTGTTTTATAAGGGTGTATTGAGAAAAATAGAAAAATAGAAAAATGAGGAAAAAGAAGAAAGAAAAAGATAAAGAAAAGAGAATTGAATGAAAGAAAGTTGGGTTATTAGTTAGAAAGTGGTTGTAACTTAAGTGAAGCAAAAGAGAAACTTGTGTGCATGATTTGGATTGTTTAATCTCTTAGCTCAAGGTGCTTTGTTGTCCAGAAAAACCATGTTTCTTTCTTAGCCCGACGACAATACAAGCTAATGAAAGTCCTTGTGATACTGACTTGCTAGTGAATGTGTTTAATTTGGTTGAAATGAATGGCAAAGTTAAGTTGTGTAACAAGTGATAGACACACACCCTTATACACCAGTGCATCAAAGCAAAACACTATCTTGGGTGAGGACTGGTTCTACATAACTTAGTAAAGCATTCTGCCATGATTGTTGATCTCTTTTAAAATGTGCCATTTGATTGATTGAATGTTTGATGAGCATCACAATGGAAGACTAATCTGTTACCCATCTCTAGTCATTTCAAGTTAAGCAAGTGTTGTGCATTCTGCTGTGTCTGTGAAAATATTTTTGTTATAGCCAGATACCTTTTGCTTGAGGACAAGCAAGGTTCTAAGTTTGGGGGAGTTGATAATGACATATTTTACCATGATTTCAGTATTGAATTTAGAGAAAATATAAACTCTTTCTTAGCTTTTTGCCTTGTAAATCCTAGTTTTCCTTTTAGTTTAATAAGTGGTTTCATCTTAAGCTTTAATTATATAAATTGATCATTAACCCCTTCATTTACATGCTTAAATTAGTTGGAAGAAGTCTTTGCATCAAATGAAGGTGTTGGAACCAAAGTAAAGCAGAAAAAAGAGCAAAAATGCTGAATCAGAATTCTGCTGAAGTCAGGCTCGGGCCCCCTGGCTTAAGGGGGCTTGAGCGCCAGTGCACCATGACTGTCACACGCCTGAGCGCCCCATTTTTGGGGGCTTGAGTGCCAACTTTGCTGACATGGAAGATTTGTCCTATTTAACTCAGAGGCGCTAAGAACTTTGTATCTTTTGCTACCCAAACGCGTTTTCTCTGTGTGGGAGCTCTTGGAGGCGAGCTAGGAGATGTGGGAACGGTCCATCTTCTTCCTCGGGTTCTCTTCTTTCTTCCATTTCCACCATTGTTGTAAGCTTGAGCTCTCCATTCATGGAGAACTAGTTTCATTATTGTTGGGGGATTGCTGTAGCCACGAAACTCTTATGTAAAGCACTTTGTTTTGAATGAATATATGCCTCTTTCATTGATTGTTAGAGTTTGATTTCTTCTCTTAATGCTTGTTGTGAAATTGCTACCCATGACTTGATTTTAGGGTTGCTTAATATTGGGAAATGTTGGGTAAATCTGGACTTGGGTTAAACACCTAAAGGAAATAGTATCTAGAGATAGAACTAGGACCTTTGGTTGTCTTAAAATCTCATTTCTTAATGCAGAACTAATTGTTAGGTTTTCTAAGGGATTGAAGCCTAATAAGGAAGTCTAGGCTCTTTCTACCAAGGGATTGAGGTTTGAGTAAATTAGTAGATTGACTTTGACATATTGATGAAAATGAAGTGATTTTATTTACATAAGAGTGAAGTCGGTGAAAGCATACCCCCAACAATACCATTCCATATCATTTCTAATCTTACCATTTCCAAGTGTTTGAGTGCCAAAGATCACTTTTATCATTTATGTTTCATATTTACTTTAATTGCACCAAAACAAAATTTGTGGAAGTTTTCTTTAGTCTAGGTTAGTTAGAAATTATACAATTGTCTAGTAAAACGAGTCTCTTGGGAAACGATATCTAGTCTTATCGGTTTTATTACTTGAAACGATCTGGTACGCTTGCCAAAGTCTCAACACCCCTAGGATTCAAAACCCATATGAAAACAAATGCTAATAGTGTGTCATCACTTTTCATGCATCCAACTTTAAATAGAGTGTAATCTCTAGGTTCATCAGGGTATCTTAAACAAGCTTGAACAATACCCAATCTATTAACTCCAAGAAACCCTTGTGGGATTTTTCACCACTCAATTGAAACCTAGAAATTGAAGTCCAAATTTTATCATGTATTTCTATGTCTAACCTTTTTGCTTTAGATGTTATTATTCCATTCACCACTTTGATATTAGCATAAAATACTTTAACTAAGTCAGGGTACCATGTACCAGTCATTTGAACAAAGCGATCTAATCCTTGATATGATAATAAATCTTGGAAGAGAAAAACTTCATTTTAAAAAAATTGGAGATCCAAAAAGTTGTGGTTGATGACACTCTGCAATCTCCAAAAGCAGATAAAGTTTTGTTGTTCCTCTTCGTCACTCATCCATCTTTCGACATCTACTCAGATACTTTCTTTCTTTCCATGCGTTTAACTCATTTAGGTTTTGAAGAAGAAGCCATTGTTGGTTCGTGGTAGAGAGAGCAGAGGAAATGATAGTTTTTAGGGTTTATAGTGCCCAACGAGAGGGAAAAAATAGGGTTTTTTGAAGAAGTGTTTGAATATCTAATGTTCAAAGGGTATTAATGTGTATGAAATGTCAGCATTATTGAAAGTGATCAGAATTTGAATTTTGGTCAATGTAAGTGGTTTTGGTCAAAATAGGGTAGTAAGTATTAAATGAATGCGAGAAAGGTAGTCAACTTATGTAGAGTAAAGCAAAGAAGGACATATGACATAAGTCAAGCACTTAATCGATTATGTAACTAATATAACAAATTATAACAAAACCAATCAGAAAAGCAGACAAACATATTAATCGATTAAAATAGAGCATAATTGATTAATCTGTACATAAATGCATTTAATGCATATTTTTTAGTTTAAGCATCCAATATCTAGGATGCCTAGCTCATTTTTGATTGTGTATAATCTTTCTTTTGCTAATGATTTGGTAAAAATGTCAACAACTAATTGATGTAGGGTACCTATATATTAAATTTTATACTCCCTTTTAGCTACATGATCTTTAATGAAATGATGCCTAATTTCTATATGTTTTGTCCTAGAATACATGATTAGGTTTTTAGTGAGATTTATAGCACTTGTGTTGTTAAATCTAAGAGGTATATGTTCTAAGTAAATGTCATAGTCTTCTAATTAGTTTTTTTATCCAAATAGATTGTGCATAATAACTACCAACAATGTATTACGCTTCAGAGTTGAAAGTGTGAAGTTTTTTTTTTTTTTCAGAATTGCATGACACTAAAGAACATCCTAATACATGATAAGTTCCATTGGTGTTGTTCTTATTTGTTTTACATCCCCTAAAGTCTGAATCATTATACCTAGTTAATGAAATGTTAACACCTATAGTATAAGCTTAAGGTTTTGGTTCCTTTTAGATACTTAAGATTCTCTTAACATCAATTATATGTGATTCCTTAGGGCGTGATTGAAACCAAGCACACACACATACATTATGCATGATATATGGATGGATAGTAGTTAAGTATAGAAGTGAGACAATCATACCTCTCTATTTGGTTTGGTCAACTTTCTTTCTAGCTTCATCAATGTCTAAATAATAGTTTATGGCCATTGAAGTTGAGGAGTCTTAGCAACTATCCATTATTTCCTTGTTTAATTTGCAATCCAAGGAAAAAAAATTACTTTTCCCATCATAGACATTTCAAATTCTTCCTGCATGCACTCAGAAAATTCTTTTCATAATCATGGGTTAGTGGAACCTAAAATCATGTCATTTACATATATTTTTACAAGAAACAAATTATTTCCATCTTTCTTAATAAAAAGTGTGTAGTCAACTTTAACTCTTTGAAAACTACCATTTATTAGAAATTGATTTAATCTTTTAGACCATGATTTGGGTGCTTGCCTCAATGCACATAAAGCTTTTCTTTAGTTTGAATATGTGACCTGGAAATTCAAAATCTTTAAATCTTGGAAGTTGTTTTACATATGCTTCCTCTTTAATGAACCCATTCAAGAAGGCACCTTTTAAATCCATATGAAAAAGCTTGAAATTTAGTATGGATGCAATAACTAGTAGAATATTGATGGCTTCTAGTCTTGCTACTAGTGCATATATAGGTTTCATCATAATCAATTTCTTCTTTTTGACTGTAACTTTTTGCTACCAATCTAGCTTTGTTTTTAACGATCGAGCCAGAATCATCTAGCTTGTTTATGAAAACCCACTTAGTTCCAATAACTTGGTGAGCTTGATTCCTTGGAACAAGTTCCCCAACTTCATTTCTCTTGAACTGATTTAGTTCATCCTACATTGTTATGAACCAATTTTCATCTTTTAATGCATCTTTCACTGACTTTGGCTCTATCTGGGATACAAAGGAAACATTCAAGCACAAATGACTTAGCTATCTCTTAATAGAGATTGCTTAGGACACATCTCCTATAATATTTTCCAATGACATTCCCTGAAACAGTATAATCTTTAGGTAAGCTAGTTGTATGGTTTTGGCTTGTATCAACAGATTGTTTTTCCACTTGGATTTCTTGAGACTCCTTGGTTATATCTACATCTGTTTCATCAAAATATACACTAGTTCTTGGTTTAAGTATGTTAGCCTTACTTTCTATATACTCATCAAATGCAACATGAATAGATTCTTCAACAAATAATGTTATTTTATTATATAATATAAGTTTTGCTAGTCAATGATTAACTTGAAAAGATGCCTTCATGAACATTAAAGTCAAATTTTCCAAGGTTAGGGCTGTCATTGTTTAATACAAAACACCTTGTAGCCAAATACTTTAAAATGTGATATATTTGGTTTACTTCATTTAAAGATTTCATGGGGTGTGAGTTTTGAAACAAGTCTTATTAAAGTTCTATTGAGTGCATAACATACAATGCTTACTGCATTTGTCCAAAAATATTTTGGCAAAGAATTCTCATTTAGTATTGTCCTTGCTAACTCTTCTAAGGACCTATTTTTTCTCTCTACAACAATAATTTTTTGTGGTGCTCTAGGAGGTGAAAAATTATGAGAAATGCCATATTTTTCACAAAAGGTTTCAAAAACCTCATATTGACATTCACCCCATGATCACTTCTAAGTGATTTAATTTTCAAATCCTTTTCATTTTGAATAACAATGGAAAACTTATTGAAAACTTTAAAGGTATCACTTTTAAATGAGATAAAGAATGTCCTAATAAATCTTCAAAAGTCATAAACTAAAACAAGTGCATAATAGTTTCCACCTATGCTTTTGGTCCTAGAGGGTTTGAATAAGTCCATGTGAATTAATTTTAGGGGATTAGTGGTAGCATCACACTGTTTTTTATTTGAAGGATGATTTTACATGTTTCCCTTTTTGGAAAACATCACATAGTCTATTTTGATCAAATTAAATTTCAGATAATTCAATGACTAGATTCTTTGAAACAAGTTTATTTAGGTATGACATATGAATATGTGCTAGTCTCTTATGCCAAATTCAAGGTTCATCATCTTTAGCAAATAAGCATACAATAGAATCAAAAGAGGTGTTTTCAAAATCAACCATATATATATATATTTCTCTTTTTTGAATTCTTTTTCAAATGAAAATGAGCTCGTTTGATGATGAACAACATATTAGACAATGATTAACTTCAAAGATTACCTTTAAGCCATTGTGTACATGCCAGATTGATTGTTTGACCTCAAGACTTAACTACAAAAATGGATTAAAGAGAAGAAGCAGATACCCAATTAAATTTGGATCCTTTCATTTTAGAAGATTGCAATCCTCTTTTAGGTGTCTATTTAACTCCCCTTTAAGAACCTCAATTTCTTAAAATAGCAGGAATTATATGCATGACCAACTTCACAACAATAGAAGCAAGTAATAGGTGAAGGTTTGCTCATGTTAAGAAAGTTTATGGATTTTAATAGATTAATCTCACCAATATAGGCTATTCCTTTTTTGTTAAGTACACTTCTTTGGGAGCTTAGGACAACATCAAGATTGGATCTATCTAGAGTGAACTTAGTGAGGGTTTTCATTAGATAAGAAATTCTTTATAGTTTGTCTTGGACAATTTTTGCAAGGAGATACAATTTTCTTGCAAGCACAAATGTAACACCCTGATTTCTAGGATGCCACTGGTTTACAAAAAAATGAATATTTATAAACTTTCTTATAGCGCGAAACGTATTTTTCAAAAAACTTAACTTTTAAAAATACATAATTTATTCAAAACATAGTAGTTCCAAAAGCCTTGTCCAATTACATTATTTCAAAAGTAATTAAAATGAATAAGGAAATAAAACAACTACAATTACATTGTTTCAAAAGTCTATACAAAAGAACTTTTCAAAGAAACCCAAATCTTTCCCCCATCATCTCACGAATCTATCATGTGTCTAGAATATCTGCAATTTCATTTGCTCACGTATAACACATTATACAATCATCACCGATAATTTCATTCAAAAACACACAAACACAAACATGTATGGGGTAAGCTACCGATAAAACAATCATAATAACAAGATATAAACATACTGATTATATCAACAATAATCAAACACCCTATACATAGTAGTAATAACAATAGGATTCCTAATTTCTAACATAAACAATTCAATCATAATGAATTACTCGATCCTTGATCTTTGATCCTCGAACTTCGATCCTTGATCTCTAACCCTTGATGTCATCACTAACATCTCACACATAGACCTTTGGTCTATCCACTCATTAGCACCTATGCTAATTACTTACTATAACCATTATAGTAACACCATCATCAACATAGCATAACCTAGAGCATCTTTAATACCATGATCATCATTGTAGATACACCACCATCATGATTATCCCAATCATGAATAACACAATGACCATCACCAAACCATGAACTTCATCATGATAAGACTCAATCACACTCTTGTATCCTACCTCAACTGACTATAGTCGTTCCTACAACCCAATATGTAGCTTCCCCATATAAATACACTTGAGTCATCCTTCTTCTGGCTTTGGACCTGTTCCCCTATCACACAAGGAAAAACATCTATCCTCCTCACCAAAGAAGATTCAACACTCAAATACCATTCTCTTTTTTACAACTATTTGCCAAAGAGAATGTCACTCTCTTTTCAACGTCCAATGCCAAAGAGAGTCACCCCATTTTCGACAACCAATGTCAAAGGGGATATCCCTCCCTTTTCAACAACCAATGACAAAGGGAGCACCTATCCGCAAATAGAACTAGGATTTACGAGGTATACCAAGTAGACTAATCTCCTATGCCTATGCTCATTAACCTCACACACACTCTTGTGCATTCCATCTTTCACTCATGCTCCAATCTTAACCACAAGTCACACTTAACCTTAAACACAACCACTAATCTCATTATCTACTTATCATCACATTCCTCAGCTCCTCAAGCTTGGTCCACGTTCATTCTTCATCAAAACACACTATTTCTAGTAAAAATACTCTAGGATAATGAAATAACACTTTATTTAAGTAATATGAAGGTAATAAGTTGAGTATTGTTATCTAGTAATTGATAATGTACGTGAATATTTCCACATGTTTATGTTGTAAAATAAAAGTTTTTCCAAAATTAGATAACTGAGCCATGCAAATGCATTGTGGATAAAAAAAAGAGAACATTTTTAAGCAAAAATAATAATAAATCTAAAAAAAAATAAGAGTAGGTCGGAACATATTAAAAAGAGAGATGGAGACTTGTATGTTTGGATAGTTTAATATATATTTAGGTAGGTTGAACCAAATATGCACAATTTTGTTTGTGTGGTTGCAATTCATGTTACAAGCCTTTTGACAATTGAAGATTCTTTTATAGTGATTTGTAACTATATAATATTAGTGAATTAGAATTTCCATTTTGAAGAGAAGAGAGTCATAGAAATTTTTAGAAAATCAAATAAATTGGATATTGCAAATGCACAAAACTATCAAAGTGGTAGTTTATCTTAATATTTATATTTTTTGTGAAGTTAAGATTAGAGGAAAATCACCAATTTTTTTACTTGAAGTCAATGTTTTTCCAATACTAATTTTATAACACGACATTATTTTCAAAATTTTTACATTTAATTTATTAGTCTTGTACAATTTACAATCTCATAGGAAATGTTTTCTATGTTTTTTTTTTTTTTTTAAATAAGAAACTAATAATTTAGACAAATCTTCTGCAGATGTGTCTATTAGATAAATAGAAAATAACAACAGAGAAACTTATAAATATAGCATGTAAAAGGTAAACATAGAAGAAAAAAAAAAGTACATGAATAATGTGGTTAAGTTAAAGTATTAAAAGATTTCAATCTACATTCATGAAAGAAATTTCTATAATCTGATATTACAACTCACAATTTCTCTCGTAGCAAATTCTTGCTTAAGTACAACTCAAACGTTAATCTTATTTTATGTTTTCATAGTTTTAGTTTCTTCTCTCATAATTATATTTTATGTTTTCTATATTGAATGCAAACCTAGTTGAGATCCATAGTTGCATAATAATAATAATAATAATAATAATAATAATAATAATAATAATAATAATAATAATAATAATAATAATAATACCCCTTAGGTTAGACTTTTTGATTTAAAGAAAAAAAAGTCAATGTTCCAATAAATTATAGAAAATGACATATTAACTTTTGTATGGTAAAGTTTTCATAATATAATGACAAAAGGATATTTTATAAAATATTTTTATTTTGTTTTATCTTGCCTTCTCAAGTCTAAAACGACATCCTAAGCTTGCCAAGGTCAATTAATACAATTTGAAAAACTACTTTTTTTTTTTAATGATAAAATGCATAGAAACTTTGTATCAAGTGACAAGAACAATCGATTTTTTTTTCGTACAAATATAAAAATTTAAAATCTATATTATTTAATCTAGTATTTCTCCAAACAACAAAATGTCATGTTGGGCCCAGGGTTGTAGGTAAACCAACCCAAATGGCTTATTTTTTTTTAAAGTTCGATCAAATGTCATTTTTTTTGCCTTTAATTTAAATTATCTTTAAAATCCGATTCTGATAAACAACATTTTTGTTTACGTGAAAAAGATAAAGAAACAAATTAGTCAACATAACAGTAATAAAAAATATGACACATATAATAATTTTTTTATCTATGTTTTTCAATCACAACATGTTATATATATTTTTTGTTTTAATTATAAATAATTTGTATTAAGAGGTTTTTTTATAACCAAGTTTTTCATTTACGTTAAATATATCGTATAAGTTATTGTACAAGTAACATTACATTTCTAAAGAAACATCAGAACATGTTTTTGTGTTGACTCATATATAAAAGAAAAGGCAGAGTGAATGAAAGCAGATTTGCAGAGGGAAGAAGATAAAGTGAAAATGGTGATCATCAATGCATTGGCACCAAATGGGGGCACTGGCCAATTCAGCTACTCCAAAAATTCTTACTTTCAGGTACATAAACCAACCTTTTCATCTACAAAAATAACAAAAAATGAAATAAATTACAAGTTTTACATCGAGTTTGATGAATGGATTTTATCAATTCCAAAAAATTCAAATATATAATATTTGATTAAATTATCTTTATTTTTTAAGTATTTTAATTAATTTTTTTAAATAAAAATATATTTCACTATATGTTAAATTCAAATATTAAATTAATATGTAATAATTTAAAAATTTTTAATATGCCTGTACAAAGAAAAAAGTTATTAGTTTTCTAGAATTTCAATTTCTTTTCAATTTACTCGTCCAAACAACATATTTTAAATTCATGAATAAATAAATTACTGATGAGGATTATTTGTAACTCTTTATCTGTGAACAAGATAAATTTTAAGGCTTAATTATTTAGGGTATGCATTTGTAAAAATAAAAGTCATTGGAAGTTAAACATATTTTTTCCATTTTTATTAGATGTTTGTGTGAAAAAGTTTTGCTCATGTAGCATATTAAATAGAAATTAGAAAGTAAACTTTTTAAAATTTTGGGTAGATCTTTTATATGGTTAGATCGATGTCTTATTTAGTTTGTGTTGGGTTAACTTTCTTTTTGAAAAAGCATGTCTTCTTGCAGAAAGTTGTGAAAAAAACATGTATTTTTTTGCAGAAACAAAGTTTAGGCGTTGAAGAGAGTAAGATCGAAGAAGAAATTCAGAAGAAGCTGGATGTGAAAGCACTAGCTTCAGCTTCGAACATGATTATTCGCATAGCGGATTTTGGGTGTGCGACTGGTCCAAACACCTTCGTGAATGCACACAAGGTGCTTGAAGCAATGAAAGAAAAGTACGAAAGGCAATGTCCAAACACGGAAGCAAAACCAGAATTTCATGTCTTCTTCAATGATCTACCATCGAACGATTTCAATACCCTTTTCACCTCTTTGCCTGAAGATAGAAGCTACTTTGCATGTGGGGTTCCTGGTTCTTTCTACAATCGTTTGTTTCCCCATTCGTGTATTCATTTTGCATGCAGCAGTTTAGCCCTCCATTTTCTTTCAAAGTCACCAGAAGTGTTGCAGGAAAAGAAGAGTCCTGCATGGAACAAAGGTAGAATTCACCACACAGGTGCTTCCAAGGAAGTGGTTGATGCATATGCAAATCAATTTAATGAGGATGTTGGAAAGTTCTTGGATGCTAGGGCTATGGAGTTGGTCCCTGGTGGCATGTTGGTCATAGTCATGCCTGGTGTTCCCCATGGCATGCCTTATTCTGATGTCATAAATGGCATGCTGTTTGATTGCATGGGATCTATCCTCATCGACCTCTCAAAGGAGGTAATTATAATGCTTTTTATTATGGACTAAACTGTGGCTCGAACAAAAGTTATAAAATTGGATAAACCTTATTTTATTATGGTGGTTAATTATTAATTAACACTAATTAATGTGTTTTTTCTTCTTTTTTTTTTCTCAGGGGTTGTTTGATGAATCTAAAATTGATTCCTTCAATTTTCCTTATTATGCCTCAAGTCCAGAGGAGATGAGAAAGGTGGTAGAGAGAAATGGAAGATTCAACATTGAAAGAATGGAGTTAACAAATCCAGTACCATGGTTAAAGAACATAGAAAAAGTAATACCTGATTGGATAATTCATGTGAGGGTTGTAATGGAAGCAATTTTCAGCAGTCACTTTGGAAATGAAGTCACCCATCAAATGTTCCAACGTTTAACCAAACACTTGTTAGACAAACTTGAAATATTGGAAACAAAATACAGAGACAAAGTTCAACTTCTTGTTGTATTAAAGAAAAAGGAGTAAGTGTTCTTTGTATTTTGCAATAAAGGTAAACCTTATATTGGTCAAAAAGTGCCTTCCACAATTTCAAATAATACATTATATAAATCCTCACTAATCTTCATTATGTTGGTGAAATTTATGATGAGTTGTTACGAAACTCCTCCTTTCTATTATTAAAAAAAACATGTTTGAACCAATCACAAAATAACACATATTAAAATGTTATAAAAAATATATTTTCAAAGTATATTATCTTATGATATATGAACTTAATCCTCTTGGTTGAAAGCAACAAACCCCAACCTACAATCCATAGCTAGGAGAATAGGGTTTAGCATGTTATACTATGTACGGAATGACATTATATATATGAAAATCAAAAGTGGGATTTGCATGTGCTTCAATGTGATCTAACCAGAAACAACAAAACCTTTACTTTTGTTGGTTTATAATGCTCAAACTATCATAAACTACTCTACTTACTTCCATTGCAACATAAACTTATATTAAGATAGGAATCTTTCGTACCCATATGTTCATAGTTTATAATATATACTATCATATCAGTACTGTCTATTAAGAATATCTTTTATAACTAATAATCATACCGTACAATTTAAAACTTTTACTTCCAGATGCATGCACATCTTGAATTTTTAACTTCATTCATCAAGAAAAGTTTTCAAACCCTAAAAAGTAATTCAAGTCTCTTTGTATCATCTCTCTTTTATTTTGTCAAGACAACGTTTTTTTTTATAACAATAAAATGGGATTTTTATAAAATTAAAAGTTATTATTTGTTGTTTTAATCTTAACTTTTCAATTCCACGTGCTGATTCTCTTATTGAAGTCTTTTATATGCGTAATATTGCATGCATGTTGGTACTTCAAATTGTCAACAACTTGAACTTTAAATAACCAAAGCAAGATCATTTCGTGTCTCATTCCATTAACAGACTTGTAATTATATACCACATTACATGACAAATAATTCACTAAAACACCTACAAGTAATGAAAGTGCTTTTTAAAATATTATATATGAGATTACTATATCTATCATAGTTAATTTATAAACTTGAATACTATGTTATGACTCTTTAACGGAGCATTGTTTAAAAAACTTAAAAAAAAAAAAAGATTCATTTAGAGAAAAACAAAGTACAAGATGAACCTGCTTGACTCAAGCCCACTGTGAAATAGAAAATTAAAAAAGAAAAAACAAGGATTACATCATCTAATTAAGTTAACAAAAGCAAGATTGATTGAAGCATGCCTAACCTAAAAGATGGTTTAATTTTCCTTTTTCTTTAAAACAAGAAACAGCTGAATTTTGTCCCTGTATTTAGTTTCGAGCAGTTGACGTTTCTCTAACAATTGTTTGGTGAGGCGTAGGAACATTTGATGTGTGGCTTGATCTCCAAACTGTGTGGTGAAAATTGGTTCCATTGCAGCCCTGACATGAAGTATCCATTGAGGTATTACCTGGTCCATGTTCTTTAACCATGGTGCTGGATCTGTTAGTTCCATTCTTTCAATGCTGAACCTTCCATTCTTTTCTATCACCTTTCTCATCTCTTCTGGACTTGGTGCATAGTAAGGAAAATTGAAGGAATCCACTTCAGACTCATCAAATAGCCCCTAACAAAATAAATATATAAATATTAGTCTTATTTACTATATGGTACGTGATCTGATTTGAACTGTGAGGATCCAATGTCTACATTGAATCGTAATTGAGTCAAAAACTGAGTTGCTTGTGTTTAGTCATAGCAAGATCAACGCGTTCTATTAGATTCACAATACTCAATTACAATAAATACAAGTGAGCAAAAATTCTTTCAACAAACACAATGGCGGAGTGTCATTGCAGGTATATTTCCCTCGGTCAAGAGTACAAGCATCTCTCAACCCTACACAAATCCGTGCCCAAACAATTACTTTTCTATAATTTTTTATTGCAAAATTTGTTAATATTGAAACTATTTTCATACTGACATGCATGCAGCACATGGAAGAAAGAAATGAAAAAGCATGTTTTAAGAATTGAAGTGGTGATTACCTCCTTGGAAAGGTCCATGAGGATAGATCCCATACAATCAAACAGCATGCCATTGATGATGTGAGAAAAAGGCATGCCATTGGGAACACCTTGCATGACTATGACCAACATGCCACCTGGCACAAGTTCCATAGCCCTAGCATCGAAGAAGTTCCCTGCATCTCTCGCAAATTGAGTTGCATATGCATCAACCACTTCCCTTGAAGCACTTGTGTAGTGAATTCTACCTTTGTTCCATGCAGCCTTGTTCATCTCTTGCACCCCTTCAGGTGACTTTGAAAGAAAGTGCAGCGCATAAGTTGAATGTGCAAAATGAATGGATGATTCAGGGAACAACCGATTGTAGAAAGAACCAGGAACACCACATGCATAAAAGTTTCTATCTTTTGGCAAACTGGTGAAAAGGGTGTTGAAATCATTCGATGGTAGGTCATTGAAGAAGACATGAAATTCTGGTGCTGTTTCAGTGTTTGGACATTGAATTTGGTACTTGTTTTTCATAGCTTCAACCACACTTTGTGCTGTCATGATCGTGTTTGGACCAGTTGCACATCCTAAATCCACCACACGAATAACCATGTTTGAAGCAGAAGCTATCTTTTCCACATCCAGCTTCTTCTGGATTTCTTCTTCAATCTTACTCTCTTCAACACTTGAACTTCGTTTCTACAAGCAATTTTTCTTTAGAATGACACATTTTTTCAACCTTTGCTTTCAAACTTTCTTAATGTTTATAAAAGAACATTACAACAATTACTATATATTTTTGGATAATGACATGCTTTGAAAATATTTTTTTAACAAGATTTTAACATCATTTACGTGTAATTATGTGATTGGTCCAAAATTGTTTCAGAATCAATAATAGTCATAAATACCAACATAGATCAATCACAAAATAACACGTAAATAGTGTTAAAATATTGTAAAAAAAATGTTCTCAAAGTATCATTAATCATATTTTTTTTAGCAACATCCTCTGATTAACATAATAATGTATTATACATGTGATTTGTGTATATGGAAGAAATGCGATGGAAATTTTAATTAAGTATTTAATTAAGAGAATATGCCATTACCAAGTTGTGTCACTTTGGTCCAAAACTTTTATAAAAGTTGCTGAAATGTTGGTCGTAAAATATTTTATTTGCTTCAAGTTCCAATAATTAGCTAGCAAATAAAATACTTTTATCAATTTAGAAACAACCATTTTACAATTTAATTATGCCGATTTTATGCTTTGGGAAATCTGGGATCTGTCCTAAGTGAATGGTGAGAAAATGGATCATAACAATGAATTAAATTTTGACAAGTGCAAATTAAAAATAGGAATTTAAAACTAATTTTGTTTGTGTTTTTGGTTCATTTGTCAATCGAACTGATATTTATATTCACTTTTTCCTTTTCTAAAATTAAGAAAAACTAATAAGTGATTATGAAAAGTATAAACTCTAAAAAGTAGATTCAAAGATTAGAAAAAAAAAATGATGCTTCTTTTCCTCTTATAAAGGACAATTAGGGATGCCAACTGCAATTAATTAATAATTAATTACCATGCTCATTAATTAAGCTCAACTTGATACAGAAAATCTTAACAGTGACATGAAAAGTGCATAAAGTAGTGATAATTAGTCTTCATAGAAGGAATCAATGTTAAATTCCACCACCTATATTTATATTCTTCTTTGTGGTATTTTTGCCTTCCAAGTTTCAAATTCAAAACTAAAGGGTAACAATAACTTCAAAGTTTAAATGCATTGGTGTTCATAACTCTTTAATATGATGAACACACACACACATATATGAACCTTGAAAACAATGAGATCTATGTATTTAGAATTCATAGCTCTTCCAATTTCAAAAATTTAGAATCTCCCAAAAACTTTGTAACTTTATATTTATCTATTTTCTCAATTTAGTTGATGAAAGGGACATTGATGTGTGTACCTGAAAGTAGGAATTTTTGAAGTAGCTGAATGTGCCACTTCCCCCATTTGGTGGTAATGTGTTGATCACCATTTTCACTTTGTCATCTCCACAAATTTGGTGTGGTTGATGATCCATTATGTTGAACTCTGGCATTGTATTCATCTATGGAAGACTTTATATAGAGTTAAGTTGACATGGTGGAAACACCATCACCATAGAAGCATGCATTAATGTAATGTGAAGTTTATTTACCCTTATATCCTTTGATGGTTATCTGAGGAAGTTCAGATTCGCTTTTGAAGATAAATTAAAGTATACAAAGGCATAAAAAATGTCATTCCTATGGCTTTATAGGCTCAGCCCTTTGGGACCATTGTTTGTGCCATCATGACCATGGTTTGGAATAATATAACATATCACTATTCAACACTCTTGAAACTTCGTATCATGGTTGTTGGAGAAGCCAATTCAAAAATGATAAATATTTATTATTGGAGATGTCTTATCAACTAAAAATAAACTCAAATTATAATATATAAATAGGATTTATAAACTTCATCCTATCATATGATTTGACTATAGACTGAATTAAATATAAACTTCACTTACTAATATGTAAATAATATATATTGTAATCAAATTTATTGAAACTAAGCTATATTTCTCCCGTTGAACAATCTAAAATGGTTACTAATTAATTTACTTTGGGAGAACATAATACTTTTTAATTAGTTGTAATTACTTTTAATTATGAAAGTGTAGACAACATTACAATATAATTTTTAAATATATATATATATATATATATATATATATATATATATATATATATATATATATATATATAAAATTTAAATTCTATTATATATTAGAAGTGTTTTAATTAATAGTTTTAATTTAATTTAATTTATTTTGTTTCTACTATTTTAGTAGAATACATTTATTTTAATTAATATCTCAAAAATAAAATTATTAATATATAATTTAAAATAGGATTGCTTAAATGTATAAATAAAATTCAAAATAATATTGTAAAATTAATTTAAATGGTTTCATATTTATGTTTTCACATTTGAAAAAGTGTTGTCATGGTTTACCATCGCAACAATTTTATAATATTTGTTTAAACATGTGTTTTTTTTTTTTGTTTTAGACCTTAAGCAACACTTGAAAATGTTTCGCCTAAAATATAGGACCACTCTTTAATAAATATGGCTTAAAAGAATAAGAAAAAAAAAAACAAATTGTTGCTTAAGGGATGCAAAAATGTTGTCTATTATGATATCTTGGTAAATGATTTGTTCACTACTACATAGAATGCTATAGTTTTACAATTTTGTGGCGTAGAAGAATGTTGTCTATTATGATATAAGAAAATGTTTCTTTAACACCCTTATTTGACACAGATTTGACACCGGTCAGGTGTCAAATTTCTATTGGGTTTTTTTGTTTTAAATGGAAATGGGTTTTTTAATGGGTTCCGTTATTTTGACACTCAATTTTTGACACACATTTGACACTACCACGTGTCAACGTCCTATTGGATCGTTTTTTTTTTTAAAAAATTGGCCTGCAAAATGGAAAGCTTTTCAGACAATTTGGATTCCAATTGTACCCCTCGGCTGTTTCATTAGTTTTGTGTGACAGATTACCTCTCTCTCACATTTGCTCGTCTCCCATCGTTCTCTTCCTTGGTCTCCGCGGCTCTACCGGCGTTTTCGTGCTCTCCAGTGCTCTCTAGTGCCTTATTGTTGCAATCTGAAATGGCAAGTTCCGGAATGGACCTTCGTTGGACCAAGGTAAATGCCTTCTCCCGTTGTAGGTTTGGGTATTTGGTTTTAGGTTTGGGTATTGGGGTTCTTGTGGTTTCTTGCAGACGTTATGGGTTTTTGTTATTTGATTTGGTGTTTTCATTTGTGTTATTTTCTTTTGGACAGTTGACCGTGCGTCATTCATTTTCAACTATGTATGTTTGCACTCTCAACGAACGGTTGACAGAGGAGCAACGGGAATACTCCATTTGGAAGTCATTTCGAAGACTCCATTTGTGTATTGTTTTATATGCAGTTACATAAATGTATTGAACCAAACATGAATGTTCTATATATTGAACCAAATAGTAGGTTTAATTACACAATCTTTTTCTTGTCCTAACACTCAGGTCTAATACAATAATTAATTATTTTTCTTTCTAACTACTACATTTCCTGTGTATGGTGTTCTAAGTGCTTGGCTCTTAAATCGCCTTCTTGAACCAATCCTAACATAAGTCTTCAGCTGTGATTGGTTGTCGGACATTCCATCCGGTGCATTTGGCGACATTGCACCTTCTTCATTGTTGCACATTCCACCCACTTCCTCGGTCGACACTCCAACAGGTGAAACAAATGCATCGTCACTAAATGCTTGTGGACGTCCAGCACTTTGAACACCATCATCTGCAGTTGACCTTTTAGGTGTTCTTCTGGCCTTCTCTGCCTCTAAAACATTCACCTCCCTTTTAAGTTCTTCAATTAAAGATTTCTGATCCTCTGCAGTGCGCATCAAACTCTCCCTGTGTTTTTTTTAAGCAATTTCTTTCTTCGAAATGGAGTCTTCGAAATGACCAACCAAATGGAGTCTTCGAAATGACTTCCAAATGGAGTCTTCTCGTTGCTCCTCTATCAACCGTTCGTTGAGATTGCAAACATACATAGTTGAAAATGAATGACGCACGGTCAACTGTCCAAAAGAAAATAACACAAATGAAAATACCAAATCAAATAACAAAAACCCATAACGTCTGCAAGAAACCACAAGAACCCCAATACCCAAACCTAAAACCAAATACCCAAACCTACAACGGGAGAAGACATTTACCTTGGTCCAACGAAGGTCCATTCCGGAACTTGCCATTTCAGATTGCAACAATAAGGCACTAGAGAGCACTGGAGAGCACTGGAGAGCACGAAAACGCCGGTAGAGCCGCAGAGACCAAGGAAGAGAACGATGAGAGACGAGCAAATGTGAGAGAGAGGTAATCTGTCACACAAAACTAATGAAACAATCGAGGGGTACAATTGGAATCCAAATTGTCTGAAAAGCTTTCCATTTTGCAGGCCAAATTTTTTTAAAAAAAAAACACAACCCAATAGGACGTTGACACGTGGCAGTGTCAAATGTGTGTCAAAAATTGGGTGTCAAAATAACGGGATCCTATGATATATTATGATATCTTATGTTGTCTACTATGATATCTTAGCATAGGTGACATCTACTCAACGTCGTGTTGACAATATTTTAATATTATTTATGTGTCATTCTGTGATTGATCCAAAATTACTCCACAATCAATAATAATAATTATAAACACTAACATGGACCAATCACAAAATAACACGTAAATGATGTTAAAATATTATAAAAAAAATTATCTAAAGTCATTTTTGTTGTAGTGTCTAACCACATCAGTCAAACTTTCACTATAACAAAGTTTTACAACCACAAACCAAATATAAAACATACCGGAACTTAGAACTTTGTTCCCTACAAATTATCGATAGCATAGTAACAACTTGTTGGTGTTATTTGGAAACTCTATGCAAAACCAACATGACAAAAATAAAATTATAAGGGAACAAATTAACTCGATTAAAGAATACAACTAGCAATAACACAAACTCAAGTGAACCAAACTCAAATTTCTCTTTCCACAGTGAGAGTGGTCTTCAAAAACTCAGAAAGAAAGCTGCAAAAACTTGATTTTACTCAACAATAACTTTGTCTCAAAAGTAAGAATGATTTATGAAAAAATCACTCAAAAACTATATTGAAAGAAGTTAAGACGACAAAGCTATATAGATTTTAAGATAACAATTTTAATTAATTAATACTTCATTTTAATATCTAAATTTCACTTTCGTGAAATTCATGGATTAAAACTACATTTTTAACATATTAAAATATAGTATCTTAAAACCTTCTAAAAGCGTAGAAAAGTTTAATCTATTAAATGAATACCTAATCAATTAAAATATTATTTGTAATCATATATGAAAATTTTAGCAAATTAAAATAATCCTTTAATTAATTAAAATTATTTTATTACCGAGTTAAACTCTAATAAAAATCCAAGTAACTTTATAAAGATAATTAAATGATCAAACACCTTAAGAGAAATTAACACACATGCAATCTAATAAAAAACAAACTCCTTAAACATTTAAGTCTTCAATTCTTAAAGGCAAGATGCCTTTAAGGTTGAATTCATCAAACTTGAGAAAATAACGATAAAACTTGAGTGAAAATAAATAACTTTATTTAAGTACATTATTGCATTTCTATTTTCAATCTATTATTTGTGAATCTTTATTCATTTACCTGTAGAATTATATTTATTAAACGTAGAGATGTTGCCCTGGAAGCAGCAGTGCATTATACGATAAAGAAACAAAATAGAAAGATGCTTAGTTTAAGGAAGCAGCTCAAAAGAACACTGAGATGCTGAGTTTAAGGAAGCATTTTAATATGTTCATTAAACATCATGCTTCCATACTCGTAACTTTTGAATAGTAAAAAAGGATAATAATACTTATACAACATTTTTTTGACAACATTTGAACATCGTCTACGTGTCATTCTGTGATTGGTCCAAAATTACTCCACAATCAATAAAAATAATCATAAACAATACCATGAACCAATCACAGAATGACACGTAGACGATGTTCAAATGTTGTCAAAAAAATGTTGTCTAAGTATCATTATCCAGTAAAAAAATATAGATATAAATGTTGATTGGTGATGGGTAATATATATAATTAATAACACTAGCTACAAATTTCACGTTACCAAAGAAAGGAATCCCCATTATTGTAATTGTATAAGTAGTGGGGGTTTGTACTGTTCACGTTAAAAAGCATCTCCAATACAGAGCTTTTAGGTCTTAATATAGGTCATCCTATCCTACACATAGGCATGGAATAATACATAGTGTGGGGCTTAGGTAACCCATTTCTTTTTTTTAACAAAAAGGTAAGAAAAAAAAGTATTTTTTAGTTTAATGTTTTCATAGGTCTATTTTTTTTTATCTAGAATCTCAAATTGATCTCTTACTTATTTGGTGTTTGGGTCTTTATTTCTAAAAACTTAAAACAAAGAGAGATTTGTTATCAAATTGGACATGCTGACAGTATTATTTGACATGATAGTAAAAATCTGATTGTGAAGTGTATTTTGTAATTTTTGAATTAAAAAATTGAGGGCTAATTGAGAAAAACAAATTAAATTAAGGACATTCCTTTTTCTACAATTGAGAAATCAAAAATAAATTGGAAAAAGTGGCTTTAGGGTTTGTGAAAAAAAAAGTGTATTTTTGTTCGATTGGGCAAGATGGATAATTGGAGTTCATCTCCTCAGCATGGTAGTCTTGATGAAAATAGTGACCAGAGAGAGGGTTTTATTCCCCCACTTCACATAATCGCATTTTCGCAACCTATGTGTCGACGCATGCGGCATCACTTCACCCCAAACGGGATCCGTCCAAAAACACTTAACAAGGCATGATGGCACTACCCCGCAACAAACATGGGAAAACAAAACTAACTCAAACATTTTTACAGTAAAATAGCCCCTCACTAAGCTTTTCAAAAGAAGTTAATTTCACCATACAATGAGAGAAAAATCATAAATTTCCAAGTTTTGATGGGTTAGAACAAACTTATCAAAAAGTGTCTCCTGGAAAGTGAACCATAATATAAGACCTGTGTTAGGTCTATTGTTGAAGGAACTCCTCTATGTGCATTTTAGAACTAAGAAAAAGTATTTGTAAAGAGTTGAAACAAGCTATTAAGACCTTTTCCTTCTATAGTTTTCATTGTTTTCTAAAACCAGTAAAATTTCTTTCCTGTGCAAACTAGTAAAATTTTCAAAAGTGTCAAAAACTGCATTAATTTCACCTAAGCTAAACCTTCTCGCCTGGGCGAGATATGCAGTAGATTGAAACATAAGTTTTGCTGATATTTTTGCTTAGGCGAAAGAAGACTCGCCTGGACAAGAATTGAATTTCAAATTCTAGTGCTTACTAGAACAATTTTGCTTAAGCTAAAACTAAGTTGCCTAAGTGAGATTTAGGCTAAAACTTGGGGTGTCCACTAGAACATTTTCGCTTACGTGAAACTTTGCTCGCCTAGGCGACAATGTCCTGCAACTTGAGCCACTAGAGCTTTTTTGCTTAGGAGAAACTTGGATCACCTGGGCAAAACCTTTTAAAATTGTTGCCTCATCAATCTAGCTTAAGCGAAAATTTTTAACTTAAGCGAAACCACGCGATCCTGTGTTAAAACTCAGAAAAGGAAGGATTGGCTCATAACTACTTTCTTTTCAACACAGTGCTTTCTTTCCTCAAATTATAGGACGCGAGGTATGAAGAGATAAAACATTGGTACGTTTTTATCACAGAAAGAAAAGTGATTTTTCTTCCTGAGGAATATGATCCCCTCTTGATTAGGATTCCTACTTTTTGATATACCATTAACATAATTGATGGTATTGAAGTAAGGTAGTTCATTTTCATGGATTACACAACAGAACACACTTTTTTTTTTCTCCCACGAACCCTAATACGAAATCTCAATCACAATTTTCCCGATCTGTTTTCAATTTCTCAATTGCAGAGAAAGGAGTTGTCCTTAATTTAATTTGTTTTTCCCAATTTGCCCTCAATTTTTTAATTCACAAATTACAAAATACACTTCACAATAATGAGGTTTTTACTGCCACGTCAATTTAAAAATTATTGTGAGTATGTCACGTAAGGGCCTCTTAAACAATGTTTGTCCAATTTGACGGTAAATCTCTATTTGTTTTAATTTTTCAAAAATAAAAGCATAATTGAGACACTGAATAACTAAGAACCTATTTGAGATTCTGGACAAAAAAAAAGACCAACCGAAACATTAAACCTATTTTTTTATAATGATTTGATAAAATTATTCATTTTTTTTATCTATCTTTAAATAATTTTTATCCCTTAGTCTTTATTTAAATTTTTTTTAGTCCAGTAAATAAGTATTCAATATAAATAAATATGTCATGCTTTACTTTTAATATAACAAAAGAACTACAATATAACAGTACTAGTTTTATTTTAATTTTATTTGTACTTAATATATTTGAATACGTTTTTTGTTTGTCTTTAATAACTGTTACATATATTTAATAAAAATCATTAATATTAATTTATAATTAATCTTATATGAGTCATTTAAAAATTTAAATTTAAAGAATAAAATAAATTATTTTTTCAATATTATTTATGTATTAACTTTATTTTTTAATAATATATGAAAATTGTTAAATATTAATAATGTTTGACTACTTCGGTTATTAACAAAATTAAATTTTTTGTATTAAGTAATGTTTCTTATTGTATTAAAAATAAAAATATTTAACTATAGATAATATAATCAAAAAAGAATAAAATTTGGTATATATATAAAAAAACTAAAATAACATGTATGGATATTTACAAGAATAATTCATAAATATATAAAGATTAGTTCAATTACATAAAGTTCAATAAAATTAAAAGAATTAAAATTGTTATATCAAGATTGTAATTATTCTAAAAGTAATATATATATATATATATATATATATATATACATATTAATATTTATAATATTGACTAATTATTTATTTTATATGTAATATATATTATTTGACTTTAGGCTGTAAAGTTAAAAGATATAAAAAAATTGTTATATATAAAAATTAAAATATTAAAATAATATTTGTGGATGTTAAAAAGAATAACTTATATAAACAAAAGATTTGGAATTTATATATTATAAAGACTAAATGAATAATACTTTAAAAAATAAATGTATTAGAAGTAAAAAAATGTCTGAGCAATTTAGTGTCATGTACGGACACTAATCATGATTTCCATTTTTCTTTCACTCTGACCACATTTTTGTGGTAGCAGACAAACTAATATAGACTCACGTGAGGTACACCCAATTTTTCATGCGAGTCCAACAAATTTAATAATAAAAATAATTTATTTTAAAAAAAATCTATATCTATAAATCTATATTTATATATCTATATTTCTCTCTCTCTCTATCTCTCTCTTCTCTCTCTCTCTCTCTCTCTCTCTCTCTATATATATATATATATATATATATATATATATTAAAAGTCCAATAGCCAAGGTAGAAGGAAATATATTGAAACCCAAATCCAAAGTAAGAAGTCCATGTTGATGTTTTGTGTTGGTTCTATCCTGCTTACTATCTTCAACAGATTTTACAAAGACTTAGTAATTGAAAGTTCTTCACACTTACACAACGAAATCATTAAAAGCCAGATTTACACAAAGGAAGTCCTTCATACTTACGCAATATCTACATCTATTCCATGAAACAAATGCTCATAGTTGTTGTAATCAGTGCCCCAGAAATCCAAGTAGAAAACAGGGAATGCAGAGTCCAGAGTTATCAATTCAAATGCAACCCACTCAATCTGTATGCCGAAGAGTACCTTCTATTGGAGACTTTCTCCTTCTTGATTTGGAGAAGCTGAGGGTAAACACACCATGGGAAACTCAGATAATGATCCCTCTTCATTCCTTCGTTGTACAAACCCAAGTAATTAGGATGATAAGTAACATGGTACCAAGCAGAAGCTTTTGCATATGCATCATCACCACTTCCAGAATCCACACCATTGCTACCCTCATTGAACCAGGACCGGGCCTCTTTCCTTAGGGACCTTACAGCCATATTGATTGATTCTGCATCCCTCCTTTTGTTGAAGGATTTTGACAGTTTCATGATATTACCGCTGAGGATTTCAGCTTCAGTTTTGATGCCATAGTAGTCCATAAGATTTCCCAACTTGTAGTCATAATTGGTTTTGTAATAGAAAGCATCATCAACATAATCCATGAAGCCATCAACTTCCATGTCAGCGTCATAAGACCTTCTCGCGACCTCTAGGGTGAAGCATGAAACAGAGCCACCATCACTTGATGAAATTGTTTTTATAACTTCCCTATAGAGCTTTCCTATTACATTAGTCGATGTATAGGTGACTTTGTCAGACTTCTCCATGAAGTCAGGATATTCTTTGACATACAGTTCACGAGGAATAACAGCTGGAACACCAGTTTTTGGAAAGTCAACTGCTGTTGAAAACAGCGTTGCAAGCTTAAGACATTCTTCAGACATGGCTTTTACTGGTTCTCTGTCAGCAAAGACAGTGTGTGCATTGGCAATTATTCCCAGACTGTCATTCACAATGTAATTGGTAAAGTACTCTTGAACGTCCTGCACAAAGAAAACAGTCACAAACTTCTATACACAAAAAATTATTTGTAGAATGATACAACAATTGCCTATGGATGTCAAGCTTTGAGAATGATACCTCAATTGTCACACCTCTATGCAGCTCTGTAGTTGGGGAAGGAGTATAGTCCATTGGTGGGATTTGGCGGGAAGGAATCAACTCAGGGTCCCAACAAACAAAGTAGATATCTCCATCCAGATCACTTCCCGAACATTCATTTGGATGAGGTCTAATATTAAAAATCAGTTACCAGAGTGGTATCAATACATAGTTAAAAGGAAATTATAAAACACTTACCTACCCAAAATGTTACCATTTCAATTTACAGCAGAAATCTAGACAGATTATGAAAGACAAAATCTTTATATGTTAAATCAATCCATAAGATAGTGTTGAAAACTAATAGAAATAGAAATATTTAAGCTATTACCTTCGTCCTTTTTGAGGGAAAACTACACAGTCCACCATGTGGTACAAAGCTGGCACATCCACAGCTTGTAAAACACGCACATCACCAGGGTGCAAGCAAGGGTTTTTTGCTACTACAACCTTACCATTAACCATATAACTTTTAGGCAAATCATAGGAATCAGTATCATCAGATAGATTCTGCAGCCTATTGCTAGAAAACTGCACAAATACTTGACCATATTCCAGGGTACAAGTTTCATCTAGACATCCCATCATTGCTCTTCCTTTCGGAATAAAGATCCTGGATTTGAGTCTTAATTCCAAGAGTTTTGACGCCCTAAATATTTGCAGCATCATTGAAAGGAATGGTTCCTCATTAGGCTTGTAGCCACAAATGAGCATCTCCTTCAGAACATTGGTGATCTCGCCAGAAGACATTAAGTCCAGCACTTCCTGTGCCTTCAATGAATCTGTTAGTATAGTGTTCAGTTGATCCACAGCTTCTCTTTGTTTTTTCTCAAAAACAACATCCCTAATGCCAAGAGTGGATAAGAGAGTAATTAACTGCCGATTCAGATAACACGGCTGAAACTTACTACGACCCAAAACATCTAACTTCGTGTTATCTGAATCATACTTCAGCATGCTATTCCTCAGTGATAAATTAAAATGTGATGTTGGATCAACAGCTACAACTCCTTTGTAACCACCGTAACGAATCTGAAAGGCAGACGGAATGCAATCATATCCACATTTTTTAGCCACTCTCTTTGCTAATTCAAGAGATATTTTCCCAATACCATCAGAGAAAACATATTCCTTTCCATCAGAAGTCCTCTTAACATCCGGAATAATTCCAATTTCATGCCTAGGGACGCTTAGAGTTTCAGTAGATGAACCAAAAGATTGTCCCAGCCTAGCAGAATATTTTGCAATATTCCTAATCTGGCTAAAATCTCCCATCCATTTCCGTATGTATTCGGCAGTGCATCCAGTCCCTGTGGGAGCAAACATCCAGAGAGAGTTTTCCCTCAACTGACTTGATGAAAATGCTAGAAATTCAAACTTCTTATTGCCAATAATTATACCATTTTTAAGGATGTCGAGAATTCTCGTGTACAAGTCGGTTTTCTTGTTCTGTGCACGTGATGATAGATCAGTTGAAAACAGTTTATCCAACTCCTCATCGACAAATGAAACACGTATAAAGTTATCTAAATGTTCATGGAAATGACGGAGAACACGATTTGAGACGTTAACCTCTGGACCACAAAAGTAAACTTTGCATGGTGTGATCTGAACCCTGCGAACATACACCAACCCTGCAGCCAAAGATATTGCAGGGGACCGAGGACCATTCTTTGAATTTGATTGAAGGTATCTTTTGTACTGTTCAGTCAACCACTTTGTGGGATCGTAACAGAATTCCTTAGAGTAGTACATTTTTTCCAAGGCATTTTCAATAAAATCAAGGGGAATTCTGCGCGGATCAACCAAGCGATAGAAGTCACCGTCGAGTGCAGGCCCAGTTAGACATACGTGCTGAACCAATGAATTGACTTTGAACAAGATGTCAAACGGTATTTCAACACCTCGAGGAGCAACAATGGGGACAAGACTCCCATTTTGAGAAAAGGGAACTCCTGCCTGTAATGTGTATTGCCTCTCACTTTGTTCGTAATAAGCAAAAATATCCTTGAAATTTGGCAAATTTTGGCCACTAGGAAGCTCCAGACATATAGCAGAGGACTGCCCAATACAACAACCCGTGGTGAAATCTGTCGTTCTTGTCCATTGCTCATCAGGGACTTCTTTGTAGTAGTTGTACAAAGGATCCTCATATATATTGTCATATTCATCTGTGCACGTAAATTTGTCGTTCTCAAATATCCGGGGAGCACCAAGTAACTAGCATTTGAAGCAAAATGAATAAGATTCCGCATTTGTCAATCACAGCAATACTAGCTAAATACAAAGAGAATCATAGAAATTGAAACGATTCATGATGACAGTTGAAGTAGTTAGCTTTAAGTAAAATCTAATGCAATAAATAGCTACATGTCCTCCTCATTTCACATGTTTTGTGCTCTGTTGTTATGTTTCCTAATTTTTTTAAATCAGTTCCGGTTCACCATGAGGCTTTGGCATGCGAAGGATTTAACTAGTGCTTTAGCAAGCAAAACTAAAAAGTTAATAATTCCATACTCCAATTGCAGATCCCTGGATTCAAAACCCAAGCAATGTATTTGTCATCATTCTACTCTAATTCACAGTAGCATTATTTTTTTAACATACCCATCAATAAGTTCACTAAGAAATCAAATATGTCTTAAGCTAATAAAAAATAAATTTGACTACCTGAACAAGGAGATAACGTGCAGTTTTATCCCGTGGTCGAAGCAGCTCAACCTTCCAAATGTTCTCGTATGAAAGTTGAAGTTTGTATTGCACAGAGCCATGTGAAAATTTCAACTCCACCTTTCCCTTTCCACTCCCAAAACTTAAACTGACATTCTGCATTCTCTCCAAAACAGCAAACCTTTCTTTAGAGATCTGACAGCCAAAATACAGTTTCACACCTTCCAAACTAGCCACATTCCCACTTATCTTTTCAATATCTCTTTCCATTACCCGAGCTTTTAAATAAGCGGTTCCATACCGCAATGCTCTTGAAACGTTATTAGCCCTCGACATCATCGATGCAGCAAAGTCTTCTGTGGTGAATTGAATAATAGCGAATGCTCTTGGAACCCGACCTTTGCCATGTCTTACCTTCAAAGTTTGGATAGTTCCTTCACCAGTAAAATTCTCTACAAATTTCCTCACATCATCCACTTTAACAATAATAGGAAATCCATACAACTCAATTGTTTTACCCATCCTAAATGCAAACTCTTTTCCCTTACCTGGACAGAAGAACAAGAAAAAATTTAGAATATGAAACAGCAATGTCACACCGAGTAATTAAAAGATATCTATTTGGATTCACAAGGAGATTCACAGATTTCTAATGAATAAAGCAGTGAAAGTTTCTGAATGTTGTTCAAGTACATATACATGACATTATATATTTAATGCATATATACACACAATTTGTTAAATTTATAACTTCTACATCTGCAACAACTTAATGACTTCCTTACGACTGAAGTTTCTCTGAATGACTAAACATAAGTTCAGTGTAGGCCTAGTTGAGAAACAACACGTTTTCACACGTTCAGTTCTTTATTGCATGTGATTATCAAAATATTCTTGCAGATACAAACTGAAGAAAGAGTTCCAAACTAATGATAACATTAAAATCCAGCATACCCTCAGAAGGAAAGTGGAGGTTCAAAATGTTAAGAATGTAACTTAAATATGCAAAAGCCCTTACAGTCAAACCATAGTCAGGAAAACATATGAATGATGTCATACAATGTAAAGTGATGTCTTTCGGAACTGCAATTTATTTTCCAAGCAGCAAAAGTTTTAGAAACAAAATGAAGTCCATATAGATACCATATTGCATTCTTGAGGTCACTGAGTTTCCTAAAAAAAAACTGAACTCTTTTGCTTTGATTCTTAATATGCAAAGAGTTCATATAGTCCAGCCATGGTCAGTAAAACGTTCAAGGACATTGATATAACGAAACGCAGAAAATTCAGAACAGAAACACAGAACCAAGAAACAGATAGTTTTTCTTCCGTTTTCTTTTCACGCAATTTTCTTTACATTTTTCTCTTATTTTCTCACGGCATGACATTTTCTTTCAAAAAAAATATATCACCGTAAAAACTAAGAAGGAAAGAAAAACCCATGAAAGTAATGGCTATACATAAAACCCATTAGGTTGTTTCAGAAAAAACTGTCTCGACCTCTTGGAACACCATCAGAACAGCTATAATATTTTGGTATAAAATCCAACAAATATGTTATTCTCCATTTTGCTTAAACTAAGAAAAAAAACAGATAAATAAAACCTTACGATCATCTCAGAAAAAGACCCAAAAAGCAAAAACAAAGAAAGAAATAAACAACAACAAAAACACTGACAACCATCAAGACATTCTCGGTGTGCAATGCACATCCTCACACTTCAGTCATGAAACCATAGTGATCAAGAACATACCCACAAAAAGAATGAGCAAAAGAATGAAGAATCTGAAACTTACCCAATATTGAAGACTGAAGGCATCAACAACTGAGAATGAGAAAAGACCAAAGTCAAGCCATGAAGTGTAGCGAGTAAAGGAATTTATATAGAGTTTCTTAAAATAAACTTTTGGAATTTATTAATGATAGGACACTGTAACGGTGTGGATTTTAGGTAGTCCAAAAGACATAATAATCATAACGGTTAATTTGCAAGGATTTCATTGTAGCTTACCGCACCAGATACCCATCTCTTTCCATATAGTCACAAAAATACAAATGGAATATTCATTTAATTGTTGAATAATCCAATAATAAAAAAATACACATTAAAGTAGTGATTCCGTACATCATCACTGTACAGTTTTCTTTTTCATTGACCAATCAGCACAACTCCTTCTTCCCCAAGCAGTTGTTAACTTTTTCTGCATCAATTATTCCTTCATTTGAAGACTCCAGTAAGGTTCCAGGAAAAAATTTCAATTACATTAGTGATTGATTAGACGTGAAAAATCTAGAAAATTAATAAAAAATAAAAATAATTTACATTACAAAAAATTAAATTAAATTAATATAAAATATAAATTTAATTAAGTTTTAAGGCTCTTAATTTATATTAATTTTTTTCAAATGTATTGAATACTTAAAATATTTATATTTTTCAAATGATTCTGTTCTTTAACTTTTTCATCAAGAGAAGAAAGTGATGTTATTTTATGATGTAAGATTTATTTCTATGTGTTAAGAAAGGTAAGATTTTAAAATTAATATAAAATAATTTTGTTGTAAAATGAAAAGTAACTAAATAATAGAGATTTGTTTAAGAGAATTTAAATTTATGAAGGCTTAAAATTTAATTAAACTAAAATTTAAGAATAATTTTGCTAATATGATAAGTTAAAAAATTATTGATTTATACAACTAAAAATTTATGTATTAAAACAAAAAAATAAGTAAACGTTACAGAAATATTTAAATATATTGAAAAAAAATTAAAATGACAATAAATTGAAGTTGAAATAAATTTAAAATAAAACTAACAATAAGTTATTAAAAAATAGTACTTGAAAAAAACATGTGCATCAAAACAATAAATTAAAATGAATCATTTCATAAGGTAAAAAAATTTTAAATGAACTTATTTATTATTTTAATGCATTATAATAACAGAAACATCAATATTATTATACAATCAATTATATTGAAAAGGAATAGATTAAATTAAAACATAATAGATTATGCATTTAATATAATAATATGTATATAAGTGCAAACATCCCTTAAGACTCAATAAGTATATATAACTATGTCATAATTTAATCAACACTTTTGTTTTTGAAGAAAAAAGTTGAGTTTCTTAAAGAAAGCTACTTGAGATTCTTGGGTTGGTTTGATTGTTTTACTTTTACTTTTTCTTTCTCTCCACAAATAAAGTAGAACAGCTTGTTGCTTAAGTATGGATTAAGGGACTTGAGTGTTGACTTACAAAAGAATAAACTAAAGTAATCAAATTCGTTTTGGGAGAAAGTATCCAATATGTAATACCTTTTTTATGGTATAATAAGTAATTAATAAATTAATTTTGGTAATGATAAATTTGAGAACTAACTAATCTTCTAAAATTATGCTTCTAAAAATATATCATGCAATCTGGAACTAAAGTAAATTTTAATTTAAACTCTCATGAATCAACTTTTTATTTCTTTACCTTATTTTTTAGGTTTAAACCCTCTTTTGGTCCTCTTATTTGTGTGTCAATTTCAATTTGGTCATCATATTTTTTTTTGTCTCAATTTGGTCCTATTATTTGTAAAAATGAGGCAATTAAGCCCTTTTCGTTAAGTAATGACTAACGCCGTCTGCCTGTGATGACGTGGTGCACAGAGAATTAGTTGACTTAAAAGAATTTTATTACGTGGATTTTAGTGTAAAAAATGATAGATTTTGACGTGGAATTAGGTTTTAAATTGAGAAATTTTAATTGAATCAGAAAAGGGGAATTAGGGATTTAAGAAATTGGGAATTTGGTGAGTATCAGAAATCAGAAATAGGGCTCTCAATCTCCTTTTGTTCGTGGAAGTTCTAAGTGCAAGACGAAGACCATCACTTGCCCGTGGACGCAACGAATTGACCTTGGACGTCAGTGAAGGTAAGTTTCCTATGGTTTATGTTTACGAATATGTAGTGCGTTTCGTGTGGTCCCGATTTTGGAATGTTGTTGTTGTGTTTAGGTTAGAATGTGTTGATTTGTTGTTTTGTTGTTCGATTTCTGCAATTTCTTTAAAAGTAGTGGTTCCAAAAACTGCAGTTGGTGTGTTGATGTGTACGCTGTCGTGGTCCCAAAAGTAGTGGTCCCCTTTTGCTGGTCCAGTGTTTCCTTAGTGGGGATGTTAGTTTATCCCATGTCCCCTTCATGTGTTACAGTTCCTTAGTTATTAGTTTATCCCGTCCCCTTGATAATATATTTTTTCCCCCAATGTACAGGTGTTAAAAGGTTGTGCTTCAAATATAGTATAGCATGGATGACCGTATTAAAGTAGTGGTCCATCATACAGGACATTTTGTTAGTGATGATAATGGTAATTTAAAATTTGATGGAGAGATAACACACTGGTCTTGTGTGAGGGCTTCAACATTGTGCTAGTTCACACTAGGACTAAACCAATTATCACCATGTTGGAAGAGATTAGGGTTTACATCATGAAGAGATGGGCTAAGAACAGGACAAAGATGGCACTATATCAAGGTAGTGTGTGCCCTAAGGTTCTCAACAGATTTCAAAAGCAGTCATGGTTAACGAGATATTGGATACCAAGGTAACTTTAATACTACAATTAACTTTAAACATGGTCATCTTTGTTTACTTTGTTTCTAACTTTGTTTCTAACTTTGTACCCATGATAGATGGTCAGCAAATCAGTTATTTGAAATCATCCACATTTCACAATTTGGGGAGCAATTTGTTGTCAATCTTGACAAGAATGAATGCAGTTGTAGAAAATGGTTAATTACTGCTATTCCTTGCACTCACGCCATCACTGCAATGAAGTTCTTGACTGTAAATGCAGAAGACTATATTGGTACTTACTACAGGAAGTCTACTTATGAGGAGACCTACAACTCCATCATTTACCCCATCAATGGTCAAGTTCTCTGGGACAAAACTTCATATCCAGATGTCTTACCCCCAAAGAAGAGGACAATGCCTGACAGACCCAAGAAAAAACGAAGGCTAGAGAGTTCGGAGTTGAAGAAGAATGATACTGAATTAAGAAAGGGTGGGAGCAAAAAACCATGTGCTGTTTGCAAACAACTTGGACACAACAAAAGATCTTGTCCACAACGACCAACAACACCAGATCTTCCTGCTGACCAACGTACTGAACAAACATAAATGTCAATACCTCCTGTTGAGCAACCTTCTGATCAAACACCACACGTGCCTGCTGCTGATGAATGAAGTCATATTTCAATTTTTTTGGGAACAATGAAATGTCACCTTTATTTGGTTTTAGCTTTTAAATGTAATGTCAGTTGTTTTTCATGTACTGATTAAGACAATGTTGCTATCAAGTCTTTTTGATTATTAGTGTTATTGGTAATGTCTGTTTAAGGGTCCACATCCAGTAATAGCCTTACTCTGTGGATTGACTCTGTTGGGAACACAAACTAGTTGTTAATTGTTATAAAACTCTTTCATTTGGCTTCCTCATTGTTCATTTTAATTGTTGAAGATCTTGTTGAAATAAGCTGACAACAGTTTTATAGATAAACATCACAAATCATTATCAAAATTTTGTCACACTTTTATCGAAATTAAACAAGGGACCTTTTCTAAATATGAAATTAATTGCTGTTAATATGAAATTAGATTACATACTTTCATCAACCTACTTTCATCAACCTCCTAAGAAATCAACCTACTTTCATCAACATTGAAATCAAAATTACATTAAACAGACATGTAACAAACATCATCCCAATTAACAGCTTCATGCCCTTCTCCAAAATAAGGAGACTTTTCTCCAAAGAAGCTAATTTTAGCTTTTCAACATCTCTTTCTTCCATCTTCATCATACTGCCACCCACTTCGTCGTTTCTCGCACTTGCAGACCTTTCATCAAGAATCACCAAATTTCGTTCATCAATGACTTCTTCATTGTACCACTGAAAGAAGTTGCATCCACCCATATCTTCACTCCCACCCTGTAGAAGAAGAAAACTCACCCCCAAGTTAACGAAATCAAAAATCACACAAATCAAATCACACAAATTACCTTGAAGTGAGGGCAACCCCAAAATCGTTTGCCCTTGTTCTTAGGGGTTTTGGCAATGCGGAACACTGCTTTCGTACCACAATAACAACTGGGTTTTCCTCCCAACCTGCTCCCACCAGTAGAACTTTGTTGAAAGCCCCAACCCATGCATTTGCAATAAGAAGACGATCCAGACATTTCGTCACCTCAACTGAACACTTCTTCCAAACCTTCCACTGCTTCCACAAATCTTCTTCCCTAAACCAGGGTTGTGAGGATGATAAGCGTTACGGTTGCTTTAAATGTCAAGTCTTAGGGCATGTTAAGTGTTAGGGCTAACAGCATAACACGTCTTTGCCATGTGGAAGGTTTCATTATACAACCAACACCCATCTAATTTAAAACATATTGCCACGACAGCTAAAAAGAATTACAACTCATCACAGGCAGACGACATTAGTCATTACTTAACGGAAAAAGCTTAATTGCCTCATTTTTACAAATAATATGACCAAATTGAGACAAAAAAAAATATGATGACCAAATTGAGATTGACACACAAATAAGAGGACCAAAGGAGGGTTTAAACCTATTTTTTAACACTTATTTTTCTTATAATGTCCTTTTATATCAAATTTTCAAAGTGTACCCGTTTGTCCATCAATGTTTTTAAGTTATTTTGTATGCAATGCATTCACAAAAGGGAACCGTAAAAGAAAAATAATAATAAAATAATAAATATAATAGAACGAAAGGAGATTGAAAATGACGAGTTCTCTTTCTCATTTCCCCTTCTGTCTCTAAAAAAAAAAGTTGCATCGCTATCCGCGAATAAAATATGTGATAGATAGTTATTATTTACGGATATTTACTACTCGCGAATAATGGATAGCGGATATTTTAATACCTGTTTCTAAACGGGTCAGATACGAGTAGTATATTATCCAATCTGTGGATACCTGTTATCTACAAAAAATAAAATAAAAATTAATTTTATATATTTTTAATTAAATTTATTTAAAAATAAAATAAAATTATATATTATTAGGTTAAATATAATTAAAATTAAATTTTAATTTATATTTAATTTAATTTATATTATATTATATTATTTTTTTGTAATTTTATTTAAATTTTATTTTAAAATGTATAATTTTTTTTGCGGGTATCCACGGGTACTCACGGGTTTTAAAATACCTGCGGGTATTTTTTAAGCAGGTACATTTTTATCCGGCGGATCGGATTGCGAGTAGACACTATCCGTGCCCGACCCGACCCGTTGTCATCCCTAAATGTAACCATACTTCTTTCATTTTGTTTTCTTAAATTCACATCCTCTTTTCATCCGTTTTAGAAATTAATTGTACTTCTGAATTATTGAAGTATCAAGAAATGCTTTAGACCAATAATTTTCCAAACACAGGTTATAAAGAAGATAGATTCATCTACATTTAGCAAAAGTTGAGCTATAAGGAATAGATATTTTGAGAAGGAAAGTTATACCTCTTCTTTTTGCAAATTGATTTTTTTTGTTTTAAGAATTTTTTTTTATTCTAAGTTGTGTATATATAAGTCTAAGTTGAAATTGATATATGATTGTAATTTTGGTGTGCCTTTGTTAAATTTTTGCTCAAATGGGAATATCATTTCAACTTAATCTGGTTTCTATCAAATTCTCACTAAAGCGAGTAAATTATTGTCCCAGTGAGACAATTATCACCCAAGCAACAATATTCTCACTCAAGCGACATCATATTTTCAATCATGAGTTATCTCACAAAAATTAGGATTCCAACTTCATTAACCATCGAATCAAGCTAAAATTTTGACAGTTGATCCTAGACTCATGGTTCTTTATTTTGATCGTTCAGATCTTCTATTAGAAGTCTCTAGTGAGAGAGTGTTTTTTGCGTGAGATTCCCTTAGTGTAGGTTGTTGTTAGTTTTTACCTTTATTGCTTGTTTGGGGCATAAAATTTTTCATAACTATTGATAATGTAATCTCCTCCAATTATCTTCGAGATATATTTGCTTTTTGTGGAGATCTACAAATAATTGAAAAGATATTTGCTAGATTAAAAAAGATTTGGCAAATATTATCTTTTGATATTTATTGATATAGTTAAATAAGGTAATTATTTGACAATATCAAATAAAATATCTTAAGATATATTTTCCACAAATTATCTTTAATCATAAACATTCATCTATTATCAAAGCCTTTTAGTAGAAAAAATAAAGAAAATTACAAGATTCAATTTTTGTTGCATGTTTTCTTGTTTTGGCTTAGTCAAATTTTTTCACATTTTCATATTATGTTTGGATTAACTTCTTGTGGTCTTGATTATTTAATATTTTTAAATTTATCTTTAAGGTGACATGACACTTTATTCAATTTATTTTCTTATTCTTAATTAAAATATTTTATTAAAGTACAAAAACCAATTAAGAATCCAATATTAAAGACTAAATAAGGGACTTAAATATGCACTTATCACTCATACATAATTTTCAATATATTGAACAAAATGTTTATGCTTCTACTGTTCAACTTTAGTTTTCATTTCGCTTGCTATAAAATCTATATGCATAAGTTTGATATTACCTCTTCTAAACATGATTACTCTCATTTTATTTTATTTTTTTGCTGTAGATCATTGTTTTATTGCTTCCAACTTATTTGTATTCAATTGTTTTCACTTCCTCTTGTTTAGTAGCTTCAGTTTTTGCACCTTTCAGCTTGGTAGAATGTTGAGTTTAACTCCTTCAAACCCCATTCTGAATTTTGGTGTGTTAATCTCAAGTTTTAGTTACAAGGCTCTAGCTACTGTTGTTTATAAGTGTTCTTTGCTTTTCCCATTTGGCTTTTGATCACACTTCTTCTGAGTTTTGAGCACTAATTAAGTCATTCATCTTCCTTGTTAAATTTGCAACGATCAATTTTAACTCTGCATAATTCATGACTTATTTCCCTTTTTCGTCAATTATTTTTTTGGTCCAACTGAGAATGCATGTGATTAATTTCCTTAGAGCTTATAAACTATGTTAGTGATCAGCAACTGGTCATATTAGCTTAGTTCAGTTGTTGTTTTAAGTTCTTGGTCTTGAGTTTGTTTAACAAGAAGTTTTTCACAAAACTTAACAAGCAAGAAAAAGATAACGATCTTGAAATATTTAGAAAAGTCTCATTTTCTGACAAAATCAGTGGTTAGAGCAATAGATGATGATGGAGAAACCATGGATAAAAAAAATTGCTCTTCATACCATGTAAGAGAGGCAATGAAACAAAGCAGAGATAAGAAAAAGAAAGAAAACGTATTTTCATATTATTATCTATCCACAGCAGCAATGAATAAACAATATATATATATATATATATATATATATATATATATATATATATAGTCAAACAGTATCACAAAGGTTATATTACGCAACATTTAGATGCTGCAACGACATCATTAAAAGCCGCATTTACACAAAGGAATTCGTTTATACTTTTGCATTATCTACATCCACTCAATGTTATAGACATATTCTCCACTCAATGTTACATAAACATGAGCATGAAATACAGTTGTATTCTGTAATCAGTGCCTCAGAAATCCAGAGTTATCAATTCAAATGCAACCCACTCAATCTGTATGCCTAAGAGTACCTTCTATTGGAAACCTTTTTCTTGATTTGGAGAAGCTGAGGGAAAACACACCATGGGAAACTTAGATAATGATCCCTACCCATCCCTTGGTTGTAGCGACCCCAGTAACTTGGATGGTAAGTAACATGGTACCAAGCAGAAGCTTTTGCGTATTTATCATCACCATTTCTAGAATCCACACCATTGCTGCCCTCATTGAACCAGGACCGGGCGTCTTTCCTTAGGGACGTCATAGCTTGATTTATTGCTTCTGCATCCCTCCTTTTGTTGAAGGATTTTGACAGTTCAATGATATTACCGCTGAGGATTTCAGCTTCAGTTTTGATGCCATAGTAATCCATCAGATTTCCCAACTTGTAGTCATAATTGGTTTTGTGATAGAAAGCATCATCAACATAATCCATAAAGCCATCAACTTCCATGTTAAAGTCGTAAGACCTTCTAGCGACCTCTTGGGTGAAGGATGATGAAACATAGCCACCATCACTTGATGAAATTGTTTCCATAACTTCCCTATAGAGCTTTCCTATTATATTAGGTGATATATAGGTTTCTCTGTCAGACTTCTCCATGAAGTCCGGATATTCTTTGACATACAGTTCACGAGGAATAACAGCAGGAACACCAGTTTTTGGAAAGTCGACTGCTGTTGAAAACAGCTTTGCAAGCTTAAGACATTCTGCAGACATTTTTTTGGTTGTCTGTCAGCAAAGACAGTGTGTGCATTGGCAATTATTCCCAGACTGTCATTGACCATGTAATTGGTAAAATACTCCTCAACCTCCTGCACAAAGAAAGCAGTCACAAACTTTGACAATGCAAAAACAACTACAAAGATCATTTATAACGGTAAACAGTTATACCAAAAACAAATGCAAAGAATAAATAAAAAAAATTGTCTATGGATGTCACAAGCTTTGAGAATGATACCGCAATTGTCACATCATGATCCAGTTCTACAGTTGAGGAAGGAGTATAATCCATTGGTTCGGTTTGGCGGGAAGGAATCAATTCAGGGTCCCAACAAACAAAGTAGATATCTCCATCCAGATCACTTCCCGAACACTCATTTGGATGAGGTCTGATAATGAATATTAGTTACTAGAGTAGTATAAATAGAAAGTTCAAAGGAAATTATAAAGCATTTAACTAACCAAAATATCAGCATTTCAATTTACAGCACAAAGAGATAGACAAAAAAATCTTGAAATAAGCATTAGGTACATGCGTACCATCTAGACATTTCAAGCTGACGATGACTCTCAAAACAAGTCATGATTCCCATTGCAGAAATCATAACATACATGAATGGATAGAAACATTTTTCGGATTTCTATTTAGAAAAGTTGTGTATGGACATATGATTTCATACTGATAGTTTCTCAAGTAACATAGCAAACAGAAACAGAGCAAAACTGAAAAGACTACAAGATTATGTCAGGCAACAAGTAAACCGCAACTGCCTGGCAGTATAAACAGGATCACATCTAGTGTAGTATAGCAATGCTCCATTAAAAAAATTGACACTTACCACGAAAAATAGAATAAAATAATGCAATGGAAGAGCAAACAGCATAAAATATATATTTATATAAAATGACTTTCAATATGTGTAGCTAGTAGTATAAATGGACCTTCTAGAAACCATGCTGAGAAACCCCAACCATCTAATGTAAAATTAAATATTTGTTACTCCTAGCCTCTGTTAAAAAGTTGTTCTCTTGAAAAGTTGTTCATGTGAATTGGCAGTAGAGTTATGTATCCACTGAGCACACTGATGGCTGCAAACCTTTTTCTAGAGTCTATCAGATGAATATATATTGAAAGGTCATCGAGAGCATTTTCTATACACATTGTAGCATTTGAGAGATAAATGTTAGTCGATAGTTAAAGGAAAGTTTTAATGCAAAAGGGGTTATCTTTTATTTTTACTCATTCTCTAGGTCTCTTTAAATCCAGTAAATTCCAAGTTCCAATCCCAGTTTACCACATATCACAAGCATTTGTTAACACCCATAAACATATAAAAGCAATGTAAATTGCAGCTAAGGAAACATTATTCACCACTTTCATTTATGTAAATTGCACACACTTGAAAGGATTAATTTGAAAGAAAGAATATTCGTATTCAATTGATTAACTTGAAATAGCACATCGGTCTTTATAGAAATCTAACCTTAATGTAATATTTTACATGGAGATCTCTAGAATGTTTTAACACCTTCTAACAGCTTGTAGTTATACATTTAATATCCTACTATCACCATACGATCTTTAAATTACATCATTCCATAAAATAGTGTTGAACACTCAGAAATAGAAATATTCATATTACCTTGGTCCTTTTGAGGGAAAACAACACAGTCCACCATGTGGTGCAAATCTGGCACATCCACAGCTTCTAAAACACGCACATCACCAGGGTGCAAGCAAGGGTTTTTAGTTACTACCACCTTACCTGTAACAGGGTATTTTTTTGCCAAATTATAGGGTAAAGAATCATCAGATAGATCCCGCAGCCTATTGTTGGAAATCTGCACAAATACTTGACCATATTCCAGGGTACTAGTTTCATCTAGACATCCCATCATTGCTCTTCCCTTCGGAATAAAGATCCTGGATTTGAGTCGCAATTCTGACAGTTTTGATGCCCTAAATATTTGCAGCATCATTGAAAGGAATGGTTCCTCACTGGGCTGGTAGCCACAGATGAGGAGCTTCTTCAGAACATTGGTAATCTCCCCAGCAGGCATTAAGTCCAGAACTTCCTGTGCCTTCAATGAATCTTTTAGTATAGTGTTTAGTTGATACATAGATTCTCTTTGTTTTTTCTCAAAAACACCATCATTGATGCCAAGAGTGGATAAGAGAGTAATCAACTGCCGATTCAGATAACACGGCTGAAACTTACTACGACCCAAAACATCTAACTTCGTGTTATCTGAATCATACTTCCGCATGCTTTTCCTCAGTGATAACTTAAAACGTGATGTTGGATCGACAGCTACAACTCCTTTGTAACCACCGTAACGAATCTGAAAGGCAGAGGGAGTGCCATGATAGCCGCATTTTTTAGCCACTTTCCTGGCAAATTTAAGAGATATTTTCCCAATACCATCAGAAAAGACATATTCATTTCCATCAGAAGTCCTGCTCACATCCGGAATAATTTCAATTTCATTCCTAGGGACGCTTAGAGTTTCAGTAGATGAACCAAAAGATTGTCCCAGCCTAGCAGCATACTTTGCA